>OY751313.1:65906217-66253717 GCA_963564615.1 Rhorus exstirpatorius | reverse complement strand
TCATTTATAGTAACTCCAACGGCTATCGATAAATATAAAAAAAAAAACTGTCGACAAAGTTGTATGTATTTTTCTGATATTCTACAACTTGCTGATTGAGAAAAATCGCTGAGAATGAAGCTCAAGGCTAGATTGACTTTCCATGAAATGCTTCACATCTAAACGCATAGATTCCCCGACTGTATCACTCCCTTCCACTCTCCCATAGATTCTTTTCCGTGACAAAAATTAACGTTCGTGTATTAATTCTGATTAGGGAAGCTCACCGTAGATTTTCCAGATGAGAGCACCGCGAGAGTGGTGTAGGTTTTCTGATTATCGCGATTAATTAAGCGAGAGCGCGCGAGGAAGACCTTCGTGGGGTTTCGTTTCACTTTAATCCTCAAATAATATGATATTTTACGAAAAGAATATTTTACTGCTCTCCATAGTTTTGTAGAATTTTCATCTTACATCCTTGGCCGTGTCTGTTACTCCATCTATTCTCCATCTCCCCGTTCTCGATGAGACGAAAAGTTTCTCAACAACGAATATAAATAGTGCTAGCTACCGCGACGACTTTACACGTTTACGCCTTCGACGTTACCCGTATATCCAAAAGTTTTGTGTTATGTACGTTGTACGGAAATCCATCGATAACCGTGCACTAGAGTAATCATTGCACCAGGAGGTCGTTCGTCCTCTCATCGACCATCCTGTCGATGAGAAAAAAGAAAAAAGAAAAAAAAATTCTATAACGAGAGAAAAATCGACTATAAAAAGATAGATGCGCAGTGTTTTGCTGTGAGCGAAAAAAAAAAAACTTAAATCCCGTATCTTTCGAGGCGCACACTCATCGGTAATTACGGATATACCTTATATAATCGCTCACCATAGCGTTCTTCGTCGCACCCGCACTCGTGAAATTACTTTCTGCCAATTGGTAATTTATCATCATGACGGGGACGCGAAGACAGGTATCTATACTTTATCAGTAAATTCATCATTTCGTGAAGGGTATGTATTTCCTAACGAACAAAAAAAAAAAAACGAGAAAAAACAACGACACGAGAAAAATGAAATTTGAAAATCCTTCCCGGAGATAAACGGATTTATTTGATTGGAATATGGACACGAAACTACGTTTTTATATATGCAGACCGGATAGCTCACGGAGTATCTCCATTATATGCGAGCGTGTTGAAGCAATATTTCAGCAGGCATCAGTGGAGAGACCTTATGAATATATTCCAGGGAAAAAGACGAAGAAATCCACAGATGGGGAAAACCATTGCCATACTTTTCAGGTCGTACCGAAATTCGGAAAAAAATTCACATCGTTTATTCGAAACTGAAGCTTTTTTCGTCTACCAAGCGTTTGCTACTAATTTTCGAGATACAGATTTTAGGAAAATTTTGAATTCTCAATATCCGGTTCGAATTAGCAGTAGTTATAAAAAAAAACGATTGCTGCTGGAATGAAAAAAGAAATTACAGGCACTCCAATCTCTAATTGAGTATTATAACAATCCCAAGAAGGTTGAGAAGTATCCGAGAGATCGAGGGATTTAGATCGTCCGGGAGAACGAGAGAGAGAGAGACCGATACAGAGAGAATGAATGTGTGAGACAGAAAAGGTTATCTAGGGTGACCCTATGCATAATCAACGACGTTATAATCGGTTCGTCGATTACACTTATTACTCACTTGCGGTATCATCATAGAACGGGGAATCCTCATCGTTGGCCCTTTGCCGCCACTATCGATTACGTTTCCTACCCCGTTGACACCATGCACACATCAACGATCAGTCGTATCATCGACGCGAAACAAGCACATGCATGCGTTTATTGGTTGCCAAGAGCGTTACTTCCATCATGCAGGCAGCTAAATACCGAGAGCCTATCCGGCAGGAAATGGTGAATTTGCACCGTTTTCGACAATTGTGTAACTGCAGCCACGTGCTGCTAATGTCCATTCGAACGAATGGAATGAGGTAATTATTTCACGGTGGATATGAAACAGCGCGGCTTTGCTGCACATGTGATATGCAGCAGAGAGATCGATGGACTAATACCACAGGGGCGTATCGGTTATGCATAAGCATAGCTTATACGCCCCTGTAGAATTTAATCATCGATACATATAATGTTGAGTAACTTTGTATCCATTGCCACGTGAGGAAATCTATGAAAATTCTGATGAATAGTTTTGCGAGTGCTGAAAGTTGCAGGCAACCGTTTGAGAAAAAAGTACCACATTCATATAAAACACATTCATATAAAATAAGAATTACAATTATCTTAGGAAAATATAACCATCAATACCCAATATATGTAATATATGACTTTGAATGTTGTATGTTTTCCGCATCAACAATGTCTATCGTACTCATTCCAAGAGTCATCATCATGCAGATTGTATCAAAACATTATCCGAGATGACGAAAAGCTCTCACATTCTCCTTCACCGAGGTTTCCTCGTTTTACACGAGACATAAATTCAATACCAAGTGAGAACATTGTCAATATTTTATTTATCACGCTCTATAGCCTCCTGTAGTTCTTGGAACCGTGCGAGGTCGAGAATAAATATAATATAACTGCGTGGATTTCTCGTTGTGTCCCGAAGGCCTACTCGCAGAATCTCCTCTCACTTGTGTATATGTTGATCGGGGATCACCCTCGCGCATTCTTCCCGTAAAACGTGTGAAATTGCTAAAGGTTGCACACTTAAAGCTCATCATTTTAGAATGCGTTCCGAGTGACCGATGATAGCCCGGGTAGAAATTATAATACGGGCCTTTTCAGGGCGATATTGCGGTTGCCTGACTGCCCTATTCAGGCGCTAATAAGGCGATCGAATCACGCCCTGATGCGAATTGTAACGACTCCGGCACATAATGCCCTGATCAGGCAGCCTGATCAGGCCAGTAGTAAGCTTAACTATGATGCCCTGATCAGGCTAGCCGTAAGAGAACCCTAATCAGGGCTTCATAGTTATTTGACATAATATAGTTTATTATCGATAATTTATTAGCAATTAGGAATAATCGATGGACGAATTTAAAACTGCTGTACCATTATTTTAAAAAATACTGTAAATTTTGCAAAAAAAAAAAAAGTCATTCACCGGGATTCGAACCCGCTATCTTCGAATCGGCGAATTCAGAACTTTCGATCCCCAAATAATTATTTTAAAAAAAAATTAACGCTTAAAAGATTATTTATTATTATGAGTGTTTTCGGATTCGTAGACCGGACGTTTTTCCGTCGAAATTAATTTTGTACCTACCTGAGATTTTACCTGAGACCTACCTAACGACCTACCTAACGACTGACACGCTACCACTACGCTATTGATTTCTTATGATTATCTTGTATTTAAATAACTTTAGTGTACGAGTTCTAAGTGACGTGCGTGCATATTGTGTGGTGCCGTGATTATCTTGATCACGCATCGTGTCGACCGTTTGGTCAAAATCGTAAAGTACACACTTAGATTTCTAATTATTTCATAATTTATATTGTTGGATTTAGATTATCAACGAATTGCGTGAATATTGCGATTCCCTGTCATACGTCGATTTCCAATGCATGTTTACACTTTTGCTAGGTTAAGTTTGGTCGCACCGTGAAATTATTTCTCACGCGACAATAATAAAATGCAATATGCGTTATAATTCCTAGTGAAAGTATTTTCGTATATCTTTTGATGCATAGCATTTTTTAATATTTTTTGACAAAATTTTTCCCATATGTGAATGCTGAGATATATGAGCTCAATGTGAAGCATTTAACATGTGATTCATACAGCGGCTTGTGCAAAATAGCATTCATTATGGAAACAAGTATTTCCTGATTTTTTTTTCCAGGTAAGTAATTATATCACTTTATGATTATTTAATTAAAATTCTCTTACGATATGAATTCTTTTATCGCTTGATTTTTTGGTTTCAGGTTATTGCTGCAGCTCGTAGCATCTTCGGCTTTTCGCCTTCCGGGACAAATTTTACTTTGACAGGGAGTATTTAATATTTATTCTTTCGATTCTTTTCTTGAAGTTTAAGATAATATTATTTACTAGTTTTTTCCCTCAGAGACAATTATTTACATGGTTTATTACATGGACAATTATTTAGATGGTTTTTCGTTTCAGGCGCCGCTTTGCCTCCGGAGGTAGCGAGGATCATCCGCGTCTCTCTGCAATGAATAAGTATAATTGCCATTTGGCTAATTTTATATCTTCTCTTCCAATCTTTTTTCATTTTCCCTTATTTACTTCATAGGGGTTTTCGGCGAGGCTTCATCACCCCTATGTAATATCGCCGAAACCCCCCTACAGAGTAAATAAGGAAAAATGAAAGAAAGGTTTGATAAAACAATAGAGAAAATGAAAAAAGATTAGCAGAGAAGATAGAAAAGTAGCCAAATGGCAATTATACTTACTCGTTGCAGAGAGACGTAGATGATCCTCGCTACCTCCGGAGGCGAAGCGGCGCCTGAAACGAAAAACCATCTAAATAATTGTCCATGTAATAAACCATGTAAATAATTGTCCCTGAGGGAAAAAACTAGTAAATAATATTATCTTAAACCTTCAAGAAAAGAATCAAAAGAATAAATATTAAATACTCCCTGTCAAAGTAAAATTTGTCCCGGAAGGCGAAAAGCCAAAGACGCTACGAGCTGCAGCAATAACCTGAAACCAAAACATCAAGCGATAAAAGAATTCATATTATAAGAGAATTTTGATTAAATAATCATAAAGTGATGTAATTACTTACCTGGAAAAAAAAAATCAGGAAGTACTTGTTTCCATAATGAATGCTATTTTGCACAAGCCGCTGTACGAATCACATGTTAAATGCCTCACATTTTGAGCTCATATATCTCAGCATTCACATATGGGAAAAATTTTGTCAAGAAATATTAAAAAATGGTATCATCAAAAGATATACGAAAATACTTTCACTAGGAAATATAACGCATGTTGCATTTTATTATTGTCGCGTGAGAAATAATTTCACGGTGCAACCAAACCTAACCTAGCAAAAGTATAAACATGTATTGGAAATTGACGTATGACAGTGAACCGCAATTCATTGATTATCTATATCCAATAATCCAAATTGTGAAATATTTTAAAAATCTAAATGTGCACTTAATTTACGATTTTGACCACTTTGTCTTCACTTCTAAATGTAAGGCTACCTCACATGTAATAAAGACTCGCAAAAAAAAAAATATTTCGTGTGTTCCAAATTTTCCTTTCCTAAAGTATCCGTCCAGAAATATTTGAGAATCAATAATTATCACAGATTCAATCAGAGATTTTTCACTCATCGAAAATAAATTGTTTAATTATTAATTAACAAATGGGTTTTATAAGAACTACAAGCATTAAAATTATAAAATTCATGTGTGGAATATTTTGAAAGTGTGCACAGGACAGGATGGTGTAGAAAAAATAAAATAGTCATGTAATCAATTTACATAGTGCACTTCGGTTAACAATTACATTTTTCAAGATCCATATGAAAATTGTTATATGGGCTTGTGAGACTATTTTCCACACGGGATGAGCCTTTTTATTGCACCTCACATATATATATCGGATTTTATTAGGGTCAGCCCTAACAGCGCCTTTTTAGGGTTAGCTCGAGTGTCAGTTGCGTTAGGGCGAACCTTTATAGGGCCTCATCATGGCATGCCTGAGTAGGGCCTTATCTAGACGAGCGCGAGTGGGGCCTTGCTAGCATAAGCTACATAGGGCCTCGTTAGGTCGATAGCTGGTAGGGCCTTACCAGGGTACGCTCTAGTATGGCCTTATTAAGGTAAACCGGAACAGGGCATTACTAGGGTGAGCTCTAATATGGCCTTATTAAGGTAAGCCAGAGCAGGGCCTCACTAGAGTTTGCTCCACTACGGCCTTATTGAGGCAAGCCTGATAAGGGTCATATCAGTATTGCCTGAATAAGGTTGCCCGTTTTAACCCCTGATCACGGCCTGACCCTGATCAGGCACGCCATAACAAATTTCTACCCGGGAGTTTTACAGAGTAAATTTTTTTTTAAATAACATTCTCGCATAACATTCAAGTGTTGGTTTCTAGTTGAAACGTAAATTTTATTCAAATACGTACCAGCCCACATGGAGGCGTGTCAATACTGTAGAAATTATCACAAAAATGATTTAAAGAATTTTCCTCGATTAGTTCATGACTGTCATTTTCATCAGTGGGTCAACTTGGATGAGTCATTCGATCTACTACCCCGCAAATATCCACTCGATTCCGTAGCCACGTGGAACGAGGTCAACTCCGCAGCCCTGAAATCCCCTTTCGGGATTTTGGACCTTGTAAAACCACATATATTTATGTATAACATATCTACATAACATTATACATATATCAAATAAGGAAGACACGCGCACAGGCATATACATATCCAAAAAGGAAGGAAAAATACGAGTCATGCTGGCTCCATCGAATGACAAAGCATGTTTCATCGATACTAGAGTTTTTTTTTATGGTAAGACGTAAAGGTCACAGGGACACTCGGACTTGCCGGAAGCTCCAACAATCGCGAAGCTTAGCATCCTATGTATGTATTATCCCATGGACACCGACTCTCGCTGAGCCCGGTTGAACGGCGTTGAAGGCAACTTCAGAGCACAAACGAAATGGAGATGACACCCTACACGCAGCTAGGAAATATCGAGGGCATGGTAATTTGTACCGCACAAAATTGTACCCCACGAAACTCTCCGGTGTCCGTGAAAGAGGCTATGCGTAATATCGCGCTGAACACGATTCTCCATCTCTCTACGTTTCTCTTGCTCTCGCGTTCATCCACTTTCTTATAATTCCCATCGCCTTGAAAGCATATCAGATTCTCCAAGGAAAAAAAAAAGAGATGTGATATAGAGGACCTCACTTGCCTTCGTGTTTCTCTCACGTCTAGAAGCGGAGATGATGCTGCGACTTAGCAGCGAACATGAGGAACCATTCGAACGTATAATACGATGGAAAAACCAACGGAACCCCAAGCCAAGGTTGTGCTCACGCTTTGCTATATGGATCGTTCTTCTTACATCTTTTTCACTCACCGCCAACGTATGTACGATAAAGAGTCCATTATCGGTAAAAGGTTATATTACCTTGATATAATGAAAATAAGCTTTTTTTCTGGTGTTCGTCGCGATTTCAACCGTGCATACATAATCCAGTGAGCTAGGACGAAAGATACGAAAAGTATGCGCATTGGAGTCGTTTCTACATTATATGCTGTTATACTAAATTTATCTCGCCACAAATTGGATTTGTGGATTATAGCTTGTTATTTTTTCTTTATTCTGGAGGATTATGGATGCACGTATCCACTCGACTAGCGAAAAGCCCTCGTTTTATTAATAATCGTTATACAAGTGAAGGCCAGCGCTTCGTTGTTCCGTTTAGAGCTCATAGCTGAAGTCGCGAGGAAACAGGCGAGTTATCATAAGCTGCGGAGTTTGCCGCTTCCTTGGTGCAAAAGCATTATTCCTCGTTTTACGTTTATCTGTGCTCGAACCTCGACGTTAAGAATAAATATTAATCTTGGATACAGTACCCTAGTAAATTCGATATAGCATATTATCACCCCCATTCTCTAGCAGGAGCAATATGACAGCCCTCAATGTTGATGAGTAACATCTAGCACCGATTACACAGAAATTCTTCGTACGTTCTAACGATCATCAGTCCTATAATAGCAGCAAAAATTATAGATAATTCAGCATCAATGATAAATCTTCGCGTTTTCTCTTGCACATATGTCTCCTCTGCTCAGCTGCTTGGCAAAACCTTCAACAAAAAAAAACGTAATAGGTGCCCACATCTGTCAAGTGAATAAGATTCGTACGAAACTGATTAATGAGCTAAACGTAACCGAATTTGAATTATACAATGATCCTCAAAAGCTAGTTACATTAGAATAGTAATTTCATATCATCGTGTACACATTGTGATCTCATCCACATCATATACCTTCGGCATAAGCACGACAATGGCCCTCGGTACAAGGTTACTCGTACCCGAAACCAGAGAATGTAGAGAAACACCGAGAATAGGAGAACACACGTTATAATACCCGAAAGCTTCATCAGCAGTAGAATGAAGCTCGTTCACACGCAGACGTTCATAGTGTTCTGCGAAATAGGAGCTTCGTGTTCCGTCTGCTTTGGTATACATGTACCATACGTTCATCTCCATGTTACGTGTCCAAAATCGACCGAAAGCGGCCAACCAGGCGTCAATGCCACTCGTGTGTGACAATATGACAATATGACAATAGCCTCGCTTGGCCGGCCACTGATGGACTAATACGAAGGGTCCGGCTCTCGCGAGGATGTGATCGTTCGTTCGTCCTGTGCGGACGTTCAATGACCAGCAGAGATGTGAACGTGTATTACCGGCCTGCCATTGCTCCTGCTAATGCTGATGCTCTTCTCGTAGTGCAGAAAGAGAGTGTGAGAGAGAGAGAGTGTGAGAGAGAGAGAGAGAGAGCGAAATCCTGATTGCTGGTCACCTTATACATACGCTGTCGTCAGCCATTGAATAGCCTCGATGACCGAACGAATATGAATATCATCTATTATATCCGAAGAGCCTCTCGCATATGAGACCGTCTCTACATTCTTCGTTCACTGGACGAGCATCAGTTTCAGACATCAACAAGAGAACCGTAGCTAGCTGGTATAACCAGCCCTCTATCCATCAGCTATCCCTCGTCGTATTACTTTCCCTTAATCAACCCCAAGCACATTGTCAGCAAGCATATACAGAGCTTTTCATTATGTACGGTAGAGTGTACGTATAATAAGCCTTTCGAGACTTCAATTCCGCTAGATTCAGTATACGAGTATCCCCCTCATATCGTCGGGCTTAACCGAGCTCGAAGGTTTCATCATTTCCAAGGTCTACAGTTTCCAGGCTCCGGTCGCCTAGCGAAAAATATTCATAAGTCTGTTTCGTTATGGATGTTGAAAATACTTTATGAAATTCAATGTGTACGTACTGGTTGGATTCCACTGTATTCACGGTATGAGCTTGTTTCAAGATTTTCTTGCTTCTCGGGATTCAACGACCGTCTTTATGGAAACTCCAATAGTACCCATATAGAAGAGTATTCGTGCATATATTGACGGAATGATCGAGAGACGAATTTGGCGTGTCCTCCGCTAAACGTTGACTCAATAAATCGAAAAAAAAAAAAAAAAAAAACAACATCGAATTGTTGTTTTTTTCCCTCTGGGTTGCCGGTAGATGTTCCTGTGGCCCGTCCCGCGATGAAGAATGAAACACGCGAATGTCCTCGAATCGATGGCGCGCTCGTTGTTTTCGTCTCGCCCTGTTCCGACCGAGAGTGTGTGCAGGCACAAAATCGATTTTTGAATAAAATTCAATTTCCTGGTCGTTTGCCCATGCTCGTCTAGTGTATTACTTGTGCCACCTGGTGGAGTGGACGATTCATGGATACGTTTTGTTTTTATCTTGTTAATTCAGTTTTCTACGTTTTTCAGAATATTTACGAATTTTTATTTAATCATAAGCCCGCGCTCGATGCTACACGATAGTTGGTTTTTTTTTTTAGAACTTGCTCACCCCGCGGCGCCGTGTATGACTACCGGTGTGTTCATGTACTGTATAGTATAGCGATCGGGGGCTTCGCTCCCAGACGATAGAGTAGGTTGGATTATTTAATATACCATGTGAAGCGCCCATGTTGCTTTGGGAATGCGCGCGAACGTCGATATTATGTCCAATAAAAATTCGGGAATGATCCCGTAGTAGTATCTTTATTTCCATAAATGAAATTTTTACAAATTTCCTCAAAATTATAACTTTTTGAATGGTTCACATCAAACGATTAATATTTCTATCTTCACATTACAATGAAAAGAACGTTAGCTTCGTAATCAGCACGAAATTTCTATTGAATGGGTCCCCAAAATTAGAGATATGAATATAATATTCATGCATATTGCTCTAGCTATTCTCATCATTCTATCCATAATCGACTTTGTACGATCGCTATTTTAACTGTACAACCAAAGTTTGCCAGTTATAATGCGAAGGATTGCAAGCTACGTTACTATGTATAGCCTGCAGCAATTTCTTGGCCTGATGCGCGAAATTCCCGAAATCACCGAATGAACAGTACCCAACGCATATACAGTACCAACAAAACTTACAATATAGTTGACCGGCTTACTGCGAGATCCTTGCTCAGGCTATCATGATTGTAATGTCACCAAGCGATTGTTGTAGTTGATCAACTTCACGAAAGGCTCTTCGATGCCCTTACACTCACCGGATAGCTGTTATATATTTATATTATATCGTCGAACCCCGGTCCCTGTCCACTCTTGGGACCCAGTCCCTGTCTACGGTACAGCTGACTGTTGAGAAAGACGCTCGTCCAATTGTCAATGAGTTACAGGTCCGTATGCCCGCGAGCACAAATGCTTTACAAATCGATGAAAAGTTTCTATAAATATTTCTTCAACACGGCACTGGAACGGTGAACAGGGGCTAAAATTACGTACCGGATAGCTGAACAGGGACTGAGGGGACAGAGACCGAGGTTTGACTGTATGACGAATCGAGGACTAGCGAGCAGTAAAGATGGACAAGCAGAGAACTTTGCTGGAGTCGCACTGTTGCGCGCAAAAGCAGTCACCGCAACTCTACTCCGTCGCCGCCTGCGGCTCCAACTATTTGAATCGTTATATGGTTTTCGAGTAGCGATAACAACTTCTTGCAAGTGGGAAAGCGTTAGAGAGAACTCACTCGCGAGGGAAAGTCATATAGCAACAGAGAACATGGTATCGTACGTCTTGCGATCAGTATTATCCCGCGTAACCATTGAAGTTACGCCGTTGGCGAGTTTCAGAAGAATGAGGCCCGTATAAATCACAATAGAGAGAGAGAGAGAGAGAGAGAGAAGCCACATTTGTTCTTGATATTTAGCCTCGTAATAAGTTGATTGCATATATTGAGCCGTCGGTATGGCTCGAATAGAAGAGAACGATGTTGAAAAATCCCGCAAACTTCAGCAGCTCGGAAGAGTGCTCCATAGTTAACGTTCGTTTGCAAGAAGCTAATGTCACTCAGTGCATCTTTACGGGCTATTTGCATCACGCGCGAGCCTCCCGCAGCTACACGAAAGTAGGTTTGAGAATCCTCGTAGCCAGAAGTTCGAGTCGGCTTCGGGGGATGATAATAAAATGGCGGAATGGCTGGATAAGTGAGAGAAGAGAGAGGGAGCCAGATAAAGAGAGGAAGATGGAGGATGAAGGGAACCGAAAAGCATCTAGGTATAAGCCCATAAACAAGATGATACGATCTAGGTGTAACGATGTTTCCAACAAAATTAGAGGGAAACTGGCAAACAACCCCTCTTGGTTCTCGTTCATTCCCCCGTTTGACCTCGCGCTATATGCAACGGTGTATCTTTGCTGCTAACCCCACCCACCGTCAACCCCCTCCCTATTCTCTCACTAGCATCCCCGCGCGCCAGCTTGCTATTTTCGCGCAACGACGCCAACAACCCTTCATTCGACTCGTTAGGGCGGCTGGGTAACACGATGCCAAACAGTAATGAAAGGCCTATACCGCGTGTTCCGCTACACATCGTACCTATACTCGACGTGTGAGCTTGTGGCACATTACACTTCCACATTTCTCCTATATACATACCATCAACTATATACCTAGCGTTATAGCATGCGGTAATATGTATTATCTTTGCCCAGATCCTTTAGGGCGAACTTGGGATGTATGGAAAATATCGATTTTTTTTTTCCTTACGTCACTATAAACCCTTTGATCTATAACGAGTAAGTTATAAGATTATCCTTCGTTGTATTCAGAAAAAATGATTTGAGATTATTTTATAAAAAAAAAATCACGCATACTATTACTATTACTATTACTATTACTATTTAATGAGACATTAAATATTGCGATTTTTATCAAATTATCATCTAGATGTTCGAAAAAAATTACCTCTTAATCCGTGCTTTATGCAGACGCAGACTGTGTAGAGTAAAACATCGATTATCCGAGTTCAGCTTGTTCGTCGTTTCCGCGATTCAACTTTTAAGCCGCGATCAAGTGGAGCTCGTAAGATCAAGATTTTACTGTATCGAAAACTCAAATCATTTTTAACCAGGTTCGTCATGCGGTTCATGACGCTGAATCAGAATATTTTACCGTGCTCGAAGAATCCCAATGCGCTGTGTCTCCAGCATTTCGAGTAAAGTTCGATCTTGCGTACATGAGAATTCGGTCATTACTGATCGCGTACAATAAATCCCGGAGAAAAGGAAGGATCGGGTAATTGAAGGGAGTAGCTACAACGTGGTATGGCTCAAAGGATATTGGCAGCGAAAGGAAATGAGCGTGCTGGGCGTGCTCGAGCTTCGACGTTTCGCAATATTGCAGCGTACGGTATATATATGATATAGAAAATCACCCATTGGAGCATTATTAAAACAAAAGGAAGCTGGTGCTTTCACTGGGTGTTGAAAAGTTCTTTTGGTCTGGGGAGAGCAGCACAGAGGACTCTTCGGACGGGGCAAATAAAGCAAATTGCCGGTACGCGTCGTTCGTTCGGATGGTACGTTATACGCGCACGTACACACATATATAGGTGTGTGTGTGTGTGTGTGTGTGTGTATGTGTGTGTACAGTATATAGTATGCATGCTATGGTGGTGGGCATCGTACGCCCAGATTTATTAGTGTTTACGCTTGGTAATATGCAAAGCAGGCGACTTCCACCGACAGTCGCGCACAGACGGGGGCTGCGGGTTCTTTGCCACCGGTATGTGCAGGACGATGCAGGACGAGACGCAGGAGAAAGGAAAAGCCAAGAGTATTCGTGGTCCTTACACCATACAAATACTCGTATGCATGGGGCATTCCGTGCCAACTTGATTTACTTTTGACGCTGCATCCTCAAAGAGATTTGGACTACGATTTTTTTTATACCACTTTCACAGCAATGATATACCAATTCCAACTCGCCTCGATTAACAAAAGAGTTATTCGGAGGGTACCGATTATAAAATATTTTTTACTTGTGGTATAAACTGGTGTTGCACATTCAGGAAATTTGAACTCGCTGGTATCTCAAAAATTTAAATCATGCAATTTACTCTTCAAAAGCCATACATGATGCCCAAGTAAATTCAATGCCGAAAAAATTACAGCTATTTTGAAAAAGATATATTCCAATTCTCTCGGGTTTTGGTTCTATGATTCGTCATACCAAACGATGATTGATTTGCAATTCGAATGAAATACTTAACGAATTTCTTATACAGATATCTCAACATGAAGAGTGAATCCTCCTTTCTTTTTGAGAAAAAGAGCTTATGAAAAAAAAAAATTCTGCTCACTTTTATCCACGGTCTGAAAATTATGTCATCCGAAAAATAATTTTCTTGATAATATTCCTGGATTTTTTAAAGTGAACATTTTGCGGGGTTGTAAAATTTTTATCGAGTTACAATTCATGGATTAGGATAAGTTTATTAATAATGTTTTAATGAATCGTGAACCGAATGATATCATCGACATTTGTCGGACTAGTACGGAATCCCCTGTACTACATGGAAAAGCACACATTCTCTCCAAGCAGGGCTATTTTCTCTTCTCTCCGTAATGAATTCGTTTGATTTATATCGACAAAGGACCCCGAATGCTAATTCGTATTTACTTATTAGCAGTGCATGCGAAGTAGACGCGCACCTCGTATTTTTAGCATTTTTGTATTGTCTCGAAGAGCACCAGAAGACGATCAAACGAGAGCCCAGAGCAAGGGAATAAGAGCGCGAGGAGGTGTCCTCGTCCGTTGGGGGGGGGGGGGGGCAGGGGGGCGAGCGGAGATGAACGCTGCGCTCTATTTCTCTTAGGAACCCAAGACTTCATGGAGCGACACACAGCAAGAGAGTCGTTAATTAAAGTGCCTTTTCCGTTGTCAGACTTAGATCGATAGATTCTTTGACCGGTCTTTTTGCTCAGGCCGGCTGCTCAACGGATGTTTCTTATTGGTACACACAGAGCGACCAAAAAAAAAAAAAAATTACAACACAATGATATTACCGAGAGAACCCTTCTAACCTGTCTTCCATTTGTTTCACCCTGCCCCAGGAGTCTAGCCAGACTCTCTTTATGCTTCGTGTTCCTTTTTTTTTACAGTGGTTCATCAGTTCCCTTCACGTAAAACGTGAGGGGGGGGGGGGGGGTAAATTAGTAAACCTGTTAATGCGATACAAATTTCATCGTACCGAATACGTTTTCATTCTCCATAGATCGTAGTTGGAAATATGAAATATATACGTTTGCAGCGATTTCCAGAAGGATTGGCCTGTTAGTAGCGATTTTATTGAATTTTGAGCTTCATGAGCTTTGTGTTTCGTGAGCTTAACATCGAAAAAACAAAAATTTCATTACTCATTTGAATCAAGTATTAATTTACCTGACAATGGAGTCGAATGATTCGCTATGCTTACGGGAAATTGTTTTTTCAAACCCAGGCTGGCCTGAATAACCTACGCCGAGAGGCGCCAGAAAATTCTATCCGAATGACTTCTTTCAACTTTTATTCCTGTCGTTTTTTTTTTTTTTCTCGCATATTTTAATCCCGCACGCGAGCTTTTCCGTCCCATAAATTGTATATAGGCTCTCTGATCTCTGGCACGGTTGGACAATGTGCCGGGAGCTCGTTTCCCATATGCAAAATGATTTACTATCGTCACACACGCAGGGTTTGGTTCTAGCGCTCGCGGCTAAAATAGATTAATGCCGTCATGCATTAGTTAATGCCGCGTACAGAGAGATGGAATATAGTTTATGGAGAAGGAATGATGAGAGAGAGAGAGAGAGAGAGGAAGAGAGAGAGAGAGAGAGAGAGGAAGAGAGAGAGAGAGAGGAAGAGAGAGACAGAGACCGCTTTCCGGACGAGTTGCGCTGTTAATTATTAACGAGGCTATCGTTGACTCTCGACTTTATATACACGCGAACGAAAATTGGCATGTTCCATAATTGGTAAAAGAAGTCACTCCGAGGTTACGAGGTGAGTTAACTACTATTCCGGTTGAAAGTTGAAATGTAGTTAAGAAGATTATGATGTAGCGATGTAGACCAGTCAAATAATCAACAAAAATGAAAAAAAAAAATTCATTTTCAATCTTGGACCGAAAAAAGAAGGATTGTTGTGCGTTGGATATACAAACAGAGTTAGCCATGTGTAAATTAAACCCAAAGACAAAAACACGTCCGATGGGCGTCTGATGATAAATAATTTTGCATCCAAATATGGTAAATTTTTCAAGAAAGTCATCCGTCATTGTCAAGTGTTTACCTGACGGAACATTTCAGCAATATATTCACGTAGTTCTGGGTACAAGTAATTATTTCAATTTTTTTTTTTCCAGCCCGGGATTGTTAAAAAAAAATGTATTCATCGGTGGTGTGCCCGGTTATTTTTGTATCAAACGCGGAATAAATAACGACGATGCAAAACTGGAGCTTCGAATAAAATCGCATCTGTATACCGGATTGAATCAAGAATCGATTTTTCCCTCCCACACTTACAATCGGCAATCGCATGTTCTTTGCCGTATAATATCGCAACGACAGAAGCGGGATAGGGACAACGAAACAATAGGAACGCGTTTCCTGAGCAAACCAAATGCAGAGATATTGAGCTCGAGTCGTTACTATGCAGGATCCCGTACATATATATATAACAAAAATGTCGGAAGCAGGGTTAAGGGAAAATAGTGTATATATACATATGAATGTGCTCGTGTAAGCCTCGGGTTAATCAAAGTATTCCAATGAGTATATATTCGCTGGCATCAGCCCTTTCGACCCTATCGGGCTTTTATCTGAACCGAGAACCCTCATCCGGCGGGGTCTCTCTTGCTTCGGTCGTGACTATGCGGTGTCTGGTACAGGCACCAACGGTCTGATGGTGACCAGAGGCCGAAAAAGTGAGAGAGCCAAAACGCCGTCGGACACTGCAAACAAACGGCAACGGCGGATATTCCCGGTATCTTTCCTAGGCACCATCCTACTAATCTCGGTATATAACTATATGTGTATGTGTGTATATATAGCACAGAAAGAGAGAGAGAGAGAGAGAGAGAGAGAGAGAGAGAGAGAGAGATGGAGTCTACACGAGATACCAAAAATACGTATGATTTAAATTCTCCGCTGCTGCATCTTCTGCTCCTGTCGGGTGAACCAGACACTTCTACCTTTATCCAAAATCCACATGTCCGGCGAATCTGGGCCTTACGCTCACCCCGTGTGTACATACTCTTCGCGCCGGGCTCGGCGTATTTCCGTTGATTAAGGGAATCGAGAAAGAGGATATACAGCGGTAGATTCCATGCCAAATCGATGGCCATTAATCTAATATTTTTTATACCATTGTTCCATCGCCGAAACGGCTACCATTTCCTTCGTGGCTTGTAACGAATCGCTTACTTTCAACGATTTTTTCCAGTTAAAAATGAAAGCGCCCATTCTTGCTCATTTAAAAAAGAACTAATGATTCTTCGATAAATGTTGATTGTCTGAAAAATAAATTAAAAAAAATACGTGAATTTGTTCATCAGCCTTCGAAAGTCAAAAGCGATTTAAAAAAATTATTGTTCAAGTCAAAGTTAGTTAGAGTTGTTGCCTCATTCAATGAAATCTCCGGTGTATAATGTCTCATCATATTAGCCAATTATCGTCGAAAGCGATGCAGCATAATTTTTATTTGAATATTAATACGAATTGTCAGGGAGGTTTTTAAGTGAGCGAAAGAGCATCCGGGCATCGGTAATGCCCTGAAAAACCCTTCCGGAAGGTTTTTGCAGCGATTTATTAGGGGTGTTCGGTGAATTTAAATTATCAAGCAAGCATCCAAACACAAAAGAGAGATAGATCCACGCTGCGTATGTGCTACGTAATATTAGAGGTCTGCACATTTGATTTATAAGTTAATCGATTCTAAATCGAGTTAAGGATTAATAATTGAAATTTTCCGTAAACATACATTAATCTATGATACAGCAAAGTATAGTTTATGAAGTGCTTACGCGTATATTGGCCAAATTCAAGCCGATTATAGTATATATATATATATATATATAATATATTGCCCAATCTACTCTACATATGTTGCTGTTTCTGGTATCATTCTTATCGTAGGGCATCATCGCTCACTCTTACGATCTTCTCTCCCTCTGTCTTTTACATACCCACACCTTTATCCTGATATCCAGCTCATTTTCTCCGTCCCTCTGCGCTATGTGCAAGCTCAAATGCAAAGTTGCTGAACACACGAAACGACTTTGCACTCACGAGACAAAACTGGTGGACTCCATGGTTTGGTTTCTCATGCTCGCGCATCCCTCATCCGTTAACTAGACCCCGACCTCGGTGCTCTTCTCACCGACTCCTTCACTACTGTCCTTCATCTCGAAACACACCAATACACCAACAGCTGCACATATCTGTAAGCACAATTGGTACATTTGTTATGTACGTGCATTTGTATATAAATTACATCGTATCAGTGGTAAAACATGATGGCACATATAGGTTGGTTCGCCAAAATGGAATTCTGGGAATGCATCGAGTCACTCTCGCACAGATATACTGTAGTATGTTATACTATATAGCAGACGAAAATACACGGTCGAGAGTACACCGACAGAGGATAGAGCCCCGGCATATTGGTTCAAACCCTGCACACTCAGCGCTCATGAATATGCCGGAGCACGGTGGTTCAACCCTGCCCAGCAAACCCCCTTCTTTGCCCCTTTTGAATCCCGGTCAATCTTCCACATTGTATCGAGATGAAAGGGAGGGGAAGAGAGAGAGAGAGAGAGAGAGAGCTGCAAATTATGGGAGGCTGGGTAGACTGCTGCGAGTCCGAAATAGCTGTAGTTTCAGATACAACCACGGAAAAAAAAATGAGAACAATTGCTTGAAGTACCGTGGATCGCGAGGCCATTCCAAAGCTCCCGAGAGCATGCTACAACGAACGATTTTGAACGATCTTCCGTCGTTCTTTATCTTTTCTTTTTATTTGTTTTATTTTCATCGTATATGCTTGCCGTGACCCCATTCACGGATTGTTTTCTCGAAGCTTCACATTTTTTTTTTCTCGACAGGCAACATTGTTCTTCGTTTTTCATTTATTTTATCCATCGTGAAAGTCTACATGAACGATCGCACACTCGTGAACATATTTTCATGTCGCATTATCGGAGTAAAATTTTCTTGGATACTTCACGATACTTATCGAATGCATTGTAGAATCGTTGTGTACAAAAGAGCCCCTTGATATGTCCCATATAGTAGTGAATTTTTCAATGTTAAACGATATCGTGAACATCTATATTTGGAACATGATATTATTAAGAAGTACTAGCGAATTTCAGCGAGCTCTGAGAAAAAAAAACCAATCAATATCGATCAAACGTACGAGCTCAACGTGGTGGGTCGCAAGAAAGAAAATTTTAACGCAGATTACGATATTTTACGTTGAGGAAGGATCAGCTAAATCGTGATCCTTCGATCGTACGAACCTGGCCAATACAGAGATATATTATATATTCTCGGTCATGTCAGAACGTAATTTGCATCACCACGTCCCTCGCGTTCCAAGACGCTGCATGTCTTGGGTGAATTACATTAACCGGACACCTTCGACTCGACAGTAACCCCCTCGGTAGGTAGATCTCCGGCTCTCTCGCACTGTCAGTCTCGTTGCAAGAGATGGCGGACGGAGAGATAGACGTACACGATGAATATATCTATATAAAAGTACAGGTAGTTTGCAAACCTACTGCATATATAGCAGTATAGGCAATAGGCAAACCTGGTGACGGAGAAGTCGTCGCAGTCCGACCCATGACGGAAGTGGGTAGACGGTAGTCACACCGTGACGCTTATTACGCGCGTGACTCTGCGTCTCTAATCGAGCTTTCGTGACTGGTATATAGTCTCCGCCGAGAACGAGGAGAGGAGTGCTGATAGTGGGTTGCAAGAGGATGGCTCAGCGAACAACTAGCACCGAGGGCTTCGTGCGGTGATTAGGAAAGTTACCATATGCCTGAGACCCCCGAGGTGTATGAGAGGACGAGTCCCGTGCACAGGAGCAATGCTCGAATAGAGGTCCTCGGAAAAGCAGCAAACTAACGTCAGGCTTGTATTAGGACTCATCGTCTATGTCCTTCCACATTCAAAGCTGACATAGAAAGAGAGACAGAGAGAGAGAGAGAGACGAAGAGAATAGGAAAAGCTTGCTTTCGAGCTGAACTCTGCTGATACAACACCGAAACAACCCTAGTAAACTGCACACTCTCAGTAACGTCTCATCTTGTTGCCGTTCTTATTCTCGATTAATGCACACGTAAAACTGTATGTACCTGTAAAAACTCCATGGCAAGTTGGACGATCAAACGTCTCATTATCATTATCCGTATTATAATGGCGAATATCAGATATATAAGAGAAGCTGGGAGCATTTAGGGTTCGATAATGTTCTATTACTACTGAAGAATACTTCATAGAAATTTTGGATCCACTATACCGACCCTCTGACTCGACGAAGCGTGAAGAACTTCCAAAAATTTATTCTACTATATTTTCCTAGGAAATGGGCTCATATAGCCATATTAAATTATATTACCATGACTGGCGCGCTGCAGTATAAACTCGGGGATGTAAAAATCAGTACACATATATAATATATAAAAGCTAACTCTACGTTTAGCTCTGCGGCAGAACGATCGGTTTTCGCGATGGCTCATGTACGACAACTTGCATGTGAGCTTACAACTACTCTCCGCTCATCCCCATGCGACAAATTGCAAACAACGTATCGACGTCCCAATAGGGTTGGATCCAGAGATAAAGGTTCGCGATTACGTAAATCTCTCCTTTCGTTGTGTCCTTTGGAATGGGAGACAACGACTCTAGTCCCGTTTCGAAACCGACTGAAAACTCATCTCATCGGAGATCGACCATGGACAACTAACTCACTGATTAATCAAATGCCGCTTGCTGGCGTAACAACGAACGTTCGAGCAAACATTGCAGAATGCATATACGGTATAAATATATGTATACATGTACATATCCGGTACAGAATGATGTATATGCATCTGTGTCGGAAGTTCAGATCTAGCCCCGTTGTGGCACTGAGGTAGAACTGGGTTCAGCTGCTTTCCCAGTACATCAAGAGTTCTATGGCTAGAGCAACATTTCTATTTCCAATTCGTCCTACTTTAAATTCTGCATTCTTTGTATAATTTATAAATAAATTCATTTTCATAAAACGAAATTTTTTACAAAAACATTTTCACTATCTTTTATTTCATCAAATAATTGCATCAAAAGTCGCTGCTCCAAGTGGCGATAAAAAAAAATTTTGACGATTTTACGCGTACGTGTGCAGTTAGGTTCTGTATAATGAATTATTTATTTATTGCAAAAGATATCCAGTACTGGGCTGCATTGAGCTTAGAAAAAGTCGGTAAGAAATATTAAAATATTTCATAAAATTTTTAAATAAATAATAACTATAAATGCTTGTATCCACATAATAAGCCTTGCTAGTTGAATAGTTGCTAGCAGGCCGTCCAACAAAAATTCTCATTCTCTAGTTGGATAGAAAATGTTAACATCCTGCAAGTTACAAATTCTAATCTTGTCTCCTCATAATTTTCTTTTGCCCACAAATCCTCCTGTATGAGTAATAAATTGAGATACTGTCCCTTATTGGGAGAGATTTGTTAAGAAGCAAAAATCATCAAGATGCATGGTGCAGGTTTGAAAAACTGACTATTCGCCAGATTTAATGTCCACACTGCGTGGCCAAGGACTGTGTAGCTATCGTATTATCGACAATCTCAAAGTCGTGCCATACCGCACCTATACCACGTCGAGCGTGATTACGCCGGTAATTTTGGTATTAACGAAATTATACACCCTCTCGGAGGAGCAACCTACTACATATAGTGTCTGGATGGTGAGCATGCAAGGCGGACACTATATTCTGTAATATTATCAGAACGTACACTGCGTATTATATCAAGATCATTGCGGGGGTTGACGTCAAATTAGTGTAACCCTATGTAACCTTCGCGAAAGAGCAGCAGATTCGATAAATAATATATTTGATAGAAGCAGACCGAAGATCAAGGGAACAATTCAGGCACAGATGTGAGTTTTGCGTTTGAATTTTTTACGCTTATGTCGCACTGAATTACGTTGTGGTTTTATCGCTTTTCTGATGGGACAGTTTTGAAAAGACTTTTTGAATCTTCTTCGTGGTTGCTTGCTTCACGGTATATATACATACCCATACACACACACACACACACACACACATTTATATATGTATATAAACTATCTCGATGACGAATTAGACAAGGGTCTTCGTGGGCTATGCAGCTTCGCAAAGCGGTATGGAGTAACTATAAGCCGACCCATATGGCTTGGGGTGATGTGGATAAACGATTGGAATCGAAGGGATCTGTTTCTGTATATATATATACATACATATGGTTCATTCGGGAAGAATGGATCATGGAATACACGAAGAGGGCGCGACATCATGGGATGAGTTCCTAGAGACCCCACGACTAGAATTCAAAATATAGGTAAATCGGTATAGCGAGCACAAGCACAATCACCACCGAGCATAGGCTCTCATTTATAACTGAATGCTTTTGTCGATGAGTCTCGAGCGCAACCCCGCGATTGGATCTGGCTTAAAATTAAGCCGAGATTCCTTTGGCATTGTATTAGGGGGTCACCCTGCGATAGATGTTTCCCCTGACGTATAATCAGACACGAAAGGGACAAAGTTGATGCAACAAGAGACATGAGAACGAATTTTCCAACTTTTTACATTGCAAAGTAATTGCATAGAATAGAAGTTCTATCGAGTAGGAGAAAAGTCTTAGTCGATAAAAAGCGATTGCGGAAAATTGGGTTAAAGCCCACCTATATGGTTTCCATTCACTCCAGGTGTGCTTCTTCATGCACTCATTTACGAATTCAGTGGTACAAATTTTCACCAACATACACAGATCAACTATACAGATTGATGAATGTCAACGTGGTTATGTAACGTTTTACCATGAGAACGATATTACTATCACTTTGATGTTATTCTGACGATCCATCTTCTTCGCGTATAACTATATGTTTGAGTGCACGTATACTACATGGTACAGTGCTACAGCACGTTCTATTGATGTTGGAACGATGTTCAGAGGCACGTTTTGCGGATGTGCGACGAATTTCGTGAGGTTTACCGCAAAAGCTCAGAACTGTATATAGGGCCTCATATGCACACACCTATCTGTCATATCCCTGGCATACCCGAGACTCCAGCATTATTATACTGCATCCCCCTGGTATCCACTATTTCTCTCTCTCTCTCTCTCTCTCTCTCTCTTTCTTTTTCTCGCGCCATCTTTATCTCTATATCTCTGGCTCTCTTGACTATTATACTTACACGACATGAATTATTCATCGAATATAATTTCGCTATTTACGCGCGAAGCTCGCGAAAGCCACCCACAGCCATAATATATACCATTATGTATAATAAGTGCTATTGACGTTACCCCAAATCGTATAATCTTAGAGATTTCTGGAATTTTCCGTAGCACGCAGTATCGCGGACCAACGATAATATGTGTATTATGAAATTGCATGCGACTAACAAGTCGTCCGACTGATACAATGATACGCAAGTTAACTCAATCAATTTCGATATCAATCGTGTCACCGACTCAGGGTTGCCGACATTTCATTATACTTTTAGAATTCGTTCATCCGCTAATGCAATAAGTTTTTTGAAACGTATATTTCGTTCGGACTCGTCATTCCTTCAATATATAATCCATTTTCAAAACGTGCAGGCTTACAATCGAAAAGAATGTCATCTTCCAACAATGGAAAAATCGCAAGTGATTATGAGTAACAGTAAAAATGATCAATTTGGCAGGTAGTACGAAATTTTCGAACAAACATATTCGTGGAAGGAATAGCAGTCTTATAATTTCGACTACAGGTTTTTTTCTCAGTTAACTGAGGACCTCCTCCGAATGACTTTCAGGTAATTGTGAAATCTTAATTCAGGAAGATTGAACAAAATTTCTAAACTTTAGTGTTAGTAAAGATGTAGGGATGGAAACAAAAACGCAATTTTTATGACGCAAGTAACCAAATTTTCTATCGAGCCTGTTTTCACTGTCGACTTAATCCGGTAAAGTCAAGTCGTACGCAGTTTCGGGAACTGTTCCACTATGAAATTTAATGAACTCGCGGCATTCGGACGAATCTTTGAAAATGATGAACTTGATTCGTCCCTCGCGATTTGACCAATTATAGTATATTTCAAATGTATATTAGATACGGAGATAGGGGAAGAATGTGTGTGCGCGCGCGCGCGTGTGTGTGTGTGTGTGTGTGTGTGCCAATGCAAATGGATAAGGACTGCTTCGCCAAGGGGAAGGAAGTCAGCAAGCCTACGTATATGAGCGAGTACGGCAAACTCTAAGGTTACTCCTGCGAAAACGTTTTCCCGTGAATGCATTACCATACTTGAAGGCGGTAAACGAGAGCTCGAACTCACATGCATATGTATATACATCTATATATACGTATTCCGACAACGTTACAATCCTGCCATCTTTAGTAATTTCAACTCTCTGTTTCTTTAAGTTCGCACAGTGAGATGGGATAAGGTGTACACATGGAAGTTTACGTTTTGCGCTGAGGGATGCATATATGCGTGATACAATTGCCACTACATATAAATCCGTATGTGAATGCGTCTCATATGTATGAGCGATGAAATGTTGACAGCACCATTACACATTGCACTGAACTTGTTTAACGCGAAGGTTTATTATGGTACGTAATTTTCACCTTTTAATGAATGATTAAATTTTGACCTCAAAAAACGCTTTGCGAAAGAAAATCTATGACTAAGACAATTGAATGTACGTCTTTTACTTTTTGGTACAAGCCGGATTGTCCGATTATCGAGAATTACTGATTATCGAGAAGAACGTACACTTACACTTACATTTACATTTTTACATTTAATAAATCCAATTTAACATCATCCTCGCAGTTACCCTTATCAATTCCCTAACTATATGATGTTGAAAATGACACATACGTTAATGTGTGTGTCATTTCTCTTCAATTCTCAGTTCTATATTGCATTTTCCACGATTGCGTTTACCATCGTCAATCGACCATTTTTTTGCGATAAGTTTGTGACTCTCATACATGCGATGAAAGTTCTTAAATGAATTCAGGAAATGTAAAATTGAATCTAACGAAAAAGGGAAAATAAACGAGAATTTACTTTATATTCGTCGAGGGTGTTGGCCGAGAAACACGGCCCCGGGCGATCCTTCAAAAATCCAACCCTCGAATCAGTTGTGCTTGTCTGATGTCTGTCCGGATTTCGATCGATCCCTCGTGAGCGTGTGCCCAAACGAGATTATATTGGCGTGTTACGCATGACGGTAAAACCGCATCGAAGCTTCAATCAGTGCTTCGGAGTTAAGGAAGACTCGCCTTCTCTTTGCCGTAACGTGTATGAGGGATGAGCAGAGTAGAAAGAGACGATGAGTGAAAGTCGTTAATAGAGAACCGCGCGGTGACGCCGCGCAATTTCTAACCCGTCTCGTGTTGCAAAGACATGGGGCGAGTGAATTCTCGAGCGAGCAAAGCAATACACACCGAGGGAGATATCCAGTCCGCAAATGCTGGATGTGCTGATGGTGGATGGGTGTCTGCGCACTCGCCGCGAGGGAAACTAACTAATTTTCCACTCCTTTCGTTAATTATGTCTCTGGGGCTCTATCCGATGATCACTGATACGGAAGACAGGTGGAAATTGGAAATTTTCGTAACCACTGGAGCGTGAGTTGTGTAACATTTTTTTTTTATTTTCGACTCGTTAACTTAGTGGGCGTCCGCTAATAATCTCAAAAACTCTACGTTCTCTAAAAGATATTCACTGATAAATTGCTCGTTTCATTATTTAAAAAATATTTTTTGGCTATCGCACTTTCATTCATTGCCGCTATAAGCAATAATTTGAAAAAATAATCGAAATCTTGCTCACTTGAGAAAATGAATTGAAGCGACTGCGTGTTCTCGTAGAAAGACTAATCTATATGGAAACAGAGTCGACGGCAACGTTGAATATTATTGTGACTGAGCGTGGACTGCCATCGGTCAAAATAGATCTCGCGTCGCGAGAGCACGTTCCGATGCATCGCATGATCGTACCGAGAGGACAATATAACGTACAAGTATTGGGCAAATTCGCACGAACCATACGGATTATGCACTCTCCTCCTCCTCCTCCTCTTCCTCCTCCTCCTCACTGCTGATGCACCGTGACGTGCACGTATACAGTGTGCGCGATCGAAATATACGCGAGGATTTCTCGCGAGCTCCATACCTATGTTGACTTGGTGCACCCCGGTTAACCAACGAAGCAGTGGGTTACACAATCGTTAATCAGTACCGCCATTGATGGATGAAATGATATCTGAATGCCCGAAATTATCGCAACCGAGCTGTGATAATTGTATGGAGTAGGCAAAAGCACGCACGCAGGCACGCATCAGTTATGAACTCTCTCTCTCTCTCTCTCTCTCTCTCTCTCTCTCTCTCTCTCTCTCTCTTTCTCTCTTGTCTAATTTTCTATGTATACATGTATAAGTTTACATATAGTATTGCGCATCCTATAACTAGAACGACAATGCAATGCGCGTTCAAACGCATACACGCAAATGCACCTACCCTATAACGCACGCCTTCCTCTTCATATAACGGCGTCCATTATATCGCTATACGAATTTATACTTATACATTAAACTCAATGCATTTATCAGTTCAAACAAAATCAAGCCACACGATAAAGCTTACTAAATTCTACCCTGAAACCAACCCCATGTGCATAAATCGAGTGTTACAAACAAAAAGGGCAGAATGCACATATTTTTACGATTTAAGTAGCGTGTCGATAAAGCCTTTTCTGTTGCCAGTAGTTGATACGTATGAATATGACACATGCATGTATGAAACAGAATTTCTCATAACATACCTGTATTACGTTGCATTGTAAATATATATATGTATTGTATTTATGTACTATGTATATGTATAAATAAGTAGGCATTTGCTCAGCCAATAGTCGATGAAATGCACCCAGTCCGGAATTTCAAGCCTTCGTCAAAGGGTTAAATTCGTGTTAATGCTCGTTCGCATCCCCAATGATTTGCGGTCCAAAAAGATTCCATGGCTATTCCGCTCTTCTGCCTCCCCGCGCCAACTCTGGAAACCCTTTTGCAATAAACCCTCGGCCTCTGCGGTGCATACATGCACCAAAATATATCTCGCTCTCTCATTCTCTTTATCTCTATCAACCCCTATAAGTCCATGGCAACCCCTCGCGAATCGCGTGCACGACAAACGTATCGTTTTTTGTGGGAGACAAACGATCTGCATTGCATGTTTCATATATAAACATGCTAACGATACACCATGTTAAACATCATCGGTGATTGTGAGGCTGCATGCAGGTAAATCAAACGAAATGAGGGTAATTCATTTTTTTTCTGTTTCGAAATACATGCAATATCTTCGATGTTTATTGGTGAGCGAGAGGTTGATTCGAATTAAAAAAAAAAAATTAAAGTCGAAACTTGGTGTAGCAATAATCAACACTTTTCGAATATTTTCATTATTTTTTCACAAACAGTCAATTTTTGTTTATTATTTTAAGGAGCATACAGCTGTACTGACGGATCAACTGCGCGTCAAAACTGTAAAATAATTTGTACTATGATTTTCAAAAGGCGAGCACAATTAGATTAAATCATTTTTAATTAATATACGCAAAATTGAATAATTACTGACTTGCACTTAATGAAAAAGGTTGACAGTTATGACAAATCTTAGATTACATGATGAATTTTGAAGAAACGTGATGATTTTTACTATGAATAGCTAATTACAAACCATTTAGGTTTGTTTGAAATAAAAATAAATAAATCAAGCATATCTGCTGCTCGCGCAACATGCACGGGGAGGCAAGGGGTTACTTTGGCGGTTATGTATCGATCAATGACGAAAGGGGTGCGCTGTATGAACGGGCGGAAAGGGGCGCGCGCGCGTCAATCAATACGGTCCGCGGGAGTCGTTTCAAGTTAGGGATCACCCTTATCTGTGGAGCACATGCACACGCACATTTCGCACGACCGTCGGTATATGAAAATAACAAAAAAATAGAAAAAAATAAATAAACTTCCGATAACGATTCATTTTCCAAACTGTGATCGTTTAATCCCGTGATGGCTTTTTCCCGACAGTTTGGTAGTTTTTAAGGATGTATGAGCACTAGCTTCACGATCATATAAAAATCTGAATTTTTTATATGGTGTAGCTGAAGTGTATATAATAAAACCAGCAAAATTTCAAAGTGGGTCAACGACTCTTTACGCGAGTAATTAATTCGTGAAATCAAGATATTTATCCCACGCCATATACGAATTCTGGGCTGACGCAACTTTGAAACAGAAATTCGTATCTTTCACGATCAGATACGATCAATATTAAAACTGTTAAATGTTCAGAAAACTATCACGATTACATGCATTCCATAAAAATTGGGGGTTAACGAACCTTTTGACATACAATTATCGATTTTAAGGAAATTTTTCGCGTGTGTCGCATTATGAGCGGTCCGACTCTCTCTTGTTTCATGCGTGCCCCTCGCTCACCGCGCTCACCCGCGCCCACGTTTCCGCTCATTTCCCCCCCACCTTGTGCTCATACATCCTTAAAACTATCCACACGGCTATGTCGGTAAAAGTACCGTATCAGCTGAACGATGAAAATTTCAAATTTGTTTTGTTCTCATTGATATCTGTTATCTGATTTTTGTGAATTTTTCGAGAGTTTTTCCAAAATCGTCAAATTTCTGGTATCCGCAGAATATTTTGTATCATTATAAAATAGCATGTGGCAAAAAAAAAATGTACGAAATAAAATGACACGCCTTCTAGAACTGCAGCGAGAATGTAAAAAGAATTCCGTACCAAACCTGACGGGGTGAAAATTGCGGATTGGTCGATTTGGATTCGAATGCCTCATACGTGGGTGTATATCGAACAACCGAGTGCTTTAACTGCCAATATTTTCAGCGATCCATCGTGGTTTACTTTATCCCCCCCCCCCCCCCTCTTTCCCCACCTACTATTCCCACCGCTATTGCTTTTCATCTTCACTATCATTGTCTTCTTTTTCCATTTCTTTAACTTACTTCCGATTGTGTTTTTCATTCCAAGCCCTCCTCGCAACAACGCAGAAAAAAATTTACAAGCTTCGCATTTTTTTCATCCCTTATTTTCTCTATTTTTTTTTGCCTCTCTTGAAACTCTCTTTGCACCTTGCAACATCGCGAGAGCCATCCTCATCTAGCTACTCACTCTGATTCACTATGCGCGGTGCATCGTTAGCTCTTTTCCGCTAGACGTAGTCGAGTATATATACATATATATATATATATATATAATATATATACGACGCTCGAGTTTAATTCCAGGAGAAGCACAGGTACAGTATCAAGTCTCTCCTCTTCCTCAATCTTTCTCGCTTTCTCTTTCAACGCTCCTGCAATTCCAGCCACTGCCCTTCATGTACCTCCATCCTGGTATAATGAAATTAAAATTGCGTCCCTATTTGCGGGCCAATATTCTTCAATTATAAGTAAGACCGAGAAACCTACCGCGCTCTTGAAGTCCATTCTTTGTGAAAGCTCTCGTTGATGTGCCCGATAAAACGCCGCGCATTACTTTGAGGATTTCCTTGCACCGCTGGAGATTTCTTCTTTTCGATAACAAATCATTTTTTGTCCATTACAGGCACTAAAATTATACTGAATTAAGTTTTACGTTCTTTAGACATCCCGCTTAGTTTTTTTTTTTCATAATCCAGAGGACGAACCCTTTGATTTTTAAATTCATTAAATTATAAAACAGTTTATCGATAAAAATCTTTAGAAAATTACGGACACCCTACCGACCAATTCTTTTGCTCCTCAATTTGTAGAACTTATTTTTTTTAATAGGCAGAAGTTCGAGCTTTACAAATTTAGCTGTAATGCTCTGCATACATATTACATCTTGAAACCGTCGATGACGTTACTCGAAGCTATTTCTACGAGAACTGGATAAAAATTCGTTTCAAATGCACTCGACGATGTATAGCCAAGAATATGGTTTCATGATGAAAGCAAAAAAATGTATGCGTTAATCGATATGAAAGGGACGGGAAATAAGGAAAGTATATAGAAGCAGCGGAATTATGAATGAATCTTGCGAATTATTAAGAGCGACGTATATATGAAGTATTTGGAAGTTTTTTTTTCTACCATTTGCCAAGGAATCGTGCCATGAGAGGTATAGCTGCGAGGATGGCTATATGACGTGCCACCATTTCGCAGAGTGGCTAATTCGGTATTCATATTGCCTAACCGATTGAAGTCTATTCGGCGACTTATATATATATATATATAATATATGTATATATACATCGAGATGGTGGTGAGCATTTTCTCGAGAGTGGGCGTTGAACTGGCAATTTGCAATCCTCGAAAAAGCACGGTAGAGATGAGGAGACGGTGATTGCTGTTGGTTTTCTCGCAATGGAATCAATGATACAAAAACTCACATACGTATATATTATATATGTCTCTTACGTTCACATTTATTTCTTTCAAATGATGCCCTAAATACGGATGCCATATACTCAAAAAGGAAATCGCTCGATGTGTTTTGATGTATTTATCCCCTCAGAAGGAACCTGTAGACATAAAAAAAAATCAATACACTTATATATCGGCGTAGGATAGCGTCAGACCCCACACAGGAAAAACAACGTAGCATGGATGCACGTACGCAAACACGCGGTCCTGGCTCCAATTTCGTTCCTCATGCCAGCGAGCTCATCGTCTTTTGCTCCGCAGGCACCATCTTCATTCTCGTAGCCGACTAAATGCGAGGTATTTTTTAATAGCCGACGTACGTGGGATCGTGGCTACCACCATAGCCATATGACCCGGTCGGATGGCAACCGGAGCTTCTCCGATTTATATTTAAAAAAAAAAAAAAAAAACAGCGAAGAGGTGACAAAAATGGCGTGGAGTGTGGGCTTAATTAAGAAACATTCCTGATTCGTTATTTTAGATGGGGTGACGGTGCGGTAGTTGAAAAGGACGATAAAAAAATCTCCGACATCTTCAGATTGAGCTCACTCTCTGCTCGTTCTAAAATATTTTTTAAAAAAACCACGTTTAAGTCATGGGGCGAGTAAAAGATTTAACAAATGCCTTAACAGTCGAAACAATCAATATGAAAAAAAAAATAGTACAAATTTCTCCATAAAAAATGCACGGGCAAGCCAGGCACGTATACTATATAGACTGTATACTGCCTTCGCGAAAGGGATATACCCACGAGAATGCAAAACTGATTGCCACGCTAGATCTAGCCCGGAATGTAAATTTCCTCAGAGAGCGAAAACGACACACTCGTGTGCATATAAGGGCAAGTGGGGTAAAACCCGGCCACCAAAACAAAAAAAAAAAAATACTGGCTAATTGGTATTTCCACGTTAAAGCGGGTATATACGAGAAAATGGTATGATATCGTATGGTTGTTTAATTGTTGCCTCTGGTTACCGGAGCTACCGGAGCTCGTTGCGACGAATCAACACAATCACGCTACGTTAACGGAATTAGCAGAGAAGTAACTCAATCGCAGCCCCGAATTTTTCGGTGGTGGAGAGCTCGGCAAAGTGGGCAGTGGCGAAAAGATGGAGCCTCGACGTAAAATTGAAAACTTCCATTTTCTTTTTGAAAAATCTTTTTTCTCTGAAAAATTGAAGAAAATTTTGTAAAATACATTTTTTTTACGTAATTCTCGAAGAAAAAAGACGTTTTGGGAAATTTTTTCAAAGAATTTTCTAAAAAAAAAAAAGATTTTTTGTGAACACTTTTTTCTCAATTTTGACGCATTAGTCCTTTTTTAAATTTAATCCGCATTTTTTTTTCTTTTTTGCTTTAAATTTGTACTTCTATAATTTTTTTTGTGTCTGGTTTTGCCTCAACTTCCCGGACTTTTATCGTTTTAAGTGAAGTCACGTTACAAAGATGTTCCATCGTATCCGCGTCAACATGAAAATACCAATTAGACATTTTTTTTTTTTTTGATGGCTGGTCTTGCCCCACCGCCTGATTTTACCCCATCTTCCCCTGCAATATAAAAGAAAAGACGCAACTTCAGACTCATGTAGGACGAGCCGAGTGAGAAATCAATAAAAAGAGTGTATTAAGCGTTTCGCGACGCATTTATATACAAATGAAATATTTAGGAATATATCAAATTGCAGGATGCACATTTTGAAGACTCACCGTGAAATAAACCGAAATTTCACTCCATTATTAATATCAAGTTACGTATGAAAGATGAATGAACGTATACTATTATCACAATGTTTTTTTTTTTTTCAAATTAGTGTAAAACAAAATCGGTAGCAAAATCGAAAGAATCGAAGAGCCGGAAATATATCAATTCGTTATGGAATGCATCATGCATACACAAATTTATATATATGGGATTAAATGAAAAGTAATGCTGAATATGTTGCCTCTCTGAGTTTAAAATAAGCCAAATAAGTCCCTTATACATGTATAAATATTATATATCGAGTGCCACACGTTAGTTCGTGGGTCTCGATATAGAGTTATACAGTTAAAGTCTTCCAGCGGCCTAATTATTTGTATTCAAAACGTGGTCTCGTGCGCTCTATCGCTCTCCAAGGAAAACTCTTACACTTTTTTTTTTATTCTTCTGTTTCTTTCCCTCTATTCAGCATCCACTTAAATGCGTATTCAGCGGAATTTTGGTGTGCGAACGCGCGTGCGACAGTATGCCACCCTATCTATATATACATAATATAATACATATATGTATATACTATTACATTTATATACCGGCTATACTATCTGTGCTCTGGCAGCGCAACCCCCGTTTCTCTCTACTATAGCCCTAAATGCGAAATAAATAGACGCTTTTCCGTGCCACACGTCCCGGTTTTTCCTCTTCTTCGCTCGAAGCTCAAAGGCTTCTCTCTTTTTTTCCTCTTCCTTTCTCCGTTTCTCTCGCTATACTGCCCAACGAAAGGCCATTCGCAGACACGAGCGCATTCAGTTTAAATTCTTTTCTCGCTTCTCTCCCTCTCGACTGACTCTCATCCCCTAACGGAGCCTCACTCCGTTTCGCCATTCGTTTCCCCAGCGTTCATCCCCTTCCCACGCAATCTCCCGATCCTCACTCCTTTTTACACTTTGCGAGAAAGAAAGAGAGAGAGAAGGAGAGAGAGAGAGAGAGAGAGAGAGAGAGTACGAGAGGGAAGAGGGTACACGTACGTGGCAACGTCGACGTCCGACCGTCACTGTGCTCGCGAATCCTACAAGAGCTTTTTTCCCACTGTTCAAACTCTCCCTTTTATTTTCCTCTTTTCATCCTCCCTCTCTTCGTTCCATCATATGTGGAACGAAAGGAATATTCCTGCACATATATCCATGCATATCTACCATTTTTATTATAACAAATGAATGAATTCTAAGAGAATGAAAAGGAAAAAAAAATTAATAACCGAAAATATTAAATATTTCACGTGCAAATGACTAAATCTCTACATGTTCAAATATGTACGACAGTGTACACGTAATTTCATTAATGAAGGCTTGAAACATTAACGAAATTCATGGTTCATATACATAATAGGACGCATGTAGATCACTTTTGGTCCAAACTGACGGGAACTGACTCTTTTTTTTAGTTCGTTCGGCTATTTTCTATAGGAATATTGTAGGTTTTAACAAAACACTCCATTCAACATTTTAGATTTTTTTAAAAATCGTTCTGGTCATTATCATCGAGAGAGTTTAATGAACACTAATGGATACATTCAATTTTTCTCGAATTTTCGCAGTAAATTCTTGGCTCAACAGTATTTTATGAAACCTCACGATTGACGAGGGAAGTCCTGCGTTACAGAAAAATATAAATTTGTTACTTTTCTCTTCTTTTTTTTTCCTTACTTTCTTTTATTCCATTAAATTGAATCTCAGTCCAACATAATCAATAATTTAACTGGGTAAATAAATTTTCCTGGCATCGTGAATGGTTTATAGAGCAACAAAATCGTACAATGGGATAAAAAAACATATTCATACTGGTTCGGAGATATATAGCCGGGGCAATGAGATAAACAAACGAAACCATACGAACAAGAGAGAGAGAGAGAGTGAGAAAGAGAGAGAGAGAGAGAGAGAGAGAGAGTGCGAGAGATGGATAAAGCTTTTGTGAGATCGAGAGCCTCCAGCGGCCAAAATAATTACCTCGCTAAACTGCACTCAAAATTTTCCAATCGAGGAAGCCACCCGAGTATAATTCAAAGGGATGCGATCCCTCCGGGGTAACGCCAGGTGCGCTCTAACTTGGGTTACCCTACTGCACTAATGTGAGTAAGCTACAACTATATGGACACATGTATATATGTATATATATTTATACATACCTGACTGATATGAGTTCGGTCGTCCTTTCCTTGCGTTGTCCGCGCTACCCTGATCCTTCGTACATCCCCGAAGCTTATTACATCGTTCTAACCCAGTGGAACAGAGAAGTCTGTCTTTCAGGATTGCTTGAAACTTGCTCCAAATAGATCCCTATTTATTGCAGTAGAAATAATAGCATACCGTTTCCTCGCAACAACGATGAACAGCGATTTAAACTTTTCAGAAAATGCATTTACCCTCTAACATTGAATGTTATCGCTTCGCCAGGTTTCTGATAGACAATACAATCTTTCGAACTATATAACCACCGATCGATTGACGGAGGGCAGCAAACGTTGGCGCTTTCAAAATAAAAACGGCTACTTTTATTCTGTTTTGATGCTTGTATCTTTCATTCAATCACGCTAAATGTGCTTAAATTTAAAAAAAATTGTTGTGATAATATAACCAGCCGTAAAGGTGAAAATGCGTCTTTCTGGAAGTTATATTTTTCGAAGTGAGGGAAGCATCTTAATGAATTTTCTAGGATTCAGTTGAAATTTCGACAAAATTTTCAAAATAAGATTATATTTCGCATAAGAATTTTGAATTGACACATTCATTACATCGGAGAATTTCATTATTCCAATTTCACCGGTTTTTTTTTAGAAATTATCTTACGCCCCTTCGAACCTATAGTTCGGTTAGGAAATAATAGAGCAAAATAAAAGAAAGTTAAATTACAAATGAAAAAAAAAAAACCTGGTGGCGATCTGTCATATACTTGGAATGCGAATTTCCGTATCTTTATTGGAGCAATAAGGGAGGGAAAAAATTTAAATAAAATCAAATGAAATCTCCTCCATCTCCATCATCCGATGAAATCTGCAAAATTGTCTTGTTTATCATACATCAGTGGGTCATGTCAAAAACGAGGGTAATTTAATATTCTTCGTGACACGTGTCATTCGCAAAGTGAAGAGAGAGAGAGAGAGAGAGAGAGAGAGAGAGAGGGTGTCAACCGGGCTAACGGTTTTCTCAGCATCGGACAGGTGTTAATGGACACTACAAGAGAAAGAGGGACCTCGAGCGTGCCATTTTATAGTGGTGTAACCCGAGCCGAGCCTCATTGTCCGTACAAAATGTAGGGGAGAACTAGGATCACTAAAATAAGTAAACTACACACACACACATATATATGTATACATATGGGTCATTACATGCCAAATGAATCAACTTTTGACAATACTGGATTTGTAATCCATTCTTTTCAGCGCTATTTTTTAGTGCAGTATTTTTCAATCTCCTGAATGGAATAGACTCATTTTTACATCATTTTTACACTACGAACACAATTTATTACGAATTTTTTGAGGTAGACTAAAACCGCCCATAATTTAACTTCCGCACGAAGGGAGCTTTGATTTTACGTTTAGAAACAAAAGTCTGAATGAAAAATATCTATGATTGCTCAACTTTTAATTGCGAGGAAGTACTTTTTCCATATTATAAAGTTTTTATAAAGTTCGATCATTGAGGGGAATCCAAGCGGGAAATCTGAATTTTCAATGTGTTGTAGAAAATGATATGCATGGCTAGGCGCAACGCAAGTTAAAATAAATTAAGTTGTTCAATTTCATAGGTAGCTTTCGGACATCTTCTACCATATTGAGTTTTTTTTAAACTTAATTTCTCTATTTTAGAGATACGAAGGCCCCATAGGTAGAAGTATGACAGGAGTAGCTAGTCCATTGTGAGCTCTCCCCTGTGTGTGGCTTGTTCACAATTAAGTTCTCCATCGACGTTGACAGCACCGTATGTTCTCTGAAAGAGTATACACACACCCGATCGAACAGTGAGACTCTACCAAGAGCGGGGGCTGATGATGTTCAAGGCACAGAAAGATAGGGAGAGCGAGGGAGAGAGAGAGAGAGAGAGATAGAGTAAACGAGCAAGTGGGATAGGTTAAATTACGTGGATACTTAAGCCGGAGCCAACATCGGTAGGGTCTCATCCGGTTGTCTCGCGTTCCCGAATTGTGTATCTGAGTGCTAGCGATATACATGCGAGATATTCCATTCAAAACGGAACAATGTTTCGTTGAATATTTATTTCATTTATTTTCTTTCCATTTTTGAGTTAGTCCTTTCGTGAAAGCGAATTTAACTCTGGTATTTATATTTTTAATACATTTAATTTTAAGTATATTCATGAACATTTTAGCCAAAAGATAAATTTGGAAGTTAAATTGCGAAAATAGAGAAAGAGACAAGTACACCGAGAGCATCCATGTTCATTAGGCATTGTAAATTTTCGTCATATTAAATAAATAGTCATATTAAAGAAAAAGCGTTGAATTAGTGATATCATGTTAATAAAACTTTTAATTAAAATCTCTCAAAAATATTGGTGATCGAAGCCTGTTCTATATTGTCCGGAATAGCCCACAAATATTTAATACGTAAAGAGGTATATTTGATGAAATAAGCGATTGGAAATTATACCGAGCCACGTGATCAATAATAAATGCCTGTTCAATAACGATAGTAATGATTTTCATTTGTCGTTGTTGAACGAGAAAAGTGTATCCTCGATAATGCAATTGAGTGGATTCTGTCGAATAGAACGCAATGAACATAAAAGCCGGGCTCAGTTTCAGTTACATTATTCAGCCGCGCAAGCTGTCGAAACAAACGAGAACGGAATGTTATTCTGAAAATTTGTATTTATAGATTAAAGGTTCGTAATGAGATCTCGTGTAAATTTATTGAATATTAATTCGTTTCGATAATAGCACCCATAAAATAATCGGCATGCCATATTATTCATGGATTTACGAAAATAATTTCATGCAGATAATGTCATCGATCCTGGTATAGAATAACGTGTGGTAAAGTACGACATAATGAATGAGGGAGACAGTGAAACAAATTAAGCCATATTACGTGTCATATTACGTATCATGGGAATTGGGGCCACTACATGTTTTTTCATATTTTTCGCTGAAATTTTTCTCGCGTACTCAGCCTACGATTGTTAATACACGATAAAGGATATACCTGTACCAACGTTATTATCTTTGGATATATATGTGAAATATATTTTCCATAAATTCTAAAAATCGAATATACAATTTTTTGAAGAAAAACATATTCAATGTGACTTTGAGATATATTTTTCATGCATTTCGCATATAAATTATTTCGAGTTTAAAGCCCAGAATGCTGGATATTATATTTCACTTTGCACGGTAGAAAGTTTAATGCGAATAAGGGACAAACGAATTCATGCTCACGCGTAATAACATAAAAAAAAAGTCCTTTTGACCAGGAAAGCAGCCATGCAAAGTGACTTCACTAGACGCGGTTTAGCGTTGTATAGCGTCGTAAAACCATGCAATATATATACGAGTCTGCATCAACATACTCGTAGCATTCATCGCCATATTTATATACATATATGCATGTCGAACGAAAAAAGAAAAAAGGCGAAACAATTGTGTGCCCGTTCGTACATTCCCGGATCCGGCGAGACTGCATCATATCCTTTTTCGTCCTTGCGTACATGTATCTCAACACTACCCTTTTCCCTGGATTGTCGAAAAAAAAAAAAAAAATAACAATGAAAATGATAATAACGAAACAAGGAGAGAGTTATAGCGAGTGGGAAGAAGAATGAGAGACGAGAAAAAAACAAAAACGGGCAAGATATGGAGCTCTGAAGCGAGACAGTCCGGAAGATTTTTCAGGACATTTCCTCGTGGGATGGAATTCACGAATGCGTCGTCGCGCGACTCTCCGACTCTCTTTCACTCTCCCTTTTCATCACGCGCTTTTCTCCCGTGTCATCTTTCCGACATTTTGATGAGGTGGGATTTGGCCGAAGGCCAGTACAAATACCAGTCTTTTCGTTTCTCTTTTCTCGCTTTATTTATTTTTTTTTTTTTTTGTTTTACCTCTCATCCGTCTCTTTTCGCTTCACTCGCTATACATTTCATCCCTCGCAACGAACCCTCAGTCTGTAACAACACTTTTCTCTTTCCCTCTTATCGTCATCAGTCTCTCATTTCTCGCGCTTCACTCAAGCAACGTACAAGAATCCGTTGATCATACGAGAGGCACGATGAAGTTGATGTATTCTATAAACCTTTCGATTTTTCTTCGCCTATTCTTGCAACAAAGCACGCATTTATATATTAATTAGAGTAACGATATCTCAGTCTTAGCTTTGAAATCTCAAGTATTATTCAAAAATTTGTTTCCTTCTCATGTAAAAGGAAAAAAATTCTTACAAAGGACATCTAGTCGGACAAAAAATGTTCATAAATTGCCCGTAAGGATCGTAAATTACATTTTTTTTTTTTGCAAAAATATTGAAATGTTGATATTTCAGTCTCGGGATACATCCGTTTTCTATGTCTAAAAGGGATTTTTGGATTTTTTTTTCAAACGCCAACACGATCGAACTTTATCGAATTTTCTGAAATCTTGCATCAGTTTAAGTAAATTTCAGTGACACTGTCTCAATTTTATTTTTGTCCCGAAAAATCTCTACAAATTACGAGCATATGAAAAAAAAAATTCTTTTCTATATTTTTTTACCGTACAACATTCAGAAAAATCGATATCATTCAGCAGTATCAAATTCGTACTTCCAATTAAAACTTTTCTAATTGAAATTAATTTGCGAAAAATCCATGCGCCAAAGGAAACTAATTTTGTTTCGATTTCTCACGTTTTTCAATCCTCCCATTTCTCTGAATAAAAATTAAAATCGTGAAATAAATCATTCGTCGTGTCACGCCCGACGTACGTGGAAAGATCATTGTCCTGCGTTCAACAATGGACGAATAATAAAAAAAAAAATAGGGGTCTCTGTTTCACGCTGGTTCGAAAAAAACACTGCGCGTAGTGAAACGATATTGTAAAGCCAGCGATTTTATTGCGGGCTGATCTCGGAGCAAATCTTCACAGGGGTTCTCCCAGGAGAGTCGAACGAAAGAGGGAGAGAGAGAAGGTAGGGAAGACAGATCATAGCCTCCCGCTGCTCTAACCCTAATGATCGCAATGATCGTTGATCTCGCATCGAAAGTGAGAACGAAACCGCACCCGTAACAATTCACATGGTTCGATATCGTATTTATAAAACAATTTTTCATCGCGCATTAACGTCTCACAACCCTCTCGCGTTGTTCCAGGATGAACCTAGTCGTGTACGATTTTATCGTAATTGCTCAACGCTGCGGGGGTCGCTGAACTCAAACTCGGATGTGTTCCCTCGCTGGGTGCTCGCTATAGCTTTTCTAGAATAATTTTTCAACGAACTAAGCATTAAGAAAACCGGACGATGACGGAGGGGACTAAAAGAGGGAGAGACAGAGAGAGAGAGAGAAAAGCCACGTGGCGTGGTTTGCAGTGTTGAGTCCACCAAATAATCCGACGCTCACGTGTTTGATACGTCTCTATTGCCAGTACGGCTGTCCCATTGTGCAGTGTTTTCTGATAAAGCCTCGAGAGGCCTGCACATTTATGAATGATCTTTCTCTCTCTCTCTCTCTTTTCGCCCCCAACGACGTGCGGAATAAATATGAACCATATTTTAATATTCTTTGAGGGGGACTTATGTATGAAAAAAAGCCATATACCGATTCGTGGCTACGAACGTAATCCGCGCGACCGCCAATCTTCAGTTAAACGCAATAGCAGTAGAGGTCGTAAAACACATCGCGACACACATGCACGCACTTTGATGCAATTATATACACAGACCATTCAATGCAAACTCGAATAACATCCAATCCTTACCGTGCTAAATCTGATCTATTTTTTTCACCTTCAAACCAAGTTGATTGTTGGTTCATCGTTCATTTTCTGCGTAATTCGTTTTTTTTTTAAACATTATATTTAGTATTTTCATCAAACAAAAATACACATGTCAGATTCCTTTTTCCAATAAACAAAACAGATGTAGCCGAGATTACGAGAATTTTCAGGAGAACCTCGTATAACGTACTGAAGAATGGTGATTTTGAAGAAATTCTTTTCGAGGGAATAACGCTGTCGGTATTTTTCAAAATTTTACAGTACTCGCTTAAATACTTAAGCTAATAAGAAAAAATGTCCACCCATCATCACGGGGCTCTTCTTTTAAGTTAAAACTGCACAAGAATAGAACTCCAAAGAAAAAAAGAATTTATGATTAACCGATAAAAAATTTATATTTTTCATGCTTTCTAGATATAAGTGAAACAGATGCGATGAAAATAAATTCAAATGATCTACTATTTATACAAAATATAAGTAATACAAATTTTTTTTACATTATTTTCTTTTTCCGTCGAGTTATATGGTTCGATCATTGATCGAATTTTTGTTCATGCTGTCAACCAAATTGTATTTATAAAAAATGGAGTGAGTAAAAATTAAAAATTTATAACGGAATATTGAAAAATAGCTTATAGAGCAAATCATTCTGTTTTATTTTGTAATAATTTTTAATTAAATCAAATGTTCTATTTGGCTTGAAAAAAAATATGAAAAATTGATTAGTGCAAAAATTAATAACAAACTGTAAGCACGACAGAAGAATAATCACACAACCTAATTGGTGATCGCGGAAGTACAACGAGTTTGCATGAAATGCCCCATATACGCATACATGCATTTGGAATACACGTGAAAAAACGGGAGTTACACGGGTCACGTGCGGAGTGAGAAGGCTCCCAGCCTCCTGACCCGACCGCACACCATCGTATACCCTATATAATACATGTATACACAGAGCGAGATCATAACGCCAGAGAGAAATTTATTAAAACTCATAATCCACCGTGTGCCCTGGTGCGACCAGCATTTCACGAATATTCAAACGTATACGCGGCCTCTCGCACGCGGCTCTGGGCCCCATAATGTAATTTTAATATAGCAACGCGGCTGCATGCAACAGCTCTGGAGATGAGGTAGACTGTACCTCTTTCCCCGGGGTACATATGAGGTCGATGTTAAGCGATCTCTTTTTTTTTTTTCACCCTCACGCTGTTCAACTATATACGATCGAGTTTCCGCCGGTAGCTCGTTAATATATTTTTACCGCGAGATGAAGAAATTATCACTGGCTGCGAGTGTAGATGAATCAACGATAGCCAGAGATACGGGGAGTTGGGAAAAACGGAAATAGAAGCATACCTGACCCATTTTCGACTGAAAGTTTGCATTGCCAAATTGATTTTTCTGCGTAACTTTTCGATACTTTTGTCGTTAAACTTATTATGGAAAGAGATAGAGTTATAAACATAAATTTTGTGATATATCATCGCGATAAAAAATTACTATGTATTATGATAAAAAGTATATTAAAAATTCGCGAGTTATCCGGCAGTATTTTACAAAGTGCTGTGTGAGATCTTGAGAAACGACAAGACCCTGGAGATAATTTTTTGAAGCTTACAGCTGAGACTTGTGAAATGTTAAATTTCCTTGAACATGTGTAATGGAAGATCAAGAAGTACGTATTTTTAAAGCTCTTTTATGCAGTTGTACGTACGAAGAGCCCTGATAATATTCATAGGAAGCGATTCACACGTTCGCGATAAGATGAGTGCAGTGAGCACGGAGATTTTCACCCTCTTGATGCACACCCCAAATCTCTCCTCTGTCTCTCTCGCTGGACCACACTCGTGATGCTTATCCGTCCAGCTTCACGTCATGTTGCGTTCGTTCACCCATCTGCACACACACACACCCCATCGAATTTTTCGTTCTTCTCACTTGCCATTTGACAAGCGCGAACCGGGAAAACTTTGTCGATGGCAACGCTTGCGAGATATGAGAGTGATACGGATGTTATTCCCCGCACTCTCTGGCAGCAAAATGTAATCTGCGGATGCTCTCGGCTCATCGTGATAACGATCATGATCGTTCGCGATTATACGATGGACGTGCATGCTGAAACTCGTTCGGACTGAAAATCTAAATCCGTATTAGTCTCGCAGATCGAGCCATCGGGGTGATAAGTCTCTCGCACTGCTATCGCCATTGAAAATTACGAGGAGGAAATGATTATCGAGGTTATTCGATGCTGTATACAAAAAGTTGAAACCGTTTAAGCTTTTTTTCTCAGCTTCCTCGTGAAGGGAATTCAATAAAATGTAATTCATTATTATTTATATTTTATTGATAAAATTATTTCGATTTTTCCATTTAAATTGTATTTTCCGTTAGAAACCGTCGTTCCCCGGGACGAGGAGGGAGAGGGGGACCTATAGTTCCAAGTTACTTGTACGATGAAATTATACTACTATAGCACTTTTCTAAATGTTTCGGGGAAAAAAGTGCATTATCATTAACTTTTGGTAACAGCAGGGTATGAGTTATAGTGATACGGTCCAGTAAACGGGACAACACACAGAGAAAAGTTTAGTAAAATTCGTAGATGTGTTATTTTGTAGTTAGCACACTTTATAGTGTGCTGTCTATAGCGACTGATGGTGGTGTTACAGACAAAACGCGAGAGTACGTATGGAAAAAGCCCGGATTCGGGAAAACGGTGCGGAAAGCATTGCGTTGTGAGTGTGCACGAGAGAGCTAAACGGATAAACATGAAACGAGGAAAACGGGGAAAGTTTCGAGACTCGCTCATATACCATAGCCGAGATCGTATTATAGTACGATCGCTCACGAAAATCTAAGGCTATACATGTTCACCGAGGCGTTTCAGAATTTTTTTTTTTCCTATTTAGCTATTTTTGGCGTCCTGAACTACGATGTGCTGATAAAGGATTGAAAATGCCCGATGAATAAAAATTTTGTCAATTAGAACGACGAACGTGATTTTTTGCAGCTCTATTCATACGTCGCACTACTGAGTCATTCGAAAGCCTTCTCTCCTCGTGTCCGTATAGGGTTTGCACGATGAAAATTCAATTGATCACCAAAGTGCTCTGGGTAATTTCGATTTAATTCATAAATTTTTGTTTTTTTTTTTTTTTTTTTTTTCGACCCATATTAGTCGCACCGTTCCAGTCACACATTACCACCTCATGAGATTTTTTATCAACGCTCTGGTAGTACGCAGTTGCGTCGATCGAGGTACTATACCTATAGAAAAAAAAATTTCACCCTTATGCAAAGGGCAATCTCGCGGAAATGAGGTTAATCCTTGATCGAAGAACGGCTACGAACTGTGGAAAAAAGTATATTGATCGATTTCCACAATAGATTCGGGGGCTTTTTTTTCAGCAGGAAGAAAAAATGAAGCAGCATATTTTAACCCCCGAGGAACACTTTTGGGATGTTTTTGTCGTTTCTCTAGAAACAAAATTTGAAATATCGACCCAATTCTGATGAGTGACAGCTCGTCGTATACATTCAATAGTGTGCTCTATGCATTAATCTACAGTATAATGATTTTTTACAAATTGAAACGAACAATGAAATCAACGAATCCCCCCCCCCCCCCTAATTGAGAGGCTAATTAAAACCAATTTTTAAAAAAATTTGCACTCGTAGACAAATTGGAAGCTATCCCTAGTGGGCCAAAAATATATATAAAGTTTTTTTTTTTTTAAATTAACATCGATTCTCTTCATTTCAGTCCACCTCCATAATATCCATTTTTTTAAAGCATCTCTTTCAAATCGTAATACACGACTAACCTGATTGTACCGCTGGAGCCTCTTTAAATAAAGTAGTATTTCATTATTTTCTTGATAAATTGAAGTAGTATCGCAAATTCATATATCTAGATTTTCGCTCAATTTTCAATATAATTTATAATCCTGACTGATGAAAAACGTGTATTTTTCCACGTGGACGATAATTGATATGGACGTGAGTACAAGAGACTGCGAATGTACTATATATATAAATGCCCTCTGCTCTCTGCTCATCTCGTGACAAAGAATGGATTGAGTCGGATGTTACGGAAGGAGCATTGAATCAGAGACTTGGAGTATCCAGCTCTTCAGCGTTGAATTTAACTCCTAATTCCTTTTTCGAGCCCCCAACGAGAGAGACCCTTACGGTGAGTTGGGGTTGCACAATATCGACATTCGCGAGCTACGTCTACATATATTCCAAGTCCATGTGAATAGCTGTATATGTGGTTGAACACACTAAGGAGTATAAGTTCCAAACTGCGTATTAGATACAGTCAACTGTATCCTGTATATATGTATGGTGTACGCACGTAAAAAAAGTCCTGTTCTTTATCATAATGCCCAAGCCTACTCTATTATGCTATACGCATTGATCCTCTGGTCCATGAATACGATGAGAGCCCGCGGAGAAAGAATAGAGACAGAGAGAGAGAGAGAGCGACAAGGATCAGGAATGAAGGGAAGAGAAGACAAAAAAATCGAATGTTACTCTGGTACAATCGTACGATTGTAGTAAAAGGGATTTAACTTTGCTCGAATGTTAGCTGTGTGTGCATCGGTCCTGGAGAGAATTGTCAATGGGAAACGGACCTTGGGATCGAATCCGCAAGAACATCCATGAAGCATAGGGGGTTGAATGGGCGTTTCGAACATCTTGAACGATTCGTCTCGGTGAATCGTTCGCCGGGCGACCGAGACGACAACGACGACGACGATAACGACGCCAATATATAACGTTGGGTGAGTCTTTCGATATCGCTATAGTAGCGAAACACACGACAATATAGAGAAGAGGGTCAGGATCGAACCGCCATCACGACTATTAAAATTTATTGGTCACGGCTATGTACAGATTTGGATGAAACACAAATAGAAGCCCCTTGAATTATCAATTTTTTTGAAGGTATATATGATATGTATATTTGCATTCGTGTATAAAAATAAAGGTCGAAATCACTGCCCAAAAGTATCTGGAAACTTCGATCTTTGGCAACATACTTTTAAGGAGCTCGTTGCATCGAAACGCAAACTTGAAATAATTCGCAGACTCGCGTAAAAAAGCAAAAAATAATTATATGTTCCAAAATTATCGTTACATTGATAGCTAAAAGCACCGGGAAACCCTCGTCTTGTATCATTTAACATGTGGGTTAAGTCTTTTTGGCTCTAACCGTCGATGAACATACGTACTACGTCTGGTAAGAACAGCAAACAAGATTGCTTCTAGTCCCGAGTAGTAGGCCGAAGTTTAACCCGAAGGAATCGTCACGTACCCACTCAAAGAATACGGCCGAGGTCGGAAGTTCGCGAGGGTCGTATAAGAGAGGCGAAGAGACTGTGCATCTCTTCGAAGCCCCGAGGAGGTTTGAAGTGAAGTGAGGATGTAGAGGAAAAGAGGGAAAAGAAAAAAAAACAGAAAAGAGGAACAGAAGCTCTTTCTCTTCGGTCAAAGGTAAGAGAAAAGCCTCTCGACGAGTGGGTATAGAGGCGAACTCTTTATTTGACTTACGAATTAGCTAGCTCGGTGAGCGAGCGGTTCGAGAACGAAGTGAAGAGCTACCCCCGATGCGACCGCACATATACACCCCCGCCGTTCCTAGCTTCTTTCTCGCGAATCTCAGTTGGATCCGTAGTATAGCTTTGCCACTTTCTCCCTCTGTCTTTCTCTCTGCAAATGCTTATTTCGCCATGCTTTTATTGTCTTTCTCACTCTCATGCTATTGTTGTCTTTCTCGCTCTCTTTCCGTTGCTGTGGCTTCGCTCTTCCAGCATTCTTCACCGATCCCTTGGTGGTGCACGGCCGACGCCATCGTCTCATTTCATCGCTCGGGGTTTCACGTGCTTTGTTTGGAAATCGCAATTTTATTCAGGCGCGAGAGAGAGAGAGAGATCCCGGTTCTCTAACTTATTTCCAGTGTGGAAGGGGGTTAGGGTAATTGGATCGGTACGAATTAGGGAACCTTACTTAACCCGTCCTCGCGTTCCTCCTTTATTTCTTTAGGCTCTATACATGTAGTAGTACATCGTACCCAGTTAGGTGTTGCGTTCCCCGTACGCCACAAAGTTATTCCTGTGAAGCGAAATAGAACCTCTCGAAAGCACTTTCGGTAAATATATCCGGCATTCCATATCACAAATCGAAGCAACTCCAACCCTCGAGATTTTTTATTAGATCCATAATTTAATCAACTCCTCATCCGAGGCATTAAATTCTCGTTAATTCGATTTCACATTGTTTTTTCTTACGACTTTCCTCCCAGGATTAAAAATTCTGGATACGTTTCGTGCAATAAAATTTCAATCGTTGCGATAGCCTATAATTTCTAAATTTTTATGGGAATAAATCATATTTTCGCTGTATCATCTTATAAAATTTTTTTGAAACTTATGCCGGGACATTTATTCCCGAATTCATTCACTGTGTATGGGAGAATTCAATAAATTAACGCGAAAGAAGATTCTGAGAGTGCATAATACATGCTATGTCGTGAATTTCTTGAAATTACATTTCTTGAACGTTCCTCGAAGCTTCTACATATTACTTATGTAGCATTACAAGTTTGGGATCCTTCTGTTCGTTTCAAAGTTAACGCCGAGAGAAACTATAGTCCACGAAAATCCGAGAGCACGGAGGTGGATGCATCCACGCGGATATCTTTTACCTCAGCTATAAACTCAGTACCTTTCTCTAACTTTCTCTCTCTCTCTCTCTCTCTCTCTCTCTCTCTCTCTCTCTCTCTCTCTCTCTCTCTCTCTCTCTCTCTCTCTCTCTCTCTCTCTCTCTCTCTCTCTCTCGCCGCATCATCAATTGATGTATTCAATCTTAGACTTAAGACCCATCTAATGCTCACTGAGCAGCGTAACGAAGCACCTACAATCTAAGCTATCATAATCATAATCATATTCACTATTACTTGAGTTGCTGCACTATTCCTTTGTGTCTGCAATATGAAATACGTTGTATTATTAGAATTATTATTTTTATTTTATACGTCTTTTCTCACGATTATATTACTTATACTTTGTATTTTCTACCTACGATTGAGCACTGTATTTTCCTTTATATTATTGTATTTAGCCCCATAGTATACTAGGGCTTAATAAACTTATCTATCTATCTATCTATCTCTCCTTCTCTCATTCGCGATTGTAAGTGCTATAAATTATTAATCTATTGCCTTCAATCCATGCACGCAGCTTATTCAACCAACGAGAGATAGAGAGATAGCGAGAGAGAGAGAGAGAGGATTCTCTTCGTGGCTCGATGTATAATTCTCGTATAGCTGTTTTGTTGGCTTGAATCTCTCTGCTTTTGCTATCGCATATACGCTCAAAAATATATGTATATTCCGGTGATTTGGCGTTGAACTAGATGCGGAACCATATTTTTTCCCGGAGCATCAGTGCTTTCGCCAGTTTGCCGCATTATCTTTACGTGAGAAACTCGGCAATGCTCTGGGAACTGCGAGGTCTGAATAACGCTACGAATAAAGAGAACTTTGCTCAAGAGATACGTATATGTGAGATATGTGTCCATGAATCCTGTTGATCTTTATCGAATAGGATTTGCATTGGTTACTGCAAGTTTCCAACCCCCTGTGGTTTCATGTTTTTTTTTTTGTTATAAGCACGAAAATCCTAATATATAATCCAAGTGTAAAAAAAAAAGAAAATATCGACAATCGGTAATGTTTATTTTGACTTTACATTAGAATTCAGGGTAGGTAATTATAATCTTTCAACGACACAATCTCCAACCGGCAGAAACCCCAAAAAGTAACTGAAGTACAATCTCGCTGGATGGGACAAAAAAAGTCTACAGGACCATCTAGCACTTTCACGTGTGTCCCAGTTGAACTCATCTACACTTGCTCTTGGCGGCCCACCATCTTAGTTACTTTTTAGCGGTTCCGTCATTCGGAGATTGTGTTGTTTGATGATTGACTACCCACCGAATTCAGTTATTCCAAACCTCTCCCAATGTATCATCATTGTGAATGAACCTAATTGATGCAATTATTATCCATCGGTTACAGTTTTGAATGTATTGAAATTTGTCCCTTACATTCGGATTTAGTGATTCAAAAAACCTACTACGAGTGAGTTTTAAAAAAATCGTTCGTATAGTGCTGAAAACCTGATATACAAATAAATGAAAAATAAAATATATTATGCAATGGTTTCGTTATGCGTGGATACGGAAAAATTTAACGTTCTCAACGTTGTGTCATGTTCGAATAAAATCGGAATTTATTGAACAAATTAAAATTGTATATTTTACTGAAAGCCGGGGATGTCGTATGCCCATGAAATTCGAGTTTCGCTCGAACGCACGTACACTTTGACGTGTTTTTTTCCACAATATCGTCATTTCAATAGACAGCTTTCCAAAATGCGTGCTTCGTATTTCATAAAAACTGTTCGTTTGTGGTCGTAACTTTTATGCAAACTCTCGATTCATCTCTTTGGACCCATATCTCACCCAGAATCATTACATATTTCTATCGGTATAAAAGTTCTATAAAACGCACAAAGGCAACGTCGGTTTATTGGGCAGCTTCACCGACGGCGTCCACGATTCCTATAAAACGCGAAAATTCCGAATTTTCTTTACTTAAAAATGTAAACGCGATACGTATGTATATCCTCCCGTGTATATCACAGTTCGGAGGAAAAAAATTGAAAAATACGATTATTCCGTGATCCACCGGGTGATGAACCTTGGCAGGATTTTTGTACTCATGAACCTTGATTTTTCGAAATGTTTTGTTGTACAAATTTTGGAGTGGTTGAAGTAGCGTTTGGTAAGGGGAAAAGCTAAGGTCACAATCGTAAATAAAATGTTTTTGTTTTCGTCCTGAGATTTTTTTTTTTTATGACCTTGCAAATGGTCGAGTCCTTTGATACTGATATGGTCTAAAAAAAAAATCACGTCAGTGGGAAAACTTGTCGAAAAAAATGCCCGGTTCGTTATTAATTCGCATGTGAAAAAAAAAATCTATTCAATTAACCAGCGGGAATAAATTATAATGCTCCCGGATGGACGGTTGATTTCATAAAAGCCCGCATCGGTCACGAACCCGCAGTTTCTGACGCGTAATCACACGCGATCCTGTTGCGCTATACGATACTTTCAGTTCAGCCACAAATGTTATAGCTATGAAGTTTGAATACGTGCCAGATATCCTATATATTATGTACTATCAATTACCCTTGGGTAAAAACGAAAATTCAATCTCGACTAATCCAATCGGTACATGATTTTCAACGTTGATTCTCGGTTCAAAGTTAATGAATATAAAACTGTTCATAATCCCCCGGCAGAAAAATATTTTACTTTGAAGACGATTTTTCAATTAGTTCGCGTATCGATTGAACCTATCTCAGAAAACAATAATAATGAAAAATCGAAGCGATGGCCCCATTTTGAAAGAAAATTGCAATTTCGACGAAAAACGTTCGTGTTAATTATACACGTAAAGTAATGCAATAAAACAATGTAATTCCAAATGCAGGTGCAATATTACAATCGAAGTATTTATGCAAATACATGTAAAGGGAAAGACCAACTGGATAAATATTCTTGGGTTAACTTGCACGGTAACTTCTTGAGAGAGATAAACGCGTTAAAAGCTGGGGCTATAGATAGCTAACAGTCTTTGGATCACATCTGTTTCGTACAATGTTTGAACATACTGCGATAATTTCATGAGAAAATTTGTGTGAAACAAAGAATATCAAGGCTATATATAGCACCGTGAAAATAGATAGATTATTTAGTAATCTTCCAAGCAAGGAAAAAAATGTCATAAATAATTTCGCGTTATTATCAATTATTCAAGAAGTATGATAATTTTTTTGCAATTATTATTTTCAATGTTTTCTTCCGTTTATTCGATCGATGTTCATCTATGTTCACGCGTATAGGCAGAGATATAAGGAAATCGGTGATGCTGCAGGGATCTAAAAAAAAAAGCTTCCCCGTCCACTATTTACTCGACCATTCGAATGGGCGACAAATTTCAAAATAGTATAGAGAAAGCAACGAGGATGACTCGTAGATCATTGGGAAGAAATCTCGCGAGATCCTTCGAGGAGTTGGAGAGAATAGTCCCCGGAGAGTCGTGCTGAGAATTGCCACTGGGGTAGGGTTGAGTCGTCTGCGAAGACTGCAAGGGTGAGATGAAGAAAACTAGAGAGAAAGAGAGAGAATAGCAGTTCACGCAAGGGTTGTGTACTTCTCAAGTGTGTGTCGGAGACTTCTTTCTGGAGAGTATCAACCGTGTTGTCCTTTCTCTGAAAAATTCGTTTGTGGCACTTCGAAGTATGGCCCTGTCGTTCGGTGATTGTCGGTCTCCACTACTCGTTCTGTCGTTAACCAGACGAACGAGAAGAAACGCTAGGAGGAACATTGTCAAAAGATGGACACAAATACATGTATGGGATATTTCGTATCAACTTGACCGATGTAATTTCGAATTCGATCTCTATGCTTGCTCAAACCACTGGTAAAGTGGCTTCGATATTTTTTTGCCTAAGACATTCGCACACTTTCTAGCCTAATATCGTAAAGGTCCGGTTTCAGTGTTCTCAAAAAAATTTCAAGACTATTGTTTTTAATATTTTTGCTTCGAATATTTCCGGCCACCGTGAACAGTAGTCATCCCTTTTTTTTAAGATAGTACTCCCACGAATTTCATTATTAGATTCGTTGCTGATTTTTTATATATATACTGGAAAATAACGCATAGAGATGCATGTCGATATAAAAATTCAAATAATATTACCGGCAGTTGACACTTTACAAACAAATCCAATATTGAATGATGTAGCAATGAGAAAGGCGTCAGAGAAGTCCCCTGTACATCTCGAGTGGTCTGCATGTCTTGAATATTGCGTGGTGAAAAAATTTACAAGACGTGAATAAAGATTTTTTTAAAATTTATATCCAATATTACTCTTCGACGTAAAGCAATATTTAGTGAAGTAAATAGATTTTTTATTAGCCTAAATATTTTTAACTCGCAATACATGAATACTTGAGTTGACATGAAATCCTCCATGTAGGTGGGGCTGTGGGTGTATGAAAAAAAAGAAAAGGATGCGAAGCTTGGGGTCGCGGAAGGAATGAAGAACGAAAGAGAGAGGAGTGGCACTGGCACGCAATTTCCACAGCATTTAACTGCTAAGCACTTTAGCGTGCTGCAAGTTACACAGAGCCGCAATCTACTTCGTTCCGTTCAATCAGCCATCGATTTCTTCGATTTATTGGCTCTTCGACGCTCCTACATGTATGCGATAGTGTTAGTGCGGTTGGCACCAGAGCTGCTTCACTCTAGGTTTGCCTCTAGTTTCTCTCACGAAGATGACAAGAGCCCCGAAAGACGTTCCCTCGATGGCATACCCATGGCTGTCTTTATTACTCTTACTCGTTACGGAATGTGATATCGTAGTTTTTGGTGGAAAAAAAAGAGAAAAAAATCGGGAAAATATGACAACGAATGATCATTTTTTTTTGTTTTTTTTAATTTCATTCTTCGTATACAGTTTTATAAATCATCACGTGTAGATGGATGGTAAATCTACAAGACCAGAACTGTTCATTTTGCTCTTTTATCAGCAACGCGGGCATTGATTAATATGTTAATCAACCTTCCTCCTGCTTTCGAGCAACTCTGCTATTGCCTAATGTGCTGATGTGTCGACAGCTACACTTTAAATCACAAATTAGACGATAAAGTAATTTTTGAAAATTAGTTTATCGTCTAATTAGATGATCGTCCCGCGTCAATCGTATAAATTACGTTATTTTTACGAAATTCGTCATTGGATATACAATATATCATTGGATATACAAACATCATCGCAGGAATGAGAATATTGTGCTTCTTCCAAATGGAAATAAATTACGGGGGGGACTACCGGTCTGTGCAATTTTCCACGGTCAATTTCCTTCGGTTAACAGATTTTTCTCGCCACCCTCCGTCTCTCGACAGTGTTACTTTCCCGGCGAAAAGTTCGTCCGGACTAGGATTCTTGGACGACCGCAAACTCCCTGGTTATACGACCTTTCGACGAATCGGGATGTCATATATAAGAACGAATTTTGCCAAAAGGGATACTAAACAACTCGTCCACCTCCGCTGTGTCTGCCGTTGATTATATAACTGGCCCGTCCATAAAATTCGATAATGAAAAGCGACGCGAGTCGTTAACGCAACGGGCGTCATCCAATTTTCCCAGTAAATGTGACTCTTTTGACGCTAACAGCTCGCATTATCGTATTAAATCGTAATAAAATTGCACATGGTACAACGAGTTTTGTCGATTCGGCGAAGTTAATGACAGCTACCGAGAACCGATCAACATATTCGATATAACTATTAAAGAATATTACATTCCCCACGTCAATCGATATTCATCATCGGTTTTATAAATAAATCATCATGATTTAATCATTATTCAGCGGATATCGAATGATTATGAAGAACATTGTACGTGACACATTTTCCAGCATACACCCCATTGGATAATGATAAAGAAAAGTTTGAAAAGCTGTTTCAAAACGAGATACGCGTTATTTGACTCTTCTATCCAATTTCAAGCTTGTTACTAGCATAAGGGACATTTATAGGTACTAACGATGTAGAAGGTGCGGTAAGTAAAGTCAACTAAGGGAGACTGAGGCAACTCGATGCAGAGGTAGCTTCACGCAGGGATGATAACTCCGTTGTTTCGCTAGATATAGATATAGATTTGAAAAAAATTGAGTAAATTTACAGAACCCAACCCTCTAACTCGGTTATTTCAAACTGGGAGTTTCAAAGAAATTTATCGAATGGGTGTGAGGGTAAACCACATTATTATTTTGACTATATATTCACTATTCTGACAAAGGATCTTGTCTTGTAGAAAGGTGCTGCTACAGAAGTGATGAAAATTAATTTTTTTCCCTCACACTTTTCGATAATTTTGACATTTCATATTGGAAAAACTAGACTATGAATTTTTTGTATAAATATGAGAACAATGGACGACGTTCAATCGCACGTCAATTTTTTTTTTTTTTTTTCATGCTAATGAGCGAATGAACGAAAAAGCCAGGAAATGGAAATGGAGCAGATTTTTTCCCGTCCCCTTGCAACGTGTACTCTTAACAGAGAAAGGATTAAATAAAATATTTTGAGTCACAGCCCCAACATTTTTAGCCCGGAATGTTCCATACATGCGCGATTCGATATTTCGTCGATTCACACGTCGATACGTGCTATGTAAGATCGTGAACATTTTCTCACAATAGTCAATGTAATATTACAGCGCACAAGAGAATTTTTCAAGGTGCGAGCAGAGGGATGAAATAACAGCGAGTATGTATTATTCGTTGTATTCAAAGAACGAATGCAATATGTTCTCCATTGAATGCATCGTTGACGATGAATTGAGAAAGGAGTGGGAGGGAAATATAAAAAGCAGAAATACACGTGAATGCGGGAGCATAGAGAGTACTAGGTATAGAGTATTTTATTCGTTTGAATTTGTCATGCATTCACGACGTATTTCAGTGGATAGAATCTTACGGTAGACTTCACTAGAGTTCTGTTGCAGATTCTGTAAGTTCATATGTCTCCTAAGCTGCAATTCCGTATGTCCTATCTCAAAATTGTCCTATCGATCCTGATCATGATAAATTTGAACCAAAACTTCTTTTCTATTTATATCCTATTTTCTCATTCAAGGTATGACATTTATTCAAGTTTATTTTTTTCTCGCGGATGGAAAAAAAAACATTTTTTTTTTCTGTATAAACTTCTACAGCCTCGATCAAGGAAAGAGTGATTCTCGATATAGATTTATTGTGCAAAAACACTGCGCTAAGCGAAATATGCATATGCTGTCTGCATCATCGGCGAGCGCGAAACGTCGTTGAAATGGCCATCATGTATGCTCTTGCAGGATAGTTCATAGCCTGTCAATGTTATTTATTTTACCTCGAGCGATTTTTACGCTATTCGTCACATTTATTTGATCGCAGAAAACGTTGCGTACATGCAAAAGCTACGTCATATGCAACAGAGTCCATTAGTTCGCACGAAGGAACAAAAGAAGGCGTGGCAGTATATGGAGTCTTTTGCCTTGTAAATAAAGCTGTTTTGACAATTTCACTCTCGTGGTACTATTTAAGCAAAAAAAAGTACCTAGTACGATAGATAAAAGAGGATAGGTCACTGGTCTTTGCACTCTGACTCTCTATCTCTCTTTCACTCTCTCTCTCTCTCTCTCTCTCTCTCTCTCTCCCTCTCTGTCGTATTCTCTGAATTGTGAGTTGAACTTTTCATCCCCCAAGAAGAGAGAGATTGAAATATCGAACCATTCCACGTCACTTTATCATATAAGGGTACAGTGCTGAGTTTTAATTTTCACGTTTCTTTACTGTTTAGCGATGGAATAGTTGGGTTAAATTAAAATTATTAACCGAATTCACAGAGTTCTTCGCATTGATAATAACTTCTTTATAATTAATGCTAATTACCAGTCAAATTTGTGAGCTGACCCTTGCTGTAATTTGGAATTAGCGATATATTCATCACGATATAACAACGATTGTGGAAAAATGACGGTGTTTTTTTCCGATATCGAAGCCATTTTATGATCGGGAAAAGCGAAATCACAGTGATCCAATCCTCAAATCATTCGATAGAGAGAAAGAGCCAAGGGAGAGCAATGGGAAAATTGGATACAAGGTAATGGAGATTGAGAGAGCGAGAGAGAGAAACGAGTTGCTGAACACGAACGAGCGATTTAATTGTCGTTAAATTGAACGATCGACAATTAAACATTCATTGATCGAGCCAAACAGAAATTTATGGTTCGTGAAGGGTGAAACCGTTTCCGCCTAATGAGAGCGAATCCACATCATCCTTGATATTATTCAATCTATGGTTTACTATATATCTACAAAATCCATTTCACGTGGAGCTCGTTGAATGACGTCGAGTATTCGTTTCTTGATGGCTTTGGTGCAATCACTTCTTTCCCGATGATAACGATGATACAAAATAAATCAGATCGTTTTTCAACCCCTGACTGAAGGAATGTTATAGAGGCTTCACTTCGGTGCAAAGATGTTCCTAATAAAAATTCTCATTCGTATATTTTCAATGACTTTGAATTAATTATTGTTATTACTTTATTTCGATTTCACAAACAATAAATTTTCAAAGGATCTCCGACCGGAAAAGGTGACTGAAAAAGCTTAGAATAATTATACATAGGAATAGACTCGAATGATAAATGCATATAAGACGTATACACAGCTGTAATTACTATTTTTTTTTTTTTTTTTTTTTTCGTTTAATTCAAATTTATTCATTCATTAATCTCTAAGCCCCTCATAGAGCCTGTCATTGGCATATTCTCGTTAGTCGTTACGGTGTGGAAAGGACGAATCGATAACGGAAATGTATATTTAAAAATTCGTAAATCGATAATTATGGGCCGAGCGCAAAGTTATTTTATATTTCGCTCAATCAAATTAGCCGAAGAAACCACGTGACCCCAAAACGACACTCTAGAGAACACATGGCGCGTTCAGGCTGCCGCGATGATAAAAAAAAGAATGAACAATATATATATATATAAGAGCAAGAGCCTCGTGCATGTATTGATCTTTGGATGTTGGGTGAGTGGCGAAAAGAGAGAGAGAGAGAGAGAGAGAAAATACCGGCAAGGGTGGAATGGCCGAAAGGACACTGACGATAGCGGTAAAGGGGATGGCAGGGAGGCTTGATAACGCGAGAGCGAGAGCGAGTGTGAGTGAGAAAACGGGGTGGATTCGACGTATGACACAGGGATAGGGGGTTGAAGGCGAGGGGAAATTGCAAGGGGTTACGGCCGAGAGGGTGGAGATGTCATTCCACGACACACATATTTGCATGCGACTGGGCAACCCCCTCGGTGTGTCGACCACCTACTCCACCTCCCTTCACCCTGCCCCGTTGTTGGATCGTGGGCCTCTTCGTATACAGTGAACATCGCGATATATAGCACGTAACAAAATTCATACTCGCACGTATTCTAGGGATGTTTCGTCGTCTCGTATATATACATAAACGTTAATCGTACGTATAAAACTTGTATATATGCTGGGTATTAACGAGAGAGTTACGTTGGATTTTTCATTAGAGTGCTTGTTAATGGACATTTAATTTTCCATAACTTATTACAGCTCATTGAATTTTCCAAAAGTCGGGAATTAAGTCCGGCGGTTAGATATTACGCAGCCATTTCTTTATAGTGAACAACTCTTCAAGATGAAAAATCACATTTCACCCGTATTTTTTATTTTGTTCATGGGCATGTAATTTTTTTACTCTTATTAGAATAAAAATAAGAGAAATATTGAGAGAAAATAAAAGTATGAGAAGATAATTTAAAAAATATGTACGACTGAATGATCATCGAAGCGTGGCAAATAAGTTTGAACGTTGCGCCGTAGACGAGCTCTGATATTACACGGGGTCCAAGCTCGGACTGCAATCTGGTCTGATTCGTCGTGGCATTAACTCTTTAAGCCTCAGCCACCGAGAACACGTCGACATAAATAAAAGATGATGAGGGTGCCCTCATGGACACGAGAATTGCGACGTTTCACCCTTCTATTTTTTTAAATTTCTTCCTCTCTCTTTCTCTCTCTCTCTCTCTCTAACCTTCTTCGACTTTCTATCACTCAATGTTTCGATATCTATCCATAGGTCTCTTGATGCAGCACGTATATACTCGCGTCGCTCGCGTAACTACGTATACGTCGAGTCGAATTTGTCTTTGATGCATACTATGGCTAGAAGATGGTCTTGGATCCAGCGAGACGGAAGCGCGAAACTCTGTCAGAAGTTCGATTCACCAATGATGAAAAGTTGTGTTGCACACATACCCCTACCTCGATACTTACACTGAGTGGTACAAAAAAATTCGTTTGATCGAGTAGAACAAAAAATGAACGAATCGTGATATGTCCTTCAAATGTCTCGTCTCCTTTAGCATTGTTATCCACAAAATTTCAGATCCGTGGTAGCAATTATTCCTAATCTGTACAGTTATACACAACATGTCAAATAATTAAGAATCGTATTTTTGAGAAAAAAGTGAATGAAAAAATAGGAGGAGTTGCTGAAGCTCATTGCGATCTCAACAAATAAGGCAGAAATTCTTTATTGCTTAAATTTTCAGCCACTTTTCGTGACATAATATACTTCTGAGGTTGGAAAATTACCCAATGAAGTTTATTACTGAAACTACAGGGTGTCCAATAGGAAGGTGTGAAAACTAATAAATTGGTATTTTGCAATAAATAAAGGAACCAGATCAGTGGAATTTTTTTTTAATAGAAGAGAGTTGTCATTTTTATTTTATGTCAATTTATTACAAAAAAACGATGTTTCCATAGAAAAAATTATATATTTAAGCAAATACTAAAAAAAATGTCAAAATCAATGATAAATATTTTCAAAATGTGAGCCATTTGAATCACCACATTAGAATTTTCAAAAAATGACGTAGAATATTGTGCAACGACGATTTGCTTATTTTTAAAGCTTGAGCGGCTTTACGGATTGAAGACTGAGGATTTTGTTCAAAATAGTCTTTAACTGCTTTAATCGTTTCCTCTGTAGTTACCGAGGTGGAAGGGCCTGACAAATCTTTTCTACGGTCCTGTAATGTTCCGTACTCTTTAAAACTATCGATTACTCTGCAAACGGAAAAAAAAATAGTTACAATCTAAAAAATTTTGAAACATGAGATCTTTAGATCTGATTGTTCATAAACCTTGATATAAAAAATATTCAATTCTTACCTTCTAAGAGTAGTTTCGCTTCTGACTTTTTTACTTCCATACTTCGTACGAAAGCCTCTGAACGCTTCACTATAAATTTTCCCTCTTGAATAATAACATTCAATGAGAAAAACTTTTTCTTCGATAGTTAGCTCACTCATTTTTAAGAAGACTGTCCGCTTTCTACCACAGCTAGAATGTAACTGACAGGTCTCAGGTACAAATTTCTGAAACGCAGGGTTCCTTACAATGTTAGAGAGGGAGGGGAGATTCGATTAGTTTTCACACATTCCTATTGGACACCCTGTATAGTGAATCTTTTAACACACCGAATGAGCTCTATTGGTTGTTTTCTATGTCAATTGTGCGTGTATTCGACCAAACAGATACAAACCAGTTTGTTGGGGGAAGAGCTATATAGAAGCCGTTTTCAAAAATCTTATTACTTCTGATATATGACGACGAGAAGTTCTGTACGCGCGCGCGCGCGCGTGTGTTTGTGTATTTTTTTTCTATGAACCACGTATACGAGGACCTCGAATCGATCAAATCTCTTCATCCTGTCGTAGAAGCGCACTTTCATCCAGTGAGCTGCCAACTCGAATGACGTGATTCGATATGACGCCATCGCGATTTGAGAGATCACCCCCTCGTCGATCAGACCTCCCTCGGACCGTCACTACACCCTATCGTATTTTTTTTTTGTTAATCCATTTTCCTAATGCTTGAACGCAAAGGAGAGAAAGAGAGAGAGAGAGAGGAAAAATGAAATTAAAAAAAGACCGATCTTTCGACCGGTGTGTCAGGCGACGTTCGTTGTCCCTGGACCGAGGGTTATCATACATCGACAACGAGCGAAACGACGAACTTATCGTGTGCCGATAATCAGAGGCTAGAAAATCATCTCCGTATGTGCGCGAGATTCAGACGGAATGAGATAGTGAACGATGGGAAAATGCGTGTACGAATGAGTGAGATTTAGCGAGGAACTCTACTCCACTATATATAGGCTGTATTGCACTACACCAGTGTTCATGGTATAATCTGTGTGTAGGATGTTACAACGCTCATCGATACGTTGAATTTCCCTTGAGGCATCACTTCGCCGGATTACGAAATGGCACGGTAACCTCCCGCGTCTAACCCCTTTAACACGTTTCTTAGATGTATTTCATGATTGTATATAAGATCTTACCTACATACAAGAATAATGATAATAATAATAACAATAGTAATTATTATTGTTATTATTATTATTAGATTCTTTGTAATTAAATGAGCGAAAGCCAGTGAAAGGATTCAGAGTTTTATTAGATTCAGAATTTTTGAAATTTGCACCTTGTTTTTTTTTTTTTTTTTTATATTTCATCTCACTCACAAGCTTCCTCTAAGAGGAAGCCCGAATTAACAAATCCACTTTCTCGCAGAAAGAGCTTAATGAACAAGATAAAATATTACGGAAGCAAGATGCAAGTTTCTAATTTGCAAGCTTTTCTTTAATTTGACGGCGTATCAAATTGATAAACGTGGTTGACCTGAGTTTTATTTTTTTTTGTTTGAATGCTCAAAGCACCTTTGAAAAAGATTGCTCCCAACATATAGCAACTGTCTCTCTCGCAACCGAATTCATTTCAAATTCTCTCAACGACAAGGCATCGGTGGGTAGAAAATGTTTGCCATATCATAGAGGCATGAATCAAAAGCACGGATTCTGGGTTGGTCCGAGCTTTCAACCTTTCCCGAAGAGTTTCACTGTATAGAAGAGATTAAAAAAAAAAAGTACTTATATATAGCAAAGAGCGAAAGGAGAATCTCGGACACGCTGAAAGGAAACTTTACACCAGCGGGTGAGCAAAAAAATGACTGAGATAGGGACGGGGAGGGTGAGAGCATGTTGTTGGCTGAAAGGTATATTAAGGGAGACGTGGATTTTTGAAATAAAATTATGAGCAGAGTTATTCAACGGTAGTTATAGAGGATAGACTTTTCATTCCTCTCACACTCATATTTGCCATGTTTTCTCCTCTCCTTTTCTTCATGCTTCTCTCTCCTTCACTTTAACGATATATACATGTATACTATATGAAACCATATATTACCCAGGTCATGCTTGCTCGCCTAGGTAATCGTTCATGCGATACCTCTGTTATTCCGCTAGATTTAAATAATATTCACTTTAGCAGATTTTAAAACGAGTTTCATTATTTTTCTCGTTTCCACGGTAATTCCTGTCCCACTGGGAAATATATTTTGCCTTTGCCTCTACGCTCTCTCGTCGTCTCTCATTTTACACTCGGCTTTCGCATCTCCCTTTCTCTCCGGTCCGCCTCTTCAGCTTTTTTTTTTTCTCCAACACGTCTCTCCGCCACATCTCTTCCTATCCGAGCTGTTTGTCCTGTCGTTGTCGTTACGTATAAATATATATATATATAACGCCTGCTTCACCATCCCTGTCGGCGAACTCGCAGCTCTTTCCTTTTTTCACTCTTCGCCTGTCGTGTGTGTCGCACAGAAGCAAACGCTTATCATTTCGCGCTCGCGTTTTATTTTTATATTCGCGGATACATATATATATATATATATATGCGTTATATTATATGTATATATACGAGGCTCGAATGCCCCTCGGCTATGCGGAAAATTGAAATTCCTACTCTTTTGCATGCCTGACAAAATCCTCCTTCCATCCTTCTGGACCAAAAGATGAGGAAAAATATATACGCTATATTCACACTGTACCATATGCCGCACTCGTAATAAATCGAGCATGACACTCATAAATACCGATCAATTAGAAAAAGAATATTAGGAAGCAACTTTTTTCGTCATGATCGATCATTCCATTGATTGCGTCCTTTATTTTCCATACCGATTACCGATTCGTCGATACGAATATGCACAAGGAGGTACGAGCATCAGAAAAAAATCGATATTTGAGACTTGAATTTTTCGTATATTTTATACATGCGATTTGTAACAACTATTTCAAAAAATCAAATCAAAATTTACTTTGCCGTTCCTTCGCCCTAAGATTCGAAAATCGATCACTTCAAAGTAGATAAAGTATCGTCCCTCATATATGGAGAATATGTAGTTCCAAGGTTAAGTATAACTTTCTAATAAAATAATTATTAATTACGTTTTACGACAAGTTGTTGCTTGGTAAAAATATCACTTCAAGTTTGTTAATTTTTGGAAAGAAAGTGATAAAATTCTAGAATAACTAATAGTATTTGGTTTTCGACGTAATTATTTTGCCCCAGAGATTCCGAGTGCAGGACCAGGTATTTTTCAACCGTTTGGCAGTATGAAATCTGTCGAGCACGTTCCGCGTATGAAATCTTGGAAAAACAGAAGTGGCGAGGCAACAGGTACGAAAGGGCTCTGGAGGAGGGTGCAAAACTTTTGAGATTAACGACTGTGCACAGCCCCCAACGGGGCTCGATTCATACACGGACATGCATGCTTCGCATACGTGTGAAAGGTGCTAAAACTTTGTGCGTAACTTTGAACCTTCACCCGCATGCTTCACCGTCCCATCTTTGATATTGCCTCGGAGCGTGGCATTGTAAATTGGAAAAAAAAAAGTAAATATGATTGTGGATTCGACGTTTATGCATTTTCCATGAATCTCTAAGATCATGTATGAATGTCTTCAAAGTGATGTGAAATAGACTCCGATGCTAAAATTTAGCCACGTTTCCCTATTTCTCTCAGATCCTCGTTGGCATTTCAGGAAAAAGTGAGTAAGGTTTACGCGAATGCAGAATACTTTTTCGAGCTGATGACAGACCACATGTATCTTTTATTCCTGTTGAATATTCTTTAGGCAGGAATGCGATAGTTTTCAATGTTGAAGAGAAGGTCTTTATTTATCGCTGCTTGGATATGACAATTCAGAGAAAGTATACTGCATGAACGAACGAGAGAAAAAGAGAAAGGGAGGAAAAAATGAGAGTTAAGTTTGTAGTAAATCTAGTGGCGCTTAAGCGCAAAGTCATGAGTAGTAAAGTTGACTGCGTGCCGGGGTAAGCGTCGTAGGGATTTTAGCGTGTAGTTTCACTGCTCCATAAATATCTGCGGGAAGCGGGTATTAGGTATACAGAGTTTTCAGCAAGTTGAGGGCGAGATATTTAGGTATGCAGGAAAACCTGAATGTCTCAGTGGCGTGTGGTCCACGGAATGATGAGGTCGAAAAAGCTCTTATCTTACCCGAACTCTCTGCGCACCATACGAGTTTTAAGCCTCTTCCGTTATCCGTCCTTACCGCTCTTCTTCTTCTTCTTCTTCTTCTTCTTCTTCTCCTTCTTCTTCTTCTTCTTCTTCTTCTTCTTCTTCTTCTTCTTCTTCTTCTTCTTTTTCTTTTCCTGCAGCCCTTTGCTCACTGAACCTACATATTTTGTTGTTCAATCCACCTAAGCATTCACGTCCAGAGTAAATTCTCGAATACCTTATTTCAGATCATTGACGAAAGCTTGCTGGACATTGAAAAGTTTTCATTTCATAGGACAATGCTGAATAGAGAGAGGGGATTTTCGTGGTATTACTTCAGCTTATTTGTCGAAGGTTTAACCGTATTTGTATACAAATACGCAGATACGTTGTATGGACTTTGAAAAAAATACATTTAACATTTTTTATCACTAGTTCTGATGTCGTTTGATATTATAATTGGAAAAAAATGTGATGATAGCTAGGTCGTGTTACTGTGAATTGCCTCATGTATGCGTGAGACATCCTGCTGTTTTCCCTCACTCAAACCAGCCAACGAATCATATTGTTACATATAAGTATGTGTAGGTTTAAGTGGTTCGAACCGAACCGGACTATGGAAGAGGTATAAGCCCGTACTCATACAACTTACAAGCTATTAGATCCTCTATGCCCAGCGGGGATGATGCATTCGAGACTACCATCGAGCCTCGCATAACTCTCATTTGTTATTCACAAGTAGTTAGTCATGTCTCTTTCTCTTCTCTCTCTCTCTCGGTCTGTCTATCCGTTGTGATAGTTTCGTCTTACTTCAAGCCTCAAGGAGAAGATATATACCCTCATGTATGTACATGGCTATACCAATGTATATAAATGAGCATACTGATACATATAGTCTGTAAATTTTGCATGAGATACATGACGAACGAGGGGGATTGGTATATAAGAGTATCACATGCTCGTGGACAGGCAAGAAATACGAATGGCTTTAGATTTCATACAGTTATACATTAAAATATATATGCAGCGCTTGATGTGGTGTAATGCTATGTCATTTTCACATTACATTTAAGAAATTGGGTGATACTTAGAACCGCCAACTTTCGTGAATACAAATTTTTGAAAACATTATGTATGCCAGTTATATCTAGAAATCTGTGCACCGTATATGGACGCCATTAATTATTCGTTCGAATGTCTATCAGCTGCGAACAATATAAAAATATGCACGGAAATAGAGAAAGAGAGAGAGAGACCCATTTACTTTTTGTCTTTTATTCTTGTTCATTCCCTTTCACTCCTCGTGTGAAACGTCCTGTTACTGTTATCTCTCCTATATTCGCCAGGGCAGCTCGTTATAAAAAGCATCCGATGAATATGCATAAATGTGAAAAAGTGTAAATACATATATATACATCCACGAAGCACATATTCTGAACGAGCGAGACCTTTAACGATCGCGTATGTACGCTGGACGCAAGAAAATTAGAACGTATAACTATGCGAGAATGATAACTTGTGTAATTTTTTGTTCCGCATAGTGTTTGTGTATGTGTCTATGTATGGCGAGCACTTTTTTTCATGAATGTCGTCGTGCCGTAACGACATTAATGATAGCATTCGACCCTTTGATACCACCCCATTATTTCCATAACGAGAATTTTTTTAACGTAAAAATTATCCGACTATTCTTATGCTCGATTCAAATTCCAAAAAAAAAATTACGTTTTTATATTCAAATGCAGTAATTTTGAAAAAGAAAATTATTATTAAGATTAGTCGCCGTAAAATTTAATTGAAGATCTTTTCTGTTCTTCGAATAAAGCCTTTTCTTTCTTAATTTTTTTTACTCGCCTTTATCGCAGTGGAGATTTTCATTGAGATATGTTCCTACTTTGTAATCTAGGAATCTTTAAAATGGGATTTATTTATTTCCTGTTGAAACAGCCCACAATATTGCGTATAACAAAATTAACTGACCGGAAATACCCCAGAGATCTTTAGAACTATTGTCTCAAAAAAGAGAGTGGAAAAGATTGGCAAAAAGACAAAATAAACTTTATTTGAATTAAGAAAAATGTATCGTTATTCTTAAAACCATTTCTCTTTAGATTTGATCCCTCGTAAACCTCATTTCGGGAGACTTGCCTGTATTATTTATTTTTTGTGCCACAAAGCACCCTCTCGTATATACGGGTTTCACGAAAATTGGCCGTTTGGTCCATGCATCATTAGTTCTCGGTGAAATTCTCGGGGGTAAATCCTCGAGTATGTACCACGATTCTATGACGGTGGATAAGCCTGTTCATGCACGCATCTATGCGTCTCATGCACTTGGGATGTGAGGTCCCAAAAGTCCCTAAACTATGGGTACATGATAGCAGCAGAATCTGCTCTACCTATAGTACTGTATACAGACATATATTATCGTACATTATATGGGAAGACCCCTTCCACTGTTCAGAAGCTTCAATGGAAAGAGAGAGAGAGAGAGAGAGAAATGGAATGATGTAGATATAGATCCAAGCGAGCATATACTATAGCATATATAGGATATATCATATATAGGATATAGCATATATAGGATATAGCATATATAGCATATATAGCATATATAGGACTAGTGGTCCGTTTTAGGGAAACTGCCTCTCGGCCCCAGGGGCATATTTCCCTTGCGTCACTTCCGACCCTACTAAGAGCACCACCATCATCAGGACAGCATCTAAGAGCATTATCCGAGCACACACGTTATTGGATTCATCATTCAAACATATTTGGTCCAGGGCTTCATCGGCCTTCACGGAGTTGTCCTTCTTATAGGGCGTTCCAAGTCAAACCAACTTGAGCTGTCACCCTCACCATTTTTCATTTTTCCCCCCCTTCTGAGAGATAACTATCAAATGACGTAGGGCTGGAATTTTCAGTACTTCCAAAAAAATTGTTTTAACACGCCAAGAGCAATATATATATTTGAATCGAATAGGATATAATTGAATCAAATGGATATTGAGCCTACATTTTAATAAATCAATTGACTCAATAACTGGCCTCGTATAGGTGTATTTATTTTAGATAGATCCTTTTCTATTCGAGCAAATCCTATTGAATTGAAAAAAAAACTTTATTTGATTTACATAGAACCTTGTACACTTGTCAATACACTTATCAACAAAATTGTTGAATGATACATTATGGTGGAGTAAATCTTTAGTTGATTCAATCAAGTACAATCAACCACATCCTGATGAATCAACTGTATACTTGTTCAGTTCAAGAAAGCCTTAGCTGAATTGATTCAATATCCAATGTGCCACGTTCAACTGCAGATTTAGTTTGATACCGGCTTATTCTTCTCAATGTAACCAGCGCAACTCATTTTTTCCAGCCACCCCCGCAAAGATAAAGCGTAGAATTCTAGCTCACAAATAATGCTCCAGATCATACGAATTCAAATATTCATCGTTGTTCTTAGGTTCTTTGACCCCCGGCTAATCTACTAATTTGGAACTTGAAAAGTTTCAGCTCTGTCGAGCGGCAGAAGAGATTCGACGAAGCAGTCCCTCGGGTAAAAATGCCCCGAACAAATCATTGGGGGTGCATATATCTATATAGTGTTACATACGTACAGGGTGCTAAGGGTCGCTGGTAAGGTCGCAATGCAGTACTACGGCGACGACGAGTCTCCGGGGACGAAGAATTCAAGAGAGCCTGCGCACAGTATGATACTCGTTTTCCTCTGGTTCTATTCAGAGTGACGTATGGATAACTGATCCCCGAACATCGATGCTTCATCTCATACGCACCCACTTCTCGTGATTCTGCTGTCACCGTCTCTCCTTAATCCCTCGGTGGATCGATAGTAAGAGAATCATTAATTGTCCACCTTGTTGATCCGGCTATTGTACTCAGGGAGTGTCGATCCTTCGCTCGCATCATCCAACTGCGACGACCACGATCAACACCACTGGGAAGCATTTTTCAAGCGCATTGTCACGCACCTTCTAGCTATATGCTACATAATAACTATAATAAAAAGTGCAATAATGATAATAATATAATAACAATATTAACTAAATGCTAAAGAGCCTTTGTTGCGCATACCTTTGCCCGACGATTCTCGACTTTTCGTTCTCGACTTTGGTCACCTTTTTATTTCCATGCTGCATATCTTGCTCTGGACTGCATTTGTCCCATATGTCAAGCTATCCTGCTTTCTCTTGTGCTCCATTTTCTCCGAAACTCTCGTCTTGCATTATAATACGTTTCCCTGGACAAACGACCGTCTTTATCCGCTCGAAACAAAAAAAAAGCTCGACTCCTGCGAGGGTGTCAGACGTCTAGACTGACCTTTCCAGCCTAAGATTTACGAGTCCGAAGATTTTTTGACTTGAGAGCCTGCCATGCAGAGACGGCCTCTCCTTAAATAGGCATATACTACTTTCGGTTCACTTGAATGATCATTTATTCAAGGTGTAGGCATGTGACTGTAAGGATTTCTTGTCCCTTTTGTTGGATAACTGATAAAGCAGTAACCTGGAAAGTTAAAAATATAAACGAGGGATGACTCGCCCCTTAAACTAAAGACGCTGTTCCGTCTGGTCATTTACGTTGCATGCCTTGCTCTTGTTATTACATATACCAAGTCAATTACCAGGTTCGTACAAACTTATGTGGTCGTATGACTCTTCTGACGGTATATGTATCGTTCCAAAATGTAGCATATAGTGACGTATATAACGTAATTTTTTTTTTGCATCAAGAATGCTCTACAGAGTTACCGTAGGTATTACAGATTACGTGGAACACGGTGAAAAGGAGACTGTACTGGATTTTGCGTAGGACTGTCGTCCTGCAATAGAGGGACAGAGAAAGAGACAGAGAGTTTTTTCGCCCACGCGATCACTGCTATATGGTCAGCGTGAATTACGTATAGAGCTCTCGTGGGTAGATGGTTTAACCGAGGGCCAATGAGCAACAATGATTTGCTCTCCTGGCTAATAAACGCGTGTGGGAAGTCTATGAATAGTTCGGCTTGTACAAAATAAAGTTGCACAAACTTCACATCACATTTAAATTTACTGTCACAAAGCTCTAGACATCAACAGCCAGAGCTTTTGATTCACCACTGATAACGAATCATTAAATTTTTTATCTTCCCTGAATAAATGTAACCCTAAAAAGTCTAAAAAAATTTTATGGGCACAGACCCTACAACAAATTTACATTTTGTCAATCGTTATTAGATATTATGGATGCCTTATGACCCTCGAGATATCTGCATCAGACAAAATGTCATCTTTGGAAAGAGAATGACGCTTGAGCGAAGTCTGTACGATGAAAATCATGGCAATTATGACAAATTTATTTTTAACGTATCACCTTAAGGATAGCGAAATTGAAGAAATGAAAAAATTGCTCACCTAGAAAATTCAAAAATGAAGAGAATGACGCTCGAGCAAAGTCTATACGATAAAAAAAACGTGGCAGCTATGACTTCCTTAAGGTAAAATTTTATCTGATGCAAACTAGTTAAGGGTCATGATGCCTTTGTACAAGTGCGAATGAACTTCTTTGAAAAAAAATTGTTCATTTGAGTACACAGATAATATATTATTTTACAATCGCTTTTGTAAGTACAGTAAAATCAAAGAGATAGTCAGCTCACTCAGAGTGCACGTCAAACACATTATATAAGCCCATTTTTCTTCAGTCGGGGATTAGAAATAATGACTTTCTTGATAAGAATACAGAATCAAAATATTGTATTCGATTGGGAATACCATGACGAAAACTTTTGTGGAAAGGACACACTGAAATATCTGAGAGGGGAAGTTTAGTTTGAGATCTTAACCGCGATATATACATTCAGATACACGTATTGAAGTTTTTCTTTTCGAGAATAGGAAGGAATTCAAGATTCGCCTCAGAGCTCATAACGTGGCCAAGGTCGTTCGTGATCGGGGCCATTATTAAGGATAGCACCCGTGTGTCGAACGACAAGGTCACGTAGACAGTACGACGTGACCACTCCCAGTCTTCTCTCGTACTTGGACTCCTCACCCTCCTCCATCGTCCGACAAAATCTCATCTAGGGGTATACACACCGGAAGTATAAAACCAGTGTGGAAATCAAAAAACTGTTGGGCTCCTGTCACGTTTCTGTACAATCATATCCGGCATCTCCAGAGGGTCTGCTCAAATTGGGGGGGAAAGAGTAATATTCCATTGATCCTCTGTCTTTCATTTAACCATACCTTAATGCAATGCCATATCACACATTGCACGAAATACTTATCAGTAGAGAAAAAAAGAATCGTCATGCCGTTGATCGACACATCAGCGACCAGAAAATAGTATCATCGAGTTAATTATTTCTACATACTTCGCTGCAGAAAAACTTTTTGAATAATAATCGGCCAGCATAAAAACAAATTCTGCATTCATAAGAAGCAATATATTGCGTATCTTGGAATAGGTTCGTAAGCGCCAAGAAGGTGCTTTTTGTGCGATAAGGTCATAATTTTTTTTTTCCCCGTCATCTGTTGTAAAAATGATTAGAATGCACAAATAATTGAAAATTACGAATTAGAAAACCTAAAAGCAGAAGGTCGTATGTTGACGGATATGACCTTCTGGTTTTAGGTTGTTATTATAAAGAAGAATTTATGCTCAAAGGACGTATCCTTTTTAAAGTTTTTCGGGTACCTACGACCTTCTGATTTTAAGTTTCCTTTTTTTTTTTTAATTATCAGGTGTTGACGACCTTCTGGTCTTAAGTTTTTTTTTTATTCTCGTTTTCTCTGGTAAAAATCGTTCATCTAGCTTCATATATAATTATAATAATGCACTAGATTTTTTATGCCTTATCTTTGTAAATTATATTCGGGTAGTTTGCTTATCCATTTATTTTAATTAATTTTTAGTTTCAATCAGATTAGTTAGTTGATTATAACACTGTAATAGATAGTCAAATTATAAGCCTTATCCTCCCTCTATGATCAGGACCTGAAGTAAATAAAAAATAAGTTGCCGATAAGAAATTTCATTTTTTTACATCTTCATAGTTTTAATTATGTACTTATTTGGTAGTTCTTAAGAAAAAATAAACCATTTTATGATTCATCCAAAAGATTTTTTGAATTCGTTATTTTGGGAGATATCACGTGTGCTGCTGAAAATTTTCAAACGGAAACAATAAAAATAATAAAAAATTGTTATGTAGTGCATATGACCTTATGAAATTATTTATTCTGATTTTTATCGTCACAAATTAGAATCATAAGGTCGTATTTGCGAATGACTCATTTTGGAATTTTTTCCCAAAACCTTCTACGTTTTTACTTTTACTAATGCCAGAAAATCATATTATATCGTAGAAAACTTATATGAAGCAAAAACTCATCGAAGATGGCAATCTTGCAGATGCGAAAAGCTGTTCAAATGAATTTCCCACAAAGAAAATTTTGGTGATCGTCATTCGAGTCCTGGATAGGCTCAACAAAATTTTTTTATAAATATGTAGTACGTATGTATATCGGTGAAGGATGGATAATGTGAAAAAGATGATTGTGCGTGAGGAGCGAAGCCGAAGAAGCAGGAGGAGAGAGGTATTATATAGATAGAGGAAGAGCGAGGGACAACTGGGCCAATCGATACCGCAGCAAGCCAGAGCCGGCACCAGCATCGTCAGAACCAGCAGCACCCGAGTTTGGAGTATGAAGTTCGCGGACGGCAAGGGCGGTTGGCACTGGTGGTTGCGGGGGTGGCGAATCCAGCAGAACTATCAGCCAAGAGCGGCATGGAGCATTCAGGGCGATGAGAAAGCCACCCCTTGCAAAAGCAGTCCGCGGTGTGGCGCCACCGTTGGTCTCCTGTTCTCTCTCTCTCTCTCTCTCTCTCTCTATCTGTTTCTCCCTCTTTCTCTCTCTTGTCTACCCTTCCGCGCGGTATACGCACACGCAAACATGTATATAAATCAACTACGAGCAAAAAAAGGGCTCAAGCACCAAGATTTAACACGCAAAATTCGAGGAGTAACGCCCTTTTCTTGTGCACTGGTCGATACGTATACATTGCTCGCAGCGAGATGGTGGAGCTACCGTGATTCGAGACATGCGCACCATTACTTCACCTTTGCGTTCACCAGTTTATCTCAATGTACAACGAGAACCAGCATATTTTTAACAATCTCCCTGCCTCCTGTTATTTGAATTAATTGTTTGCGGTCACTGTCCTTGCGATAGAACGTCAGTCCATAGGATTTCCATATGATTCCTCGAGGTTCTCGTTAAACCTTCGAGAATCCACCAGGAGATCCACTTCGAGAGTGCACCAGGAGAGTGAAGGACAAAGTCTAGAAGATACTGAGTGACAGAAAACGAGAAAGGAAGAGAGAGAGAGAGAGAGAGAGAGAGAGATAGAGAGAGTTTAAAGTGTCTGTTTGTTTGTAGACCTGTGCCACGCTCTCAAAAGAGTGAGAAAGTGTAATAGTGTGCGTGAAACGTGTGAAATCGAGGGCTGTTGGACGCGCAGGATATAAACGATAAACGTAACAACGGGGGGCTCGCACGAGCGCGCGCATATCCACCAGGACGACGCAACTTTACTCACGTATTTCGCGCATCGTAGCAACTTTCACCCCTTAACCTTAAAGCTGCCTGATCACGAAAAAACAAACATCCTCTTCGAAACATTAACACATAGACATATAATCGCTGAAGTTCATATCCTGGGGTGAGCGGGCATTCGGCCGATTGCAAGTGTGCGCAAATTTTTTCTGCTACTAATCGCATTCTTCATATTTTTTTTTTTAATCTTTGATGTCGCGAGATAGCAAGAAAATTGCCGAATTGTATCGTCGTTGAATATCGTGAGGTCAATGGCTTGGATTCCGTGGTAACGTGTATATATCCTGCTAGTTGTTTAATCGATTGGGCTTATCGGCCCCTGACCCTTCCACCTTCCTCCCTCGCGTTCCGTTGTTATGACACCTACTAGAGACTGTATATATGCGTTTTCGGGTGTGTATCATACGCGCCATGGAGATAATACACCGGAGTAACGTTTGAACGTGTATTGGGACATCAGCGTGTTTCGGGCATTCAGCAGTTGGCAATTATACAATATACACATAGCATTTGTGTAGGTGTATCTCCTTATCACAACTGCTGTACTGCGCAGTTTATACGAGAAGTGTATTACAACTTTCTCGTATTTTTCGGCAGATGACGCTCATAAGACATATGTACATCATTGTGGCTAGAAACTATATGGGGGCTCGTGTATGTTCACGGTGAGACGTCTGAACCAACATTTGTGACTCTCGTCGTCGATGTGCAGCTGTACATGCGTCGATAATCGGGAAAATTTAATCACTGATTTTTCATATCATATCGCGAGTATGACTCTATGAACGATCTTTAAATTTCCATTCGGTGGCAGGTTGTATCGAGAGAAATATTGGTCAACGTCGAACGAGAAATTTTGGCTCGCAGTTAAACTCCGGAATTCAGAGTGGTAGACTATAATTTAGTGAGCACATTAAATGCATTAAGGTCAAGAGAATTTTTACCATTGTATGATATCGAACTGAAAAAAGTGATCGTAGCTGAAGAACCTATCATCGACGTGGAGATGTTCGTATCTGGTGAATTGACTTGATTATCAAGGTGGTCACTTGGTTAGTTTAACCGCCAATAAAGTTTTCGCGTTAACGTTGAAGCAGCTATGTTGCATCAGTTCTATACCCAAGAGGACATAGATCGTGTGGGTGAGTAACGTAATGTGCATTTCTGCTACAAATGGTCCTAAATATTGAAAAAAATGAACCTGTACAGATGGGCCTTGCTCTAAGTAATTTGCAAAATATCTTGATACAGAAAAGATACGCATCAATCGTTTTTGACAGATGACTGACACAAGTTGTTATTATTATTAATAATATTATTACTATTAACTATATATGAATATGTAATGTTATTATTACTAAGTTAATACAATTAATAATAATAACAATTATTATTATTATTACTTGGCACAATTTTTTCTGGACGGAAGGTATTTTTGTCGAACAAATCGTCCAGATAGTCTTTGTGACGAACGTTTTGTTTCACCTAATCAGATCGGCGGATATGATAAAATTTAAAAAAAATCAAATTGGCTAAAAAACCATCTTAAATTGAGCAATTGAGTAATTAAATTGAGTAAAAATTATTAGGTCTTTTTCGCATCCAAATGAGTATTCTTATTAATGTATGTCAATTAAACGTTTGTATATGTTTAGAGTCCGAAAAACCTTTTAAATCCCACTTGCCTCTGTACTCGTCACGTTGTTTTATGATGAAATTGCTCGATCGCAGTTACATATAGTATATTGTATATACATCATGGTCCTTCAAAAGACACTTCTCACGAACCCTTTAACGTGACGATAGAAGAGCTCTCTTACACACTATCTCTCTCTCTCTCTCTCTCTCTCTTGGTATGTGTATAGTACATCCAGAAGCAACAGCCCGGATCATCGTCCTTTAATTCAAAGCAGTCGAGAGAACTTCGCAATTCCCGCTCGTCTCATTCCTGTAAATGCATAGTCATTAAAACCTATTAAATCTCTCCGCTCTGATGTTGCCGAGAATCTCTCTTCGCGTACAGCTCTCGCAGTTTAGTCTCGAATATGAGACGATGAGTCGTAGCGATGGTCCACATGATGATTTTCACGATTGTAATTCCACGAAGGGAATTCAATGAAAGATAAAAATTGCAGATGAATTTAACGGCAGAAAAATTAACATTTAATCAAAAGTAGAATTTCATGTCATCGTTGAAAATTCGTATGAAATATTTTTGAACTTCGTATGGCACAAGTAATGGTGATATAGAATTGAACTTTAACGAGAAATCTGTAATTAAAATCTCGTTCGTGTTTGTGTGTCCGATGCATAATGGCCAAGTTGCGATTCATTAGAATGGAACTGAACGGGGATCTACCACCTTCTCACGCGGCCTCGTTCTCGATATCCCTTTTGCTTTTACCACTCGTGTATAAAAGCAGCACGCACGCGGCACGGTATTTTCTGACGTGAACGTGCTTATTTGTGAAATATATGCATCCTTCTTTCTATCGTCCTCTCTCTCTCTCTCTTTCTCTTGGGGGGATGACGGGAGAATATTCCCTGGATCCGTACCATAGTCTTTCTCGTATGCTGTTACCGACGAGAGATCCTGTCTCACTCGTGCAACCCTTATGCTCTCGGAATTATATCAAGTCCTACGGGGGTTCTCTCACTCGGAATTTAAATTGGACCAAATACATTAGGAGAGAAATGAAGGAGTGAAATGAAACGATGGGGAACGTGTGAGCTCTCGCCTTCATGCTGGTATAGGACATCTCCCGAACGAATTCGCCCTCTCGTATTTCTCCTCTTAAAACTCGATAAACTGCCAGTACACGTAAATACATACATGTGAATACAATTTCTTACACAAGAATCGTCGTAAGCTATTTATCGAATTATTACATCACAGTGAAAAGTACGAACTCAAAGTGAAAATCTATTTAAATGTGGAAATGCACACGATAATAAGCACAGGATAAAATGAGCTAATTTCTTCGTTTCGTGTATGACCCAAATATAATCGAGCTAGTTATTTCGAATTTTGTGAAAGTTTAATATCGATAAAGTTTTTATTTTTATCGCCCGAGCTAACTGAGAGCTCATTCAAGGATAATCTAAGGAAATTGTGCATTCCTGAATTCAATGCTCTTTTTTTTACATTTTTTTTTATCGAACTGTAACGGACAAGCTTTAATCAAAATGGTTATGTGCTGCATAATTACACCGGTTGCACAGTCAATGCATTCGAAAAATATGCAACGCTTAGAATTTGATTTATTGTTTCGGCTTTTAAGGATGAACTGAAGTACAGTCGGGCCATTAAAAAAAAAGAATACTTTTTTCAGATTGTCTTGCTCACCGTTGTAGATGTATGATTTGAAAAATTCATATTTCACCGGGCATCTCCTTAAAAAGAATACTGTAAAATCAAGAGTCTGCAAAATTTCAATACTACCTCAATAATATATTTTTAAATTGGACACATAGTTTATCTTCATAAGACACAGTATCTGTTTTTTTTTTTTTATATTTATTAAAAAGCTACCCAATGAACAGCGGCATACACGGATTTTTAAAAATAATTTCTTTCACGGCTTACAAAATTTTCATATCAACGACTCTATATTTAAATATTACTGCAGTGAGTCTCCACCGTATGTTCGGGCAGTACCCAAAAGTCCACGACTCTTTCACACAATGACTCTATTTTTTCATCAACTCGTGTTCCAAAACCTCGGCATATACACTCGATTCACAATTAAACACCAATTATTTTCCCTTTATTCCACCCGTCAAGCAAATAATTGACTTCAACCGCTCTCGAGTTTGTCAGTCCACGCGTCCTGTATACGCGAATATACGTACATGTATATTATATAGTGCTCCGGTAAATTCTATATCGTATATAAAGCATATTATACATTGGACATCGTTCGAGAATGAACGAAAGCGCAGAAACGTAAAGGCATTGTTAGCTCGCGAGAGCAACCAATACGTCCGTGTCGTGCTTACGACCGAGAGAACATCGCATTCTCTGTGGACTGTAGATGCATATTATGATGCTGTATATATATATGCGCTTTAAGGCCATACCGGCGGTAGCGCGTAAGCAAATTAGAATGGTGCACGTGGCCAGCATGAGTCGTATCTGTATATATGTATAATTATATATGGCCAACAAGAGGCTGGTGCACCCGCAGTGTCTGTCCGAGCTGGATATTGCGGGGGTTGAAATTTGTAAGCCGTTCGTTTGTGTGTACTATCTTATATATACATATATATGAAGAAAGCCTCTCTGGGTGGCTCTTCTACTCGCAGCATCTCACCCAGACTGAATCTCCCTCCCTCTTTCTCTCTCTCTCTCTCTCTCTCTCTCTCTCTCTCTCTTTCTCTCTCTCTCTGTTTCTCGGTTTCCTTCTCACTATCTCTCTCTTTATCAGCCTCTGTGTGTTTGCCCCGAGGCAGAGACCCATCGGCAATTACGACGCTTTATTGGGTAGGGTTGCGTGCGTCGCGCGCGTGGAATTAATGCAATTCGCAAGCGAGAGAAGCCCTCTCGCCAGAGTAAATAAATATATATATATATATATATATATATATATATATATACATACGTGTACTGAGACACGGAGATAGAGATGAATGAAGGATGACAGAAGCAAGCAGGAAGCCCGACAAACGCCTCTCTGGGTAGGTATACGTTTTGTTCGCAGAGAGACTCACAGCTTTCGATATCTCTCATTATATCAGAGAACCCCGAGCTTCTTCTGGATCAATCAATTTCACCCTTTATCAATCGTAGATCTGCGCGATAATTGCATTCATCTATAACGAAGAATTGAAACTTTTAATTTGGATCTACAATCAAAAAGTTTTCCATCAAATTAATATTGAAGGTAAACAATGCAGGTATATGACTCATCACGAATTGATTCCGCTGATTGATTCAATTCGTGTGATGTTTCTGTGGTGTTGTGCCAAGAATATCTTCAACAGCAACGAAGAGATTTTTCGGAAAATTTAATTTTTCACAAAATGACGAGCCTTTGACAAAAACAATCGTAACTTGGTGAAAAAAAAAATGAGCTATCTTAAAAAGATATAATTTTCCAATCGAAGACATTCTACTTGTAACTGAAAAAAATTACCAAAAATACCAACTTTTTTTTACTTCAAACCATCATCGTGACTTTCCCCTTGAAGCTATATGCACGGTAAACAGGAAAAAGATCTGGAAGACTAACGAGAGAATTTTAACGAGTCGATGAGGAATTCTTAAATACCACAAAAAGACCTTCATTCATTAACCATATACTTATTCACGTATACACAATCGAGTGAATCAAAAAATTGATACTTCGTATCATCTGTCATGGAGTAGAGTACTTTTCCAAGAGAAGCATTGATTTCTGGTTATCAAATAATGAAAGATCATACACATATGATGTGTACATTGGTGTTACTCTCGTTACGTGGATGGAGTGTCTCCCAATCAGGGATATTTACGAGTATGAACCGGAAACGAGAAAGCTTTTTAGCCTCGTACCTATATGAAACCCTTGATCCCGGTGGTTCGCACAGCCAGAAAGTTGGGATAAGGACAATAAAAGCGACGATTCCAGAGCCTCTATCAGTCTGGCATTCGCGGTAAAACACAAGCACACATCGTGTCGGTAGACCGCCCGCAGCGCGATATCTCCTCTCTCTTTTTTTCCGTGGAACACTTGTAGCACTTTTTTCGCTGCTGTAGCAAAGCATAGGATATATGTATGCCATGTTTATACATACACATACATAGGGTTATCAATGTGGGATCGGAGGATTTTTCAAAAGTAAGTGTACACGAGATATCACGAATTGAATTACAAATTATCTTCGGCAAAAATTGGAAGACTTTCACTCCACCATCAGTACAAAAAGTTCATTTTCAGTTTTAAAAAATGATTTTTGTTCGACTAGACCAAATATTCTTTTAATTGAACGGTTACGTATTTCAAAAGAAGACTTTTTCGGTTCAAATCTGGATGAACCAACAAAACTTCGACGATTCATTCATTCATATACATATATAGGACAAAATCTGCGGTGAATAATAAATTTCAGTAAAGTCACTGTATTAGTTATTCCAACACTATGGAATCAGAAATGGCACCTATAACTATCGAAGGATTTTTAAATGATAAAATTTCTAGACGGACGTCGAAATTTCCGGTCTGCGTGAAAAAAAAAACCCCACTTCACGCGAAATACCCCATGGATCGTTATAGCGAAGTCAAGTAGTAGCTATAGGTCGTGTTTTATCAAAGCCCTGCCGATCTCTCGCGCTTCCCACTGCTTATCGGCGAAAGACTCGCTGAGACTGCAGTGACACTCTCCGGTGCGTATTTTCGTGCGTGCCAAAAAAAGCTCGTGAAAAAATTCCGATCCAACGTGAAAATTGTGATTCACCAAATGCCTAGGGTAACGATATTATCTTCATGCGAAGTCACTTCATTTTTTTTATTTTTTTATTATTTATCGTCTTTACTGTCGATGTATGAAGACATAGTAATAATTCGGTAATGACACATGACTATCAAGATCGAGTCACCTAAAAATCATGACGATAAAACCATAATGAAAATGTACATTTTATAATCTTAGAAAATTTGTAAAAAATATCTTTCGAAAATAAACGGTCGATTTTGATCGATTGAATTACTTCTTGAATAGGCGAGTAATACACGAAAAGTGAAAATAAGTGGGAAGGTAAGAGGAATAAAAGATCTTCTGGTAATCTAAAAATTCGCGCGCATTTTTCGTCAAGGGGGTCAAGAGCCCTCTCAGTTTCTTGAATAAAATTACGCCAGCGGCAATCCGGCTGCGTAAACATGTGGCAGATGCGGTTACGCTGCACCATCGCTATATATATCCCATCGTCATGATGCCAACACCCCTCGTCATTATAACTCGGACGCCTTATTTATTCTCTCCCGGGGATAAGTTGGTCTTGCTTGGACAGGCATTGTCGCGAGGCTCCGTCATTCGTGCTCTATCGTGCTCATTAGCGGCGTGAGCACGGAAAACTCGAGGGTGGACAGGCCTACAGAGGGGAGAGGGGGGTTGAAGGATCTCTGAGCGACTGTAGCTCCTCCTGCTAACGATTCTCTCCACGACCATGGCCTATAAATTCCAAAATTATTCTAATCTTCCTGCCAGACCCCATATAAATATTTATGTATATACACGTACATGCATCGTACTATGAAAATCTCTCTCGTTCTCACTTCTTCTTCATTTTTCATAATCAAAGAATTTTAACTCGTAATATTTGTGTCTGAGATCATTTTTCGTTCGCTCCTTTTATCCAAATTTAATCCCTTCGGGATTTCTGAAAATGAGGGTGATTTTTAAAATTGTTCGGTATGTATGTTCAGAAATCTTCCACGCAGATTCCTCCAACGATTAAAACATGAGCATTCAATATTTGTGCAGCATGGATAATCGTTAATATTGAAATTATGGAAAAAATCGAGCTTGAATTGAGATACCTCAACACTTTTTTAATGAAATGGCAGAGTCACAACCACGATCGCGTTCTTTGCTGCCTGTCTGTCCTAATTTGAATTCCTGCGATATCATTTGTGTTAACAAAGGGTCCCGAGGTGAAAGAGAGGGAGAGAGAGGATTTCGTCTGTACGCTTATACACCCTGAAACCTATCTCTGGCAGCAGAGCGGCAACCGGAAAGAGCAGAGAGCTTTGCAAGCATTAATGGGAGCGCCCCATCTCCTGCTTGGATTTCGTTGTATCTGATTATACACCGCAGCTGTATAGTCAGCCTCTCTTTCTCTCTCTCTCTCTCTCTCTCTCTCTCTCCCTTCCTCTCTGTGTTTCTCTCGCGGCTGCAACCGATGGTATAAGCATCACATTGAGCGAAGAAAAGAGAGTCGAGTCTGGGCCAAGTGCAAGAGATAAAGGTCCGGAGAAATGGGTAAAGTGCCGGGGGATGAAGCTGGCATATAAGCGTCGTTGGCTTTCAGAGTTTCTTTGTTAACGGGGTGGCAATTATCGTTTTTATTATCTCCCGTTTTTCTGGCCGACCTTCTCGCGAACGTGCCGGAGACTCGACGCTTAACGTTCATATTGTCTCTCGTTGTATATATATAATGAGACACGCGTATATGTGAACCGTCGTTTGGGGATAAAAGCGACCTTCGGATAAGCAAAAAATTTCGGTTATCTCAGCCGCACATCGGTTTACGATGGTACGAATCGTCTTATTAGTTGGCGCGGCTCCGAATCGCAAAATCGTCATTTTTTTTCGATTATATCACATTAATAATAAAAATGATCGCGATAATAATAATAATAGAAGATTCACGAATTTTTGAATGCGAAAGTAAAAGCGTTCACGTTCAATTTAAGCTCGGTCCCGACGACCTGAATCGTGCAGTGTCAATATCGACTGAGGATCTTTTAATATTTTCGTTCGGACAATGAAGACCGAAACGGATAATGATATCTTCCTTCATTTAAGACCAGAAATATACGCATGTTCGAACAATTTGAAAAATAATTCATTGATTATTCATTTAATATGCTTTTTAATTATAATACAAATAATCAAAAAGTAATTGCCCAAACAAATTTCGTTTAATGGCACGAAATTTTTTGCATCGGCTTTTATAAATTTTCCCTCAAACGAAAAATCGTATTTTACTAAAATAATTTTGTTTACAATATAAACTATATTTGTCGAAATATACATAAACACAAATGCACGAATGTTATACAACTTGCTACTAGGAATCCGTCGTTCCGAACCGGTCGTCACTCAAATAAGCCGATTGCTGCCTGCTTCGTGCACGTGAGAGATATCCTACGTTCGAACAAACAGAGGCTAGCCGCTGGAGTAATCTAGTAGAAATGACAAATGTTGCTCAGACACGAGAATCAGACAATCGAACGACAAATGCTTTTCGTTCGATTCGTGACCATCTTTGCACTGAACTTCATGGTTAACGTTAAAAATTTTCAATGCTTCTCTCATACATCACAAAATATAGCTAAATGACTTTTAAAACATTCGAATTATGGAAAACGATTATTTGTCATAATAATCAATGTTTTAACATTGATTATTGATAATTATTGATAATAATTTACTATTAACGAGTGTTGTGACGATTATCATGGTTTTTCTCGAAAAATTATTACATTATATGTGGATAAAGCAACACGGAATATCTCGTTTTCACGTTGTCAACAGAAAGATCAATAGAAAATGTGTTCCGAGTACAGGATTAATACAGTTAATTAACACAGTTACGCCAACTAATATGCTCGAGAGCTATCATCCGAGAAAATGGCAATGATTTCGTAAAGTTGAGCCCCAGAGCTACGGATACGTCCGTTCGAGGGGCAAGGGGTGGAGAGCGCATGGACACTGGATATATCGGTATCCGGTGTCAGCCGGTGCTATTTTGTAGCGATATGAAAACAGCCCTTCTAGCCCATTCGCCGGTTGTGCTAGGCTAAACTATCTTGCTCGTGTATATACAGTCATGGAAGGGGGTGTGGGGGGGGGGGGGATTCGACGAGGTGGCGTTTGAAATTGTTGGGTGGAGGGAAATAGCGAGGCCATATACATACATACATACATACATATATACGTAATCGGATGCCGTAAACGCTTTTCACGAGATAACGCTGGTGTGTGCTCGCCCGTTGAAGCACACACGAATCGCGCGAAGCTTCGAAGGGCCTCCCATAACCCAGGGGGTACTCTGAGAATCGCTTTCACGCTCTCTCAGCAACGTTTGCACGCTCATACCTAACACGTATATGGGACCATCACTTTATTTTCCGCACTTCTATACGATCGCTGCTTCATGAAGGTTTATCTTAAACGTTCCCGTTAATCGTTCACGAACCAGTGGAGATGTGGCAAGGAAATAAGAGAGAAAAATGTATACAGTCCCAGATGAAAATAGCATTTTTATGAAGCAGCGCCAAAGATCGGCAAAGCTGATTGAGATCATTGACGGGAAGGATTTATTGACATGTGTATGAGAGTTAAAGAATCGAACAGTTCAAATTTCGTGCATTACTGGCTGAATGTGCCTTGTCAAACATCGAAGCGACACGGATTAGAAAGAAGGGAACTGGGTCAATTCTAGTGCGGAGATTATACGATACGAGTTATACGTTTATACGATTTTAAATACGAGTTATAATACGAATTTTTTGTTTTTAGTTTGTGCTATCGTTGTGTATTAAGTATTCCCACTGATTTTTTCATATTCTGACCCTGATCCTCGCCGATAATTTTAAAACTTTTTACTCCGTAAACATGATGCAGTATCTTGGTAAGATTATATATAAAATCATTACACTTCTGTGAAAGTTATACAGCTAAAACTCAAGAAAGTAGACTTGAACTAAAGTATACGTTGTAAAAATTTAAGATCGATGTAATTTATCTACAAAAAACTTGCTAAGCTGCTGGTCTAAAAATCAAGGGGGGGGGGGGTTGTCTAGATCAGAAAATGAAGAGATCCCCTTGAATCCTTCATGTTGAATACCTTAATGGTCTATGTATAAAGGGTCCTTAAAGTACAAAGAGATGAAGAAAACGAATACAAAACGTGATCACGTTTCATTTTATAGTATTCCATATATACAGACACAGGGTTCGCAGTATTGAATGTGGTATGTATGTATGGTATGAGGTTATATGGTCGTCAGGGAACAATGAGAAAGATTTAAAACCCGTTGGAGAACTGTGTCTAACTCGATTTAATATAAAATGGTTTGCGCTAATAAGATTCGCCAGCTGAACAGAAGCATCCTGGCGTTACGTAAAACAGGTTACGTGACGCAAATGTACAATTCGTTACTCCCCGACTCGTTGCAGTTTCAGTACCGGGAAAATAATTTTCCTAATATGCGTAGTAGCGTAGTACATTTGGTGGCGCTTGGTGGACCGCTTCACTGCACCGTAGACGAGAAAATTTTGCGGAAGCTCTCGCGTTATCCGCGTGATTCTTGTCGCGCGAACTAGGGATGAAACGAGGATAGAGTCCAGGATCACTGCACCCATATATTCGAACTTTCTCTTTTCTCACGCTCCCTCTCTCTCTCTCTCTCTCTCTCTCTCTCTCTCTCTCTCTCTCTGCAATTCTGTTTTTTATTTTATGTAACGAGTAAAATTTGTATCGTAACGTATGTAATATATATTCAGAATAAGTGGCATAAAATTATTTAAATCGAACATGTATTTTTCTCTGCGTACCAAAAATATTCCGAAAATGTTTGTAGCATCAAGCATGTATAAAAAGTATATCCATATATTTTCAATGATTACTTTGGTAGACAAATTTTTTTAACGCTTCTCACGCGATTCTAAGTATCCAGTATCCCATGTTCTTGTAAGCTCAAATAGAACATGCTATTTTTCTTTTTTATTCCATCTATATTATAAGGGACACTAATGGACATACATGTTTATAAGAGCAATCGAGATGGATGCAGATGGGCCGAGGTACACCGCGAGACAGAGGGACTATAGAAGTAATCTGGCCGAGGGCCAGGAGCTAATTCCCCACAGTTTGAGTTGATGAAAAGAACGAGACCCATTGCACGGAATTTTCAGCGGCAGCAGTAACGGTGAAGCTAGTTAAACTTCGGCCACTTCTATTTCCCGTTCGTTCCTAATATCGGGCTACTGGGCTAACCAAGAGAAAATGCGCAGAGCCTTGCGTACATGTATATCAGTGGGTATCCACTGTACAGGGACAGAAAGTAGCGTGAGATATGGAATACGAATATTGAAAGAACGAAACAAAGAGAGAGACAGACACATTGACATAGACATAGGTAAGGAGAGGAAAAGGGGGAGAAAAGAGAGAGGAAGAGAATGGGTAGCAAAGGTAAGGTAAGGACAAATGGAAGGGATAGATTGGACCAATTGAGAAAAGAAATAAGGATGCTTTAAAGCGATAGGATAGGAGCCTATAAACAAACTTGAGCAACCATCATCTTCGGACAAAATTCAACCTCACTATCCCCTGAAATTTTGTACGGGCCTGTATTGGAACAAACTAAAACCTACGGCGATACAATCCTGTATATTTATCTCTCTAGCTTCTCTTATTAGAAGCGACGATCCACTCTTACGGCTATATGAACTTTCACTTCCGTTTTCGTAAATCCGTAACTACTACTTCACTGGCTGTTTAGAAAATAGGAGCAAACACGGTGGAAAGGTTGGAGATCGCTTTTCCATCCATTAACTGCATGGGATATCAGCAGATCTAGTTCTAGACCAATTTCCCGGAGACACCGAGTGATCCAATTTTCATAGTTACGATTTCCATAGTTGCTAATTCCCTATGTCCTGATTGGTTTTATTGATCTCTGTGTGCCCGAAAAGATATTCTAGAAATATTTGACTCCTCGGGTACCAAAAAATGTTTTATCCTCAATATCATATTAAAAAACAGACAAACATAGAAGTTCTGACATGAGCCACGATAGTTCCAACCACCGTAGGGCTGTGCTCTCACTATCACTAGTTCTTTTTCCATGTCAACTAGACATGTGCCGCCCACGGGCTTGGGTTTTTTTACAAGTGATGGTCGGAGATTGCGCTCATCAGATTCCTACGTGTTTCCACGGGTACTGAAACAGAAAGAGAGACAGAGAGACAGAGAGAGGGAGAGAGAGAGAGAGAGAACTGACGAATTGACGTGAGAAGCGAGATTAGTAACGGAGCATGGAGTGAGGAGAGATTGAAGAGAGGAAACAAGATAGAGGGATGAATATTCGTCGAGAGTCTGCGAAAGCTTTACAAGCACTTTCGAAATAACCGCTATTTCTGTGTTTGCAGTAAATACCGATATTATATCAATACATTATATTTACAAGCCGCGTGTTACATATTTCGCTATACCTATCAATGTTCTGACTGTATTGCTTGAACCATAACTTATGTGGGGCGATCGATCATTTAGCTATGGTATCACAGGGACCTACAGAGAGAGAAAGAGAGAGAGAGAGAGAGAGAGAGAGAGAGAGAGACAGAGAGACAGAGAGAGACAGAGAGACAGAAAGAATTAAAAATAAAGAGAGAGTCTAACCAATACGAGTAGAAGCCACAAGTCCATTCCAACGGCAGCTTTCTCATATATTTGTTCCTCCGATATCATCTATAGATATACAATGTTTGTGTGCAGAACTCGTGTCGCAGGGATTTTATCTTATCATCTTTTTATCTTATCTTATCAGATATCTTGCTAATAATTGCAGGAAATGCTTGCTATGGACTGTTGTTGCATATCCGGTTTTTCAAATAGTGTTCAACCCTTTATTTTCAATCTCTCGTCAACAAATATATGTCCCACGATTCCACTCCCACTCGTGAAGCTTAATTTGCTGGAAAGAGCATTATTCTAATGGAAAAAATATTGCAGCAAGCAAAAGCAGGTACATTTGTGTGATCGCGTCATATGCCACACCCATCTGTATCAGGACAGTCCGACGATTTACATCAAGCCGATTTTGATATTCAGTTTGAGGTAACCGATGGCCGAATCATAGATGTTAAAACCAGCTTACCAATTTATTCTTGCTCATCGTTTACGATAATCGAATCGTTGAGGCGAGCATCCGTTCTCCCATTATTTTCCCATGTATGATCCTGTCTTCGCTGAGCTGACTAATGGCCACCACCATAAAGACAATATCCATTTGATGTGACATATCGAGAATATAATGGCTCGTCGGTTATCAGTCGTGTAAGCTACTTGGTTAGGGTCCGAATAGATTTCTTGATACCCGTCTGAGTGACTAGCTGGCCAAGGTGTCTCTAGAACAATTCGACACATAGCATGGAGTACGCTCGTCATATGAAGCATCGAATGCGGGAAAAGCATGCAAGCACTACACTGCCTTCGATAAGCAAACCCTTCCGTAAGGGTGTGAACGGTAATAACGGATGCTGGAACATCCGTAAGAAATGATCGCTGTTCGGAATGCTCGGTCACGCATCCAAGATTATGTTCGATTGGACTCAGGAACACTGACAATCTAGATAATTCAACGTCAAGAGTCCAAACCATACGCATTCACTCTCCATTACGCTTACGCGCTCCCACCCCTTTCCCTTTGTGTCATCAGTGATAACTATCCTATAGCAACGGGGGCTATATATGGGATCCCTTCGTTTGAGGAAACTCTCGCCAGCACCGATCTTCTTGCCTCTCTCGCTAGTTTCTGGTCCTTCATCGAAGGACACCTGATTATCGTAAATCAATCCTCCTTCTAGTCAGCATACAGAGACACACTCACTAGTCTATGCCATACGGCTTAAATTAACTTCACTCAAACCAGAGCAACCTTCGTGATACTGTTACCCTTTAGCGATCACATATGGATCCTGTACAGAGTCATCTTCACGCATCACGTGCACACTAAATTTCAACTGTCTGACATACTTATCGTATCCTGGATTATTCGGAGACTTTTTTCGCTTTAATTCTAAAAGCGTACTCGCCAAGAATCAGTTAATCCTTCGATTAATTCCCAAGTGCCCGGTCCATTAGACTGCATTGGGATCTAAAAGAGGTTACTTAGAGTTGAGACCGAAGACTGGATGCAAAAGAGGTCTGGTAGGTTAATGTCCGTCGAATATTAGGGAACCAAAAGAGGTTTAGGAGGGCAAATGGGGGTGACAGCAAGGCCTAGTAGGTTTAAAAGAGCTTCGTGGCTCGTGCGTTACGTAAGAAATAGGTTTTCGAGCATTCATAGAAGGGCTAAAATTTCGACTCAGCAGTTCCAGTAATAGTGGATTTTTCCCTTCGGTACCAAGGATACAGAAAAAAAATGTAACCATTACCCGCGCTCCAGAGATTCGCCTTGGCTGTCGGCCAAATACCCAAAAACCAAGAAAGCCTTGACTCTCCTCTACCTAGTCTACACATACACACATACATACACTGCGCACGAACTCTCTTTTTCTCTCTCTGATTCTACCTTTCTCGCTTTGCCAAGAAATTTTCTTTCGCCTACAAAACCTTTTCACCTTCTATCTATCCACCTCTGGCTCGTCTTTCCATTTCTTATGTTTCACCTGAGCTCCAGTAGCTCGCCATGGACCCCTCCATACCAAGGGAGATCTCGATCCTCATCCACTGTTTCGCTCAATTTCTCCGGCTCTTGCAGAGCCTCTCTGTTCTCGTTTCCGCTTTTTTTTTTCTCACGCAATTCACCCAAAGCTCATTACGCCGGGCCACCATTTTGTTCTCGTCTGTGTCTTCCTCCTCTCCACTTACATCAACGATCGATGAGATTTTTCTTTTGTTCAGAATTCTTCACCATAGAACCCTTACGTTCTCCCTCCATTGCCTCCGCACATTACGACTTTGTTTTTCTTATTTGTCGTTAAGGGTCTGTTAAGCAGTCTGTTTTTTGATATAAGATTTGGAAGAGAGGCAGAGAGAGAGAGAGAGAGAGAGAGAGAGAGAGAGAGAGACTAAATGGCGAGTGGATATTAGTATTCACATGAACGAGAATGATCTGATGTGTCTTCTCAGCATGATGACTTGAATTCAATTTCCATATTTATTTGATGGAGACTGGCGGGCTTACTGATGAATCTCTTGTTTTTTATCCCCCATGAGCCAAACAACCCTCGAGACCGTCGTATTCATAATGCAATAACAAATGATAAAATGATGTTTGAAACAATTAAGAAAAAAAAGTATATCAAATTTCCGGTGTAGTTGCTCATTTCTTCTTGGGTCTTATCAAGAAATTAAAAAAAAATGGGAAGATCAGACGTTTGATTAAGATCATCATATATAATTTTTCATGCCCGGTGAGGACTTTGCGATGGAATTCGTATAATTTGGTCGTCCGAAAGAAATTGAAGGTTGAGAGCGAAGCGTGGACACGGCGAAGAAATAAGAGCATCCTGATAGAATAAAGGATAAGTCAACTGAATGCCGACCCTGATTGTATCACATCCAGCCTTCAGGATATATAATTCAATTGCCCACTCAGTAAGAACGATAAAGATAGAAGATCGTGCGTACGCCTACTCCGAGAGACTAATCTACTTGCCAAATTGTCCGTTTGTTTGCGGGCTATTAGTTAACATTCCTCCGTTCCGTCATTTACGAGTTTCTAGCTCGTCGCGCCGATGCTCCCAACTCTTCCGGTTTCTCATCCTTCGCCAGCTTGCTCATTTGCGTCACACCTTGCCCCGGGGATGAAGTGAGGTAAGCAGTCAACTCCGCCGCCCGTACTCCTCAAACCTTCTCCTTCGTAATAGAACTTTGGCAGTCTCGTGACTTGCATTTTGCATCCCACGAGAGAAGAGGATTGGGAGATCTAGAAAGTGGAATGTTAAATTCGAGAGACCTAAAGAAAACAACAAGCCAGTAACTTTTCCATGGCCTGTTATAACTCCTTGCTTCTAATTTTCGCCCAATTGTTGTTTTCAACTCATTCATATTTTTCGATTTATAACTCGCTTATGAAAGTTTTTTTTTGCTGAAAATCAAAATGTAATGTTTCTCATCTTTCAACTTAAAAATAAAGTGTTTTTAATCAATGAATTGCAATGTATCATTGTCAGAGACAAGCGCCATCAAAGTGAGAAACGATTTTTTTTCGTTTCCCGCAACACATCAGAGAACGAGTATGCTCGAGGGGTTGATTTACACCCCCGTCGTTATCAAAGAACTTTTAACCATCGTGATGCTGACGAGAAGGGACTGTGAAGGGAGGAACACTACTTTTCCATAAGGTCTTGTGTTCACGTAGCCAAACGTGACTTCCCACGAAACTCGAAGCTCTCCTGTAATTAATCCAAGAGTCTGTGCGTTTATTTGTACAACGAGGGCGTATTTATTTTTCGTCTAATAACGTTCCACGAATAACAAAGCCCGTGGCGATCTTTCAGTTGGCTCGACTCTTTGAATCATCTTCGTCGCTATGACGTTCCAAACATCAACGCCCACTATAGAGTAAAAGTTCGCGTATCAGTTATTTCAAGCCATTAGAAGTTGATTCAACGTTACATAACGACAATTCCTCGAGTTTTCTCTTTTTTTCCCATCGTATTATATCGACACGAAAATTGCAACAACCAAGTTCAATGAACTATAAATGACCATAGGGACAATATAAATTGCGCGACTTGTGTCTGCAGCAAGAACGAACGTTATATGAACGCGGTACGTATGAACGCCTGTATATACTCGAGAAGTTTGTGCCATGATGGTTGTCCCCAAGTACTAGTATGTATGTATGTCGCCAGGTATTTGCGGATATCGCGTTTACATAAATAATGAGGCTTGCTGCTGCTCTGCCTAGCGAACTCTCCCATTGTACTTGTATATATATATATATTATATATGCATAGCATAGTAGAGCACAATCCACCGCGTATAGTAGTGAGTATGACGACGTACGAGGAGGGTCCACACAAGCAGCGGCCACGGAATGAAACTCGTTTCTTAAGGTTTCCTGGAACATACCGCACAGGAATACGAGAGAAAAAGGGAGAGTCCAACCCTGCTGGCGCGCACTTAATAGTGTTTGTGTATGAGAGAGAAGCAGGGCTAGTGACCCTTCCTATACTCCTTGTCGGTACTGTTGGGCAATCGAGTCTAGACCAACATACTAGCCATTAGAACAGCGTCAAGCGAGCGAATACACTCTTTATTCTCTGCCACTAACGCTAACACCAATGCCTCTCTCGGTGCTCGATCATACTGAAAAACTTCTCTTACCATAATGCGTCAAATAATTTTTTTATCCTGGTTTTACGTTCATTATTACTATATGTTCAATGAGCCTCGACTATAAGTCGTCATCGAAATTCATTAAATATTTAGGCTAGTTCTATTCACCAATGTACGCATTCATTATCGTTAAAATGGATTCTCGTCGGATGGAATTGAGATTATAGTAATCCGTGAAATGGCGTTTCATCTTCTGGCCACTAAAAATTGTTGAGAATCGATTTTTAGGATGATTGAAGCGACATCGATAAACACCCTTCAAGCACGCTTACATTAGTAAACGAAATTATCAATCGAATACGGAAATGCTCTAGTACTATTTGTCAATCATCGAAACATGATTATAATTGCTGATTTAGGTGTACCGTCTACGTAAATTCGGCCAGAAAAGAGGACTCGAAAATAGTGAGACACTCAAGTGGATGAGTTATCGGGAACATGCCTTGTTCCCGATGACTCGATCGTTTTAAAACACATCGCCATGACGACCGACCAAAACAAACCCTCGCTCTTATACTGCCTCTCCCCGTAACCAAGAAAGGGAAGAAAATATATTTCCTTTCACGATGCAGGATAACAGCGTTCAAAAATCTGAATTCAGAATATTGTGCCTGTTGACGCACACCTCACGATACGAGGGGAGAATGAAGAATAAAATTAAACAGTCGATTGCCTCCTATCACGCTCCGGGAGACTCTTGGCTCTGAGCAGCACAAAGAAACATATTTTTTTTTTTCAACAGTACCACCAGCACTCTCTTCATTGGCCCATACAGTTCTATTTTTTTCTCGACCCTTTCATGTTCTTCGGGGGCTTTGACAATTTTCGGTCCTTCAAAAATTAATTAGCCAGGACGTCCCGTGGCTCGCGGACGCTTTTAGGTTGAAGGGAGCTTGAGTGGGAACAAAGTTTTCTACGTTGTGCTCCCTTGTTTCTCTATCTCTCTCTCTCTCTCTCTCTCTCTCTCATCCCTCTTGCGCTTTCGCTTTAGACTCGTCGCTATCGGTGAACGTCCGGAAAGTTCGGATGCATAATACACGCAAGCCTCTGTCTTTGCCATTGGATGACAGTTAAAAGGCTGATGGTGAGAGTGACAGTTAGCTAGAATCATTTTTGAAACAAAAAACGTCCGAGCAGCGCTGAAATAAAGGAGCGGCGAGGGTGAAAAGATGGAGAAGAAAAATCTTGGTTCTCTCGTCTCCTTTGGTGCGCATGGACTTCAGCAATAAAGAATTTAATTGCTGGAAATATTCTGCAGAAAACTTCTATCTCCAGGTCAACGTTCACTCTCGAATAAGTCTCACGGTATACATATGTAGTACATACATACATATAAACGTGCATAAACGAAGATACTTTCATCATTTTCTATATTATATCGTACGATGAAACACCGCTTTCTCATCACATTCGTCAAGTTGATAATTTTCCCTCATAATCTTCCGAAATTGTTTGAGAAATTTTCGACAGACGAACTGACATTCATTCTGAATTAATTCTTAATCGAATAAAATCTCGAAAAGTGACAGCAGCATGCGCGCCGATATTCAATAATAATCATTTGTCGGCAACGATGACAACAGTGAAGAAGGAATATGGCGATGAAAATGTATATATATGCCTATATATACGTATGGGTGAGTGAGAGCCGGAGGACTCATCGGACTCATTAACTAAACAGATGATAGTCACGTGATGCGATTGACGCACGGGAGTATATATATCCAACTGCCTAGTAGAATATGAATGGCCCTTTTCGAGAGAAACGCAGAATCCCAGTTTCCGCCTGATGCATAAATCGAATGGCACCGACAGCAGCTGCCCCGCTATCATATGGATCGCGAGCTTAAATTCTGCCTGATGGACGACATGAGAAGGAAGAAAAGGTTTCGAATTAATCATGAACTTGTCAGCCGATCCGGAATTTTTAAGCGTGGCAGCGATCGTTATATACCGTCCGGTACCCAGGCCGGAAATGATGCTTCGGTAAAATCAATTCAAGCACCATGTATTCTCAAGTACCTACCTTATACTTGTCGTACAGCTTATACTTATTTTCTGAGGATCAAAAATATGAAATACGAACTTCAAAAGCACACACCCCCCCCCATACCTTTGCACAATCGTAAGCGTCGATTCTTCGATAATTTTAGACGTCAGGAAGCAATTTAAAAGCGACAACGCGCAATTCTTCCGAAGAATTATTCGTTTAGATCCAATTAATCGCCAAGGCGTTGGGGACTCGTTATCCCGATGGCAAGAGGAGCCAGGTGATCATATTAATTTCATTCTATATATGTCGCACCACCCTTTCACCATTTTCTCTCTCGCGAGAGATATCCATTATTAAAACAGCTGTCTTCCTCTATCTCGTCGTTTCGTGCCGTCCACTGTGATGAATAAAAGCGAGTCTCGAGAATAATCGTTTCTAGCCGTGCCTATATCTGTAATTGGAGATACGGTTTGACACGCAGGGTGGGAAGGGGGGTGGTGTCAGGTATGCGTAGATAGTGTATAGAGAGAGAGAGAGAAAGACGCAGACAGGAAGTACATGCACCAGCGTGATCGAGACGAAAAGAGAGTCAGACACATATATAGCGGTCCGTGCGTTTAATAAACTCAATTACCTCGTTATCCGACATAGGTCTGGTTCCGAATGGAAGAGAGCTATGGTGGAAGCACACCTGTGTTCACTTCCTCTCTCTCTCTCTCTCTCTTTCTCTCTGCTTCTTTCCACTCATCCCGGATCCGGTTACCTGTCCGAGTAATTAGGCAGTAGTTACGAGGCTGCTCGGCTTCAGAGAAGCCGAGCGAGCTCGAAAAACTCCAGAATAAAGGATGAAGTTGAAGAGGAATGAGAGAGCGAGAGATGAGCAAGCGCTCGTCGGGGGTGCGAACATTGCAAGACAATCCAAGGGCATGATTCAGAGACCGACGAGGGGGCGTGTGAGAGAAACCCGAGTGGCTGCAGCAAAAATGCAGAAAAAATACCGAGTTTTCACGATCCTCCGGTGCCCAACGTGGCGAATAAATTTTCACCGATCTACCTTGTTGGAAAGAAAACAAACAATGAAACTCGAAGATTCGGGATTATTTTGAGAAGGCATATGGAATATAATAACGGGGGAGCCAAATGCATCGCCAAGTAATCACGGAATCGGTAGGCTAAAAGCTTGTATATATGTATAAGGAACCCCTAAACCAATTTCGTTCAAATCGTTCTTCGAACACGTTAAACGCCAAGCAAATTTCATCGATGCATTATTCATGATCGAAACGCGCGGGCGTACGGTGAGCTGGGAAAACAAGAATGGCAGAGGGTATAGATGGAAGAGTATACTCGTGCGCATGGGTGCATTAAAGTTTTCGAACGTGCGCATAGCACTACTGTCTACATGTACCTGTGTACATATATAAATATATATATATCTGTGTATAAAAAAATATATGTAGACAACGAGGTAGGGTAGAAAAGTGGGGAGAGAGAGAGAGAGAGAGAGAGAGACAGAGAGCTTGAGCTTTGAAAAGCTAGTTACCTCAAAAAACCTTGTAAAATCGCGAGCAAGAGAGATGTGCGCAGACTCGACGAAGAGACATATATAGGTATAGATGGAAAGAGTATAGAGCCGCGAACGGGAATCGACGCGGGGAACGAATGGATCTCTATCGCTACCAAACTTTGTAAAAAATTCGAACACATTTGCAATTGCCTGCGTAAAGTGACTCTTTGAAGCTCCAAGCGCGAAACGCTTCGGGGCTCGCTCAATTTCCGTCGCATACCTAATTTATCCTGTTCGATTGCATTTAAATCAGTAGAGTAGATTTTTTTTTTTTCGTATCACACAGGATGCACGCGAAAGCGATACTTTCGCACCTGTAACACACTTATATCTCAATGTGCGTAGTATATAGCAGACCAACAATCGTATTTTTGTGTGTGAATTTAATAGTATCGGGTTCGAAATTCCCACGCTCGCGTATATACGACCGTTATTGGTGATCGCAACCCGTAGGCACGCACAACGTGCGTAGTCAATGACTATCGGGAACCACCAGGCTAGAGATGAGCTAATCGTAACAAAGAAAAAGCGTTGTTAGGGTTTCGTGCACTTTTTATACCAGGAAACAAATAGCATATGATGTAAAAGGAACTTTCGTATTACCGAATGACCAGAATCGATTCGATATACACTTTCTATGAACAAAATATTTGAACAAAAAGCCACTTCAAATCATTCTACGTATGCGACGATTGCAGACAAATGTTTAAAACTAACTAGCTTGAAAAAATGTTTATAATTATTTAGAAAGTGGTTATAATTATCGAGAGAATCAACCATTCTTTTCGTAATTTCAAATTGAATATTTTTACTGGAAAAAATTGATAAATTACCTTTTCGAGCTTTTTTATTCCGAAAATATTATTTTACAAAAGTTTTCTTTTGTATAACGCATAATTCGGTTTTTCAATGTACTTTTAAATTTAGAGAAAAAAATTTCCGCGTACTCCGAAAATTCTACATAAATGTAATTTTCGGTGTTCTCGATTTAAATATTTCCATTATCCTATTGTATAACGAAAATTCTAAATCTTCACTGATTACAGAATACTTGATGTCAGGAAGCCCACGAAATTATCCGCCTCGATCCCCGGGAGTTGCCTCGACGCCAACGATAACCAGGTAAGCGATGTCACGACGATTCGATCTCATCGTTGATAAAGTTTAAATCTTCGAATATAAACTGCATCCCTTATTTTCTTCTTCTTCCTCTTTATCATTCGTCGATGTCGTCGTAATACTTTCTGAGGGATGTTTTATTCGCGAGATGATATATAGAGGAGACAAAACGCCCATAGGACTATCTATATTACCATTCTCGATCTCATTAACGCGTCTGGAAAATCCCTGCGTCCTAAAGCTCGATACTATGCACATACATATATACATAGAGTACTTGTGGTCGTTCGCGAAATTCGTCACGGCTACGTGAGCGGGTTAAAAAGATGAGGGGGGAGGTGAACGAGCGTTGTCGAGTCGGCAAGCCCGGCCGGAACGAGTAAACTTTTATTTTAGCGCTATACCTATATGTATACGCATATTCTGTACGTTAAGCATTGGCGCGTCAGAAATGGCCGCTCAACGAAGCTGCGGTACTTTGTTCATTTTCACCGCGCAGCACGTTGTAAAACGTTTTGAATCTCGTTGAATTAGGTCCGCCGTTATTGCCGCTCTACGATGGTGATCCTGCGTGAATTTTGTGTATATATATATGCATAATGACACTCACTCCTTTACCTTCTTTGTCATCATTCTCCGCTATATATATCTGTACGCAATAGCTGCCGTTGGTAATTGTATCGTTATATACACTATATATATATATGTATATGCAGAGGTGCTCCGAAAGCTTCGGGACTCTCAACTTTTCTGCGAAAGTTTACCGACGACACGGTCCAAGCCTTGGGTTCCATTATACTATACGTAATACTTCGACACCCCGTGATATTAACTCGTAGATTGGTTTACCGTTGGAAAACTTCTCTCCCTCCGGATGCAAATAAAACTTAATCCCGAACAAAATTGACCATTCTGAAATTTGTATCACGCAAGTTTTATCGCATTATAATGATGCTTGAGTGGATTGCTCGAGGTAAATTAAACGAGAACGCGTGGAAACAATTTTTTTCGAATACTTTTGCGAGAATCAAAAAAGGGCTCGTGATTTTAATGCATACCAACGAATAACTTATCGATATGAAAATTTTTCATTTGCACGGATTTTTGGCTATTCGAGTCATGTCGATTTCTTGCAAGGATAAATACGTTATTTTATCCGGAGAAATAAGGCGATGAAAAAACATTGCGCTATGGCTTTTGCCGTGAGAGGTCATAGCTGCCCAATCTCAAGAAGCTTGTTACGTTCTATATCCGTTTTCATTATCGTTGGAAGTCGATACGTCGATGGGCATTTTCCGGTCATCGCGTCCGCCGACGCGAGCGTGCAGTCCCATGTGAGTCTGAGCACTCGTTGCCTTTACTACTTCGCCGGTCACGCGGGCCATCACCGGGCCCTCGACACGGGTTGCTTCGGTGTGCTCCGACCACGTCTCAGTTCCGTTAACTCATCATGCTTCGGCTTGCACACACTCACCGGGACGACTTGGGAACAGATTGCGCCTTGGATCTGCTTCATCCCCGTGTGCTATTTCAACCACTCTTTTCATCGTCAGTCCTTTATATTTTTCGCTCGTCCACTCGTACCGATCTTACTTATACCTTTGGGAATACACCGCGTGATACACCCCAATGGAAAAGCTTCGCTTATGTGGAAAGAAAAGTGTGTGTATAAGAGAAAGAGAGAGAGAAAGAGAGAGAGAGAGAGAGAGAGAAGAAAACGAACGAGAATGGTTCAATGCTGTTAAATAAAAGGCTGAGGAAGTAAAAGAAAGAGCACAGAACGACGAAGATGAAATATAAGACACTAGAGAATATATGAAAAATGGAAGAGAGGCAATGGAGAAGAAAGGGACTAGTGTTTGAGGTACTCTTGAAAGCATTTCACGCTAACTCAGTCACTCGATTAAAGAAAGGAAAAAAATTCGATAATTGTTCGCAATATCACGAATGTTCAAGTATTGATTATGATTATATTACCAAATGTTATTCTCCAAAAATTGGAACATTTTCAATATGAAAAATTGAATATGGGACAATACTATATTTTACGGAAGATTTCAGCCTTCTCTGTGGGGATAAAGAATGAATTTTAAAAATGTAAAATAATCCGTGGACATTCTTGGCAGACCGAACATGTTTTGAAAATTTTTCGAAAAATTCGGGTGGCTGAGTTGACAGGGAATTCCCCATACGGATATTATGTCTATCCACATTATCGAGAGAAGGTTTGGTCACGTCCGGTACTGGGAATCGACGCGCGAAAAGTTTTTCGAGAATCCAAATCGATAGGTCGTGCGCGAGTGCCCCACGGTATATATATATAGCCTTCAAGCCGAATGGAGGGTGCGATAAGTACGTGGCAAAACTTCGCGACACTCGCGAAAGATAGAAAGAGATGAAGGTGAGAACAAGCTCGACTTTGCTTTCTTGAAATTTTTCTTTCCCTCACTTTCTCTCTTATACACACATACACACTCTTTCTCGTACTATCTATATATCGGCCTTTTTCGCGCCTGGCTGAAACTCGTCGGGTAAAAGTTGGGCCGGACGCAACGTGAAAAGATGTTCCAATTCAAATGAGCTCGAGTTTTAAAATATTTCGAGTGAGTCGTAAGAGCGCGCGTATATATAATGGCAAAAGAGCGCTCTGCACAAGAAAAAAACTCGACGACGAAGAATTTTCTCGTTCTCGATGTCTCAGTCCCGCAAAAAGCTACACACATACACACACACACACACACGGATATACACGCAGGAAGACTATTCTTCTTTTATCTCTAGTTTTTCTGATATCTATAACTGTTCCAAGGCTCAGTAGGTCGCGGCTTTTTGCTAGGTTCTCGCTGTTATCGTTCCATTTACACTGAACTATTTTCAAGAGATTTACACGTGAGATTCATCCATATCTCAATTCCTAAGAACAAGCATAAACATCTCTACACTATAAAAAGAAGTACTTGAAGCGTAATGTACGAAAGTACATAACGAATAATTTACATATTGCAGTGAATATTATTTTATATGAGTATTAATCGTTCTTTGTAAAATAATTAATCATTATTATTCTATTGAAAAATTATCATTAACTTTCTTACTATGTTAATGATATGCGTTCCTACTGAATTGGGTCCTTTTCAACCCGTCTTATGTACTTATCGTTGAAAGATTCATGCCACTGCAATGTGGGTGAAAATTACAAAGAGAATAGATTGAAAAAAAAATGCAATTGCATTTTTTTTCAATTTGTGCCATATGCCATATGCTTACGCCATATAGATCTGAAATCAATCTCTGGGCAATATTTTCTTCTTCTTCAGGCCTTGTCTCTCGAGCATACACTTTTTCCTTTCGAAATTACACGATCTTGTTTTCGCCTGACGCTGCAAAACTGCTCATTACGTCGAATTACGATCAATCTATTGCAGCTACGAAAGAAAGAAAGCGAAAGAGAGAGAGAGAGAGAGAGAGAGAGAGATAGGGTGAGAGACCAGCAATCAGCCAGGAGTTCCGTACAGTGGAAACAGTTTGTTCTACATATAAGTTGAGAATCGATGCGATTTATCACAGAGGAAATGCCATTCATGCGAACGAATGAGTCGTGTGAGCGAGATGAATCAAGGTCCCGAGTGATTTCGTCTTTTCTCTTCTCGTAGGTTTTTTTTTTTTCAATCTTTCTTCTCTATTTTTCCCCCTTCCGTTCTTGGGCTTCTTAGCTGTTTCATCCTGGCCCTAAGGCATCCACATCCAGTAAAATTCGCAGTGTCGTACGACAGTCGACAGAGAGAAAGAGAGAGAGAGAGAGAGAGGGAGAGAGAGAGAGTGAGAGAGAGAGAGTTTGAACTGCGAGCGAATGAATGAGGCAGTCGTGATGGCAGGGGAGGAGAATTGGAGAAAAGAGAAGAAACGAAACCGTGTCACCGGAAACAGCGGTTCAGCCAGACGGAAAGGTACTCTGTTGCTGAGGCAACCAAGCCAAAAGAATACTCGATGTTGGTCTCCTTCGCCGAAAGGATTCCCCCTTCTTCGCGCCAGTCCGATATCGAGGGCTCTTCACCATTGCTTTCTCTCCATCTTCTTCGGATGGCAGATCCAAGCCCCGCTTCACCCTCTTCCTTCTCTTATATCTCTTTTGCAACGCTAACTTTTTTCTATCCTACCTTTTCTCATCGCTTCTCTTCGTACGCTGTTTTTCTCTTTTCCCCTGTTTCTTCGATCGCCATGTTCCACAGTGGCTTATTTCTTGTATGTCAGCTAGCTTGTATCCAGATAACGACTGCGACCGTACTAACGACCCCAATACAACCCAGCACCAATCTCCCGTGCCCGAATGTCTTCATTGTTGAAATGGCAAAGTATCATGAGTAAAGTATCACGAAAAAGATCAAAGCTCGATGTGGCAGAAAATGGGCTCAAAGTAATATTCTCGTTCGGTAATTGACACTATCGAATAACGTACTGATTATTTCAAATAATTTTACAAACCGAAATTCTTATAAACAAATAAAAATTCTATCTTTCCTTTAATTAGAGGTTTACACTGGTTTTTTTCTCAATAATATTGAACATGGAATTAGTAATTTGTTTCCATGGACATATTTATTCAGGGGATTCATCCAATGATTTCTACGAAACGCTCAGTTGAATACGAATTCGAGATGGCAAAAAGATGATAAGAATTCGATGTCTGTGTTATTATGTCAGCATTATTACTGGTTATCGCAGTATAGCTCCCTCGCAGTGGCCAGACTCGATCAAAAGGGTTCATACTCGCTAATTCGTGACTCTGTGTGGTATCACGAACAGTCACGAGGGTCAATTCGGCAGACGGAAATAAAACACATTTCGGTACGAAAGATTTACGTGGTATGCTATGGGGATTGGGTGTATTTTAGTTCGGGGGTTGATGATACGCGTGGGTAATTGACCGCAAAGGATTCGAAGCGTGGATAAACCAACGTCCTAATTTGAGGTCGTTCCGCACGCACTTTACTCGGAAACGCCGGTGGTGAGAATTGAGGGACACGCCGAGCGATGAGAGAAGGCTCTGGTAAGCTGCACCCGCATATGTCCCGAACGCACGCCACACAATTTATACCTATAAAATGTCATGTCTATACAATACAGAAGCATCGCCGTTGGTTGAAGAGTATGCGAAACTTCGCCGCGTGACGGTGGACGATAAGCGTGACTATGGCGCCTAGTTCGCGAGCTTATACGGTTGTCGAAATCCCTGTTAACGGGAAAAAAATTCAATCTTAGAAAATTAACCCTCGCAAAATAAGCCACTCACTCAGCGGACGCATTTTTCATCAACCATATACTTTAATATTTTTATTTCACCGAGGTTTACTTTCTATTTGGTCAAAAAAAAATATATAGGGCTGAATCATACAAAGATGTATATAATTGAAGACAAATTCAGATAATTTTTCAGTATCTTTCAAAGTGTATAATAATTGATATATCGGTATAAATCAAATAGCAATCTCTATGTCTATTCACATCGTTGTAGAAACCTTCGAAATGAGCCTACATCATCGGTCAAACGGCAGCAAAACTGCGGCCATTTCGAATTTTGATATTATAATTTTTTTAAATGGACTAAAAAGTAGCTCAAAAATTTCACATCAAGGCATGACAAAAAAAAATCGAAATATCGCGTTCATTTTAATTTCGTGAAAATATACAAAAGCGCTAAGCACTCGAGCTACACCAGTCCAGTATTCGGTAAAATCCTTCCCCTCCCTTTCAAAAAAATTTCGGATTCCCTATCTCGGGCGGATCTTTTCACGAGGGTGAAAGTGCTGACTCGAATAATGACACTTTCAGCCTCAAAATTCTTCTCGCTTGAATCCCGCTGGAAAATTTTTAATTTACTTTCCCTTCGTTCTGAAGGGTAACGAGTCAAGCGTATTTCTGAATTTTTCTCACCATCCAGTCGGGCTTAGCTCGTTGGTAATACTATCCTACATCCGTGACCCCTTCCCCGTGATTCTTCTAATGCTTTAATCTTCGTAATGATCCGAGGAGAAGTTGACGAAGAATACGACCCCTTGACTCTTCTTGGCGTTCTCGGATATCACGAAGAACCCAGGAAGGTGAAGAACCTATAGTTGAGAGTATATACTTGTCTCGGCCGTGCCGCGTTTTGTCCGGGGCTCGACAACAACGACGACGACGACGACGATGACGACGACGACGACGACGACGACGACAAGAGTCTCAGAGATTTTCGCAAAGTCTTAGCGCACAAAACCAATGAGTAAAAAGAAAAACCCCTCGAAATCGTATCCACGAGACATTGCAGCGTGCGCACAACCCCACAGTCTCATTCCATTTTCATCTCTCTCCTGTACTGCTACCACTTCACAATTTTCTCATCCGTTCTCTCGTCCTTCTTCTTGCTCGATCTCGGTGTGAAACCATCGTCGAAATACCATCGCTTTCTCTCACTCTCTCTCTCTCTCTTTCTCTCTTTCTCGTTTGCTCCCTCATCTTCTCAATAATCTGCGGAATCTCGTCGACGTCGGCCGTTTTGTCGTCTGATATCTTCCTGCTTGGCGATCGGCAACCAAGCGCCTAGGGTCGTCGAGTCCCATCCTCCCCCCCGTGAACAAAATTATCGAGCGGTCGGCCGTAAAGTGAACAAAGAATAGTCGCCAGAGAAACATGAGAGATAGATATATTCACTGTGACTCTTTTTAACGAATGAGCGAGCGAGATAAAGCTAGAGTTTTCCGTAACGGTGTACAGAGAAAATGTATTGGCTCAGTGAATGAGAAAGAAGCTTCAGCCTCCTTCGTCTCGTCTGATCGACACAGAGTAGAGTGTAGCTTTGTCTCAATATCTCGAAAGAGGTGCGCGAAATATCGCAACGTTAGCACTCATTCTTCTCGTCCATTCTCCTTCATCGTAAGAATGGTCTTCCTTTAAGTAAGACACACCAGTATTACCGCTGCCAAGTATAAAGCATTCTCAAGAAGCGCTCGGAGGTTCGAGACAGAAGAGGTGTTCCCGTAATGGATCCACCGATGAGGTATCCATTAGAGGAATCTATATATTTGACTGGACATTCCCTTTCATACCCTTACAAATGAATTTTTTTATTCTTCATATATCCGTCCTGTCGATTTTTTGCGAATTTTCAGGATGTTTTATTACATATTGAAATGAGGAAAGATAAATTCTAGATAAAATTGATTGCAAGGGTTATAAATTTTTTTTTTTCACGGCACAGGCATTGAAAATCCACTTTTCGACGCTTGTTTTCGATCCGTAAAGTAGCACTTTTCGTGTCAGCTACGAAGTTAGCCACGAAAAGTACCACTTCATGGATCGAAAAAAGGCGTCGAAAAGTAGCTTTTCAACGCCAGTGCCGTAAAAAATATGGTATGCGGCGCGCGCGTAAAGTGACACTGTTCCAGCGAGGTTATGTTCTTAGAAGTCTCCGTTGGCTTTGCCTGGCTCGTTCTAAAATCATAACCTCGCTCGAAAACAATCACTTCACGCGCTTGTCGCATAATATACTATTTCACGGTGCGTGAGCGATGAGGAATTCTATATCGGCGTGCCATCATTTTCACATAATCAGCGGAAATAAAAAAATCCAAAATTATTATTTTTCTCAATGACTGTACGCATTGATTAAGCCTATTTTTAGAAAAAGAATGCAAAATTAAAGCAAGTGACGACACTAAGGGGAAGATGGTGAATTTGACCCAAAAAAATTTGTTAAATATGCAATTAAAGTAATTTCATTAAACTGTATTGCGTGCAAAGACAAATGTCAATTGGACAAATAGCTTTTAAATAATCTTGCACGAAAACATGAAAACAGTAATCTTTCATTCACATATCATGGGTTCAAGCGTTATTGTAAAAAATATTTGAACGATAAATCACACTTTTAAGTTGCTGATATTACAAAATTACTCTTCTCGATGTTGCGAAATCGCGTATTTAATATCGGTGATTCTCACCGGATCTCTGGAGTCTTGATTGTATATATATATTTTTTTCATTAATATTTTATCCGTTTGAAAACGTCGGAAAATTCTTTTCGCCGAAAGGGCATGGATGATTGGTGTTACGCGGGCTGCTGGTATACGCACGAGAGAGAGAGAGAGGAGATGGGGGACTTTAATTGCCGGGGTGTAACGAACACGCACTTCGCGTGGGAAAAGTGAATATCTCGCGGTTGAACAGACCCAGCCAAATCGTCAAAGTAACAAAGTGAGGTGGGAGAGCAAAAGCTTGAACTTTAGCGCAGCAGTTCCGTGACCGCGCGTATCGCGAGAAATCCTTTCGTGTATGCAGCGTCGTGCTGTGTACGCTCCCGTCGTTTCGCGGCTCACTCGATTAAAATAAAACTGTTGCGGGGTAGCCAGGAGTGTAGAGAGAGAGAGAGAGAGAGAGAGAGAGAGAGAGAGAGAGAGAGGGAGAGGCAAAAGCCACGAGGCACCTCTCTGGCGACGCACACTATGTAACACCTGTAGTCAACCGACTGACGATTTAACGCTATCCATACATGCACAGGCTGAGGCTTGACATGCACGCAAACTGAAAAAAAGATTAGTAAACGAAAAAAAAAATTAAGTCAATTCGATCATATGTTGCGATAAACGCGCGATGAAACAAACATGATGTTAATGTAATTAAAAAATTAAATTGTTTGTCAAGTAAGACGTACAAACATTTTTTATTTTTCATATTTTTCGATATTATTTGTTTGAGATTTTGATTATAAAAGTTCGAGATTCCTAATCAGCTGGCTATTTTCAGCTATAGCTGAAAATAGCTATCGAACGAAAATTTTATTATCCATGAGCAGGCAGCAGTAAATATGTATTTTTTTAAGCTTTTCTGAATCATTTGCAATTATCTTTTTTACCTCACATTAAGTAGCCAATGTCTAAAGATGAAACAAATTTTGCTGCATCAAAAAAAAAAAAAAGTACAAGAAGACGAGACTCGAGCTGTGAGAAAAAGCGAATCTCTTCACTAGCTGCAGAGCCAGTGAAGCCTTAAATATTTCATCGTCCTAGCAGCGAATATTACGTTTTTAATACATCATCGTAGGATATGTTGCAAGAGCCATGCGGTGGAGAGCGTTGATATATTTATAATTCGTACGCAGCACTGTATTTGCCGTTGGAGGATATGTTTGGAATTTCCGTGTGATTTTTATGGCTCTGTTTATATGAGTTTTGAGAGTGCACGTAAATGTGAGAATCACAGATGGAAGATAAAGTGATTCGTGACGTTTTTATTGGTTGAGCAAAACCTCGGATTCCTTTTTTTTCTCAGAACAGACCTTCGAATTGATTTATGTTGATTATTTTAGCCCGGTTGTATACAACATCGGGGTTTGTATACCAACACGATCACCATCTGAATCTGACCATGATGAATCGAATAAATTATTATTATTATTTTTTTTCACCTCTCTGGAGACCGGAGTTTTTTTTCACAATGAATTAATTATGTCAAAAAATTATTATTTTCCAGGAAAAAAACGTCACAAATTCGTCGCCAAATGACAAATCATTTCGAGCTTTTTTGGAACGGGAAAGTAGCTCGATTCATTCGTGAAAAAAGATTTGACAAATTTGTATTAATAGAGATCACAGAATTTGAATAGCATGTATACGATAATTTCTTGAAAGTTTATTTACCTTTAATAATTCACCTTTTAATTGGAAGCATTGTAAACCTAATCCTGAATTATCTGAAGCGAAACTTCATCGATAAATGGATTATCATCGATTATTCTGCCAACCATAATAAAAACAAAGCCATGAGATATGAAAATGCACTTGGATGCGTTCTAATTTACAACGATCAATTACCGATGCTATAGCTCGAAAGATACTCGAAAACACTTGAAAGGTTAAAAAAAATTATTGTTCAAAAATAATGATATACCATACGAGAGAGAGATACAAAAAAAGTTACGTCTGGAAAATTTATATTTTGTCTCTCGGACAGTTGGGTATTCACGAGAGTCTTATAGACAAGACTGTTTCACGAGAGACGATCGCCATTCAAGGGCCTCTCTTCGGATCTTTTATCTTTTTTTTTTTTTTTTCGTGTAAGCTCCTGGCATGAATCTGAAAGATCGAGAAAACGACAAGAGAGAGAGAGAGAGAGAGAGAGAGAGAGAGAGAGAAATAAAAAGGGGTATACAGAGAGAAACCGACACAAATAACCGGGCTGTCTGTGTGGCCTCTCGAGACGCACTATTTCCACGTCCCTGCCTCGGACTCGAGAGCCTCGCAAGAGATTCCAGATGCGATGAATTATTTCAAAGCGAACATGACACAAGCTCGTTGATAAGAAAAGTCAAGTGGTTATAGTGAACAGCCGGTTCCATATTGGAGAAGAAAAAAAAAATGAAAAAAAACGCGAGTCATTTTGGGTGCCTGGTGAAATCCGAAAGACACGCCCGACCGATATTACATTCTATAGCGCTTTCGGAGACCAAATTTTCGATATTTTTTGCTCCCATTCTACCCATCGAACGAAGGACATTGACGATTCATCATTGTGGATCTGCATTGCGCTTCACAGAGTTGCGAAAAACATTAATTGTCCACCTGAAAGCGATTGTCGATTTAACCTGGAATTCCCGATGTACACACTGCGTGCCAACTATTATACGGACATCGATTGCCATATAATGTATATATGCAGCTCATCGGGCGATACGGAACGTATAGGCGGCTTCCCCTTTGGTCCATGCACGATGAGCCTTTGCATAATCCGCCTACCGAATGCCCGGATCTCCCCCTTTCATTCTTCCCGTGTGAGGGTGCATAATTGCATCTTGATAAAACAGGTGAATTGTAAATCAAATGTGGATTCGGGGTGACTCGCCCGCTCTCCCTTGCGTTACTCGCTTCGCTCGCTCGTGCACCCTATCCTCGGGCTGTCAAGATTAAATCCTCCAGCTAATTGAAGAATTGCCCGTTCATATTTCTATCGATTGGACTAGTTTTTCGACAAGAATAAAAATGAAACAGCATTTATGATGATCAGTTGCCCCTCGATTATCCATTTGAAGATTCGATAAAAGCTGAAAAAAAAAACGATCTAGTCAAAGAAACATAATCAATTTTCACTAATGGTTCTAATATCGCAATGACTTTTTACTATCACTATCTCGACGATAGCTGGCATTAAACTCGTATCTAATTAAATTTGTATCGACCTAATTCAATGTGATATGTCCGTGAGAGAGAATTGACAGTGTGGGGTAAACGAGATATGGCAAAACTTGTTGAGCGACAAGAGTTTCGCGACTAAACTTTATAGGAATACATCGATCCAAGAGCCAATGGCATTGTTCGTAACAGTTGAGTCAGTGATTAGTGAGGTGGAATTAAATGTTGTCCCGGCTATATTTATAGTTTGATGAACCATTCGTGGAGACACTGGTCTCGCAATCCAGTACAGTCTTCTATATATTTCAATCCCAATACTTTTTTAGTTTACTGTATCGTGATAAATTTCACGAAAAAATTTTCTTGTGAATGTTCTCTCCTAATTCTCTCCTAATATCATTGAGATAAATCAGCCACTTTCTCAAAAATTACAATGAGAACCCGTCCCTATTTAACATTTATTGAATGCATTCGAGTTCTTCAAATTTAAAGCTCTTTTACGCGATCACTTCTCGTTACTTTGAGAATCGCAATCCAGGAATTGATAGTTTTCATATAAACTTGACAGTTTACTGATATCGATCCGGGTCTCGGGATACCGTAGTTGAAGAATCTGAGTTTCGAGCAACTTTATATCTATATATATACGTTGAATACACGTATACATACATCTATATGTAATGTGAAGAAGAAGGGCTAAGCCAGAGGAGCAGACGAAGGATGGCAGTAACTCATCTTGATCGTGAGCCAACTTCTTAAGCCTTGCCTCGTGATTCGGTGTTACATCGTGTATATACATCTAAATAGATTGTTCGCTCTTCTTCCAAAGGCTCTTGTACACATACAGCCCGTACTCAAACGCAATACATAATTTGTCGCATTAATAATATAAGCACGAAAGACACCAGCGTAAATTCATTATTCCCGCGATGTATATCAAGAGAGCTTATCTCGTCGCCATGATATTCTTTTTAAGAGTGTGTTAGTGCTAGATTTATGTGCAAAATTTGTCGGAGAAAATTTATCTCGTAACGAAAATAAAAAAGAAACTAAGTCAAATGAGATCTGACGTCGATTCCGTCAATGCTATGACTTTTTTACGAGCGATAAAAGAAAAATGTCGTAGTATAATGTCAAATCGTAAAAGTTGAAAAAGTGAAACAAGAGCAGTAAGAACCGGCTAGAAGTGACTAAAAAAGACAGGGTTACTAAAATATATATATGTCGCAGTGACGAGCTTATTGGTATTTGTTTTACTTTCAAGTATATTGTCGTCGCAGCAGCGAGGATAACTGGTAATAAAGCTTGACGTGCAAACAGAGAAGATAAAATACTGATAGAGATATTCTCGTTAGAGAAACGGCAAGAGAGAGAGAGAGTGTGTGTGTGTGTGCGTGAGGAAAGCCTGAGGATGAGTCGAAACGTTTCAACAAACGAGGAAGAACAAACCGATGAACCGTCGAGGCAAAAGTTGAGGAGAAACATCAGTTGACTTGCAACGTTGAGACCTGGCTTGAGCTTGGATTTTCTCTCATTCTCCATTTTACTCTCGAACTACGGCTCGAAGTAAAATTCACAAGGAAGAGTCGGGAGAATGCAATTCGAAACTTGTTATTGGGAGGAGAGTGCAGAAGGCGATGGTGTGTGGAAGGAAGAGAAGAAGCTTCCTGGCTTCACTCGTGGGTTTCCAGGGACTTAAATATCTCTCCGGAAACAATATTACTCAACTCTCTGCGACATTATTGAAGCATACGGACTGTCCGAGAACAAAAATTCGAAAAGTTAAAGTTATAGGTATTCTACCTATATAGACGGTCAATGGACAAAATTTGACCTTAATGGTAATCTTCAATGCATAAAAAATCTGGCTGTTTACCTTGCTATCATTTGAATAAAAATTTTCAACTGACGTAAGAAATTTTACTGAGCATTATTCACCATCTGTTGGAACAGAAGACGACACAATTTTAGGTAAAAACTTGCTGACCCTCTCTGTCTTTTTCATCTGAGCTCACGTAAATGATGTCTTACCAGATGAATTCTATTCTGCGAGATGTTGCCATTTTTTCTTCCGTAGTACTCTAATGTATATAATTATTTAACAGAATGTTCAACAGAATAATCGATTACAGTGACTTGTTAACTTAATCGCAAATATAAGCTTACTCGGCAAATAAACGGAAATAACTCCATCAGCCAGTTTAGTTATCGCTAGGCAGCTTGGTTCATGCAATTTAAATCAATTCGAGTTGTCCTCATTCTGTAATCAGGTAATTAAAGTATTCCGAGAAACGACGCGATCATTATTTTCTCGCTGCTCCGGTGAGAAAACCCCGATCTGCGTCTGGAAAACGTCGTAACGGCGTTGGTTGAAGCTCGGCTTCATTGCGGAGTCAAGATTGAGAGAATTATAAAGAGAAAAGGAAACCCCTGTTTGAGGCCGCCACGGAGCACCAGGTAGAGCTTTGGATTCGGACGTTTACTCATACATACAGCGGGACTCTCGTGCGACTCCGAACAAAACCAAAGGACCTATCTCACTCAGAATTTCTTCAATTATGAACGTACCATCAGCATTTCCCAGCGGGTACTCGAGTAATTAAAACTGATTTAACGATGAATATAAACCCTGGCCTGCAAAACGTTGAAAAGAGTGGTGGTATACGTGGGATAACGAGGAGACTGTAATCTCCGAGAAACAAGTTAAAATTTTTCAAACTAAAGGAAAAATTTACAAAGTTTCGCAACTATTTTTATAATTCAACTACCTGTCATATGATTCTATAATAGCAACCGACTTTAATGAAGGGGATGGATGGTACAAGAACCTCACTGAAAACTGTTCGTTCTCCTATAAAAACGAGGGAAATAATTCTGAATCAATGGATTGTGCTTTAACTGAAGGCGAGAGTTCCAGAAAGCAGACCACACTGAAGGACGATGATTTGACTATTACGATAGTCTTCACAGGTGTTATCTCTTCCCATTTAAATAAATAGTCAAAAGAGCTGCACCAGGACAAATTCTTCATCAATGTTTAGTAGACTTCAAATGAAGTGAAAGGTAGATTGCTGAACTTTCGGATAACACATTCTCAAAGGTTAGTAAAATTTGAGGCAACAACGACGTGTGCAGTTTACCGTCGCACACACGAGCCAAAGACGTTACGGTCGGGCACTATATAGCATATGGGCCTCAGCCAATTATAGCCATGTATTAGTGTCCAACCGGTACGTCTCTGACTCGTGTGTGTGTGTGTGACGGCAAACTGCACACGTCGTTTTGTGTGCACCAGGATTTAGGCTGTGGAGAACTAACTGCCGCCGAATGCTTTGCCGTTGCTCGAAATATTAATCATCTCGGAGAATAATTTGTTTAAAAATTGGTGAGGTTATGTGTTTGCCTTTCTCGCAGCGTTAAGAGTCAAAATTCACCAGTTTATAAACGAAATTTGCAATTTGTCTGACCCACAGAGACGAGAAAGAACTTAAGAGTACTGGGGGTCTTCGTCACATCTCGATTAATCTACAGAGATCAACCAGATTCTAGAAAAGTATTTTAAAACCTACAAAATTCTATCAATAGTTTTTTCAAAATTGACCGATGTATGTGGATAACTTCGGAATTCGATTAAAAATCAACCGACGGTCAACTTTCATAATAAACTTTTGGCTCCCGTACCAAATCTATATGACTTTCAGCGATCGGATCACGCGCGTTATCTATATATACTTGTGTAGTTTCCGGTATCCATATAACACGGGACAGTCTTCGATTTCCCAAAGGTTTCGATGCGCGCGCGTCACGTGTATCTTATATATCTCAAAAGTTTGGTGAAAGTTGTTCAACGACTATATGCGAGAGCCTAGACGAGAGGAAGCAGGATATATGGCAGAAAGAAACCACGTGATGCTGTGATTGGTCGAACGAAGGATACGAAGGTGCGGCACTGAGGGTGGCTTTGCCATATATATACATATATATATATTTATATGTGTGTATGCGTGTGCCACCCCTAGTAGAGTGAATGCGAAAGAGTGAGCCAGACTGTTGGAGGGTGAGCGGGGAGGAAGTGGAATGCGAAACGGCTTGTTGATGGGAGATTGGAGTTTGAGCGGTTACCATGGGTACCACGAGGCACGACGCGTGACCTGAGTAACCCGTGGCTCCACCACTAGGGGGGTGAACATACTACCCTCCATAAATATATGTATACTATACGTATACTATAGTAATATTATTTCTCGCAGTCTACCTGTGCAGAGCCGTCTCCAGTATCAGCAGTACACAGTCGAAACAATTTTTTTTTTTTCTTAATTCGAAATACAGATAAATTATTTCGAAGCGAAGATAATAGTTTTTTCAAATACACGTGACGTTCAGGTTCGAAAATATTCTTCGTCGAAGAGTTGCATTCTTACGAAGAATTTTATACGCGGAATACAATTTTAATTGCCAACTTTTTGACTTTTCATTTCAATCAATTGTACATTCAGTGAGATTCTAATGAGCTTCATTTCAATTGGATAAATTTATTAATTCTGGACGTACATTTTCATTTATACCGAAGACATTTTTCGTCGTTCCGTGTTTGCTGCCTATGGATTTCTATACAAAAATGTCCTTTTTTCTCAATAACCGATTAAACTCGTATTAGATAATTACTCGATATTTATTCGCATGAAAAAAGCCAAATACGAAAATCTATTAATCATATTTGATACAATCTCATTCAGGGGCCTGAATTCTCAGGCTGAATGCGGATATACAAATACATATTCGACGGCCCCGTCGAGCGTGCACGATTGTGAGAAGAGCGAGCGTTAAGTTGGAACGATATAAAATGAAAATAATAATAATAAAAATAAAAGAAAGGTAGAATGAAAATCTCGAATAGATGGAATTGGCGGCATGAGTAAAACGTGAGAATGAAGAAGCCAACACTTTTATGCTCTCGAATCGGAAGTCGAATCACGCGAAGAACATACAATTGTATTTTGTATAACGTATTCTGTATCGAGATTGAAGTAGAGGAAAGAGCGTAACTTTGTACATAAAGAACCGGGGTTGTTCGGCGATGTGGTGTATATCGCTCGCTCCATTTGAACTAAAAGTATTTATTATTGGATTATTGGAGGGTTTTAATGCATTTCGTGGCGCGGAGCACCTTACTACCATCTGCATGCCTTTTTCTTTCGCCACTCTCCCTTTTTTTTTTTTTCTTTCTTCCTTTCACTCCTCGGCGAATCAAAATCGCACGTCTTCATAGGAACTTTATATGGGAAAGCCAGTTGCTCGTATACCACGACCATCTCACCGTTCTCCCGTATAATCAAATCCCGTAACCAGGAATTGGGCCTTGAATGACTGATTGTACAAGAGCTTTCCGCTACACTCGTGGATGGAAGAAAAGCAGATGGTCGCGTTCTATAATTTCCGCGCATGACCCTCTATTCGGAGATCGGGCCAGTACAGCTATCAGCATACAGATACATACATATACACATATTACGCGAGAGACTTTGTGCACACGAGAGGGTCAGATTTCCGAGGCACAAGACTTGCGCTAGCGTGGAATTCGATTTGCTCCATTTCATCCTTCATATACGAAGTGGATTTATCCGGGCAAGAATCACGCGTACGGTAGCTAGCGAAGAACGGAAATTCTCGCGCGCGCGCACACACACACACACACGCACGCACACACATAACCCGACTGCACAAAAATCTTAAAGTCTCCCCCGCTATCTTCCTATCACCTCTATCCCGTAAATAGAATGAGTCATTTTTATGAACACGTATCCTCCATCACGTATATTATATGAAAAAATCACAAACTTCCCGTTTCACTCGAGGCTTTCATGAATTTTTTCATTATCTCCTCGATACAAGGTCATATTAGACTTGGATCAGTTATGCATAGAATAGTTCGGTAAAATGATAATCGTTAATAAAGTTACCGCGTTTGAAATTAAATTCCATGACGATATAGAAGAGTGATTAAAAAAAAAAAAAAATTTCTTTTCAACAGTTTCAAAAGTTCCATTTGGGTATAAAAATACGGCCTGCTAAAATTTGAGCTCCTTAATATTAACATTAAGGGGTTGCGCGTCGCACTTTTCTATTTTCCATAAGAATAACATGGGAATAATGGTTTTTGCTCCTTCTGATTTTTATAACTAGCTAAACGATGCGTCGTACAGAAAAGTTATTGATTATTTGGTAGATAATTGAACGCTCTTCATAAATGGTCTATTAATATTTTCTGATAAATTCACTCGTTCAAAATTTATTCAAGCTCAAAGTTAAATTTACCGTAAATTTGATCTATTTTTGAATATTGCAGCGGAACTAACAGACTTATCAAAAAAGTGTGCACGAATTATCTGGTGCAGCATGAACTCTGAATTATAAATTTAATCTAAGCATAATTCTAATTTAACAATAGTTTATTTTTGCAATAATTAAAAATTATACACTTTAAAAAAAATACAGTAGAAATTAGCTCTGAAATTGAATTTTTTTGTTTCATTTTTTTGAAAAAAATTTCATTTATTGTTGTAACATGTTAAATTTCATTCGATAATTATTGTTGTTAGACTCTGTCGGTAATTCGATTATTTTCCAACTAGATGGAGTTCAAAGTCATTAGACTGGCTTAAGGTAATATTTAGGGAGGTATATGGACAAGTGCCCCGGTTGCCCAAGATGTAGTGCATGGCTTTGATCAGCTGAGCTCACAGCTGAGCTCACTACCTTTAGGAAAAAAAAAAATTAAACAAAAATACCATTTCAGAGCTAATTTCTACTGAAATTTTTTTAAATGTACAATTTTTTTACTACTGCAAAAATAAACTATAATTTAACATCTATTGAAAGTAGAATTCATGCTTTACAAGAGAATTCATGTACACTCTTTTTATAAGACTTATAGTTCCGTTGCAATATTCAAAAATAGGTCAAATTTACGGAAATTTAACTTTAACCTTGAATAACTTTTGATCGAGTAAATTTATCCGAAAATAATATGATATCTTTTTTGAAGAGCGTTCAATTCTCTACCAAATTGTTTATAAATTTTCTGTATGACGCATCGTTAGCTAGTTATAAAAATCAGAAGGAGTAAAAACTATTTTTCCCATGTTATTCTTATAGAAAATAACAAAATGCGATGCGCAACCTGTTAATGTTAAATTAAGAGCTCAAATTTTAACAGGCGTATTTTTATACCTAAATGGAATTTTTGAACCTGTTTGGAAGAAAAACAAAAATTTTTTTTTAAAACACCACTATTTTAGCTAATACCTGAGGTTTGTGAATTGAGAAAATCCTATCGGCGATGAATAAATACAAAAAAAATTTTTTTAAATTATTTTCCGCGGGGATAATGGATTTTTTTAACGTCAATTTTATTTTAACAATGTTCCTGCTGGGCCAATTCAGGCTAAACCGCGCTGACTAGGATTCGGATGGTCTCAAACCGGGATCATGACTTGCATTTTTCGTTTTTACAGACATGTGTATAGAGATGAAAAAAAAAAAAATGTGTATCGGAATTTGCGCTGGCACGTGACTCGTTAAAAGAGCCACAGTGATCTGGTTATCGCACGCAAAACGTCGGATATGCCGATATCGGGTGCGATAAATTCATCAATACCGAAAAAAAGGGAGGTAGACGGAAAAGGTTTTGCATGAGAATTCATCGATATGAGTTTTTTTTTTTTCGGTTGCAAAACCTGACTTTCTCGACGATTGCGTAAAGCCACCGAGGGATGATATGGAATCATATAAAATTGCTCAGCCCGTCTACAGAACCGTATTACAAATGAGAGCCAATTTAAAAAGAAAAAATTTTTTGATTTGATCGAAAATTCATTTTCCCCCCCATTTTAACACACTTTACGTGAAGTAAATCTTTCTAGGTGTACCTTGAGTGTATAATGACTTATTTCTGTGTCTTGCGGGACAATAATGCGACGAATGAAAGATCCATGACATGTTACTTTTCCATAATTCATGATCGCAGTTCCAATACGTTTATAATGAAAAGGGTATAGTGAATCTGACATAGCCAAGTATCGAGCGAAGGAAGGTGTACAAAGTGACGTGGGCTCGAGCATTTGTAATGTATAGCGGTGTGGTTTAGGGTTGTAGCTCGTCCGTCAAAGAATAGAGTACAGGGTAGTCGGTACAATATCCGCCTCCGGGGAACCCCGGACATCGTAACAAGCCATCCAGCCCACATAGTTGGATATTCAATAATATCTGTCGGGCGTGTACCGAGAACTAAGAGGCCAGGCCACATGTCTGGCACGAGTGGAGTATAGGTGTGGTAAGGCTCGTTAAATAAAACATGGATTTACACGATCTATAGGCAAAAGAGGGGGAAAAAAAGCTCTTCCTCATCGAAGCCTTTCACCCTCCACGAATGCTGCCTCACGTTAAAGAAAAACCTATAGAATCGAGAGTATAGAGACGCATACGGCAGTGAGTATAGAAATATCGCCAGCTGATCTTTCAAACTTTTCGATGCCCCGAGAGCAATACTGCAATAATACTATGTCTTCAACGCCCCTTTTCGATGCACGCATAAGCCCTCCTCGATGCACCGCGGTGCATGCACATAAGCATTCTCTTTTTCTTTATTTGCATCGGGGCTCTTTCACTTTTTTTTTTCCCATTCACCGTTCTGTCTTGCTATACCATACGGTGTAATTTTGCTGCACGAGAATCCAGCACCTATAAGTTTCGAGTTTCATTTCAAAAAATGAATAGATTGCCTTGCGAGATCTCGCGATCTCGGGGGAGAGAGAGAATATCGGTGCAGCTGATACAGATGCCGTAGGAATTGGCTGAATCACGGTGTGAAAATGATTCCCGATATTAAAAATACATATAAAAAATTATTACGCATCTCTCATAAAGTGTGTATCTATAGATTCATAACGTAAACGTCACTTTGTAAACGATGATATATAAAACAATGTCACTATATCGTCTAATCTTTCTAGGGAGTTATATTAGATCGTTAAATTGAAAAAATAGTTTAATGGACTACTGTACGGATTTTTATACTTATTGGATATCTCGAGCAAGTTTCCAAGAAGCCCAAAAAATTCAGTTTCACGTTTCGATCTTTTTCCCTCACCCTTTTTTCCCTTCGATGATCATCCTGCACCAAATAATCGATCACGCCTGTATCTGGCGTTCGCGTGAAAATCCAAATTTTTGATTCCACTGACAGTGCGGCAATAAATCGTGGCTCTCTTGTAAAAAAAAAATCCGCAAGTCCGTTAAAAAAATAAGATAAAAAATCGAGCTTGGGCCTCTCACCGTCACATGCCCAGAGTGTATGGCTGTTATTCCAATAATATTCGTGATACCTTTTCACATGTGCTGTGTGTGTGTGCATATATGCACATATGTATATACGCATCCACAGACACTACATAAAGTATGAAGTATGACCAAACGAGATATGCCCAATCGTTCTCCGATTCAGTATATATATGGCGCGAGAATTTGACGATTGTTCGCTGTATCCCGAAGGATTATTTCAAGCCTCCTTCTCCTCCTCCCACGTTCCAAGCCCCTTCAACGACAATAAAGCCGATCCTATATACATATACATACGCGAATATACATGTATATTCCCTGGAGAAATTGAATATATGATTTAACAAATCACACCATAAGGCTCGAATGAGAATAATGCTGTTTGAGGGAGGCATCGAGAGGGTTGGAGTGAGAAAAATCGGGTACAACAGTCGTCATGCATTATCGAGATAGGCATATAAATCGAATGCTAAAAATCAAAAGGGCGCAACCCTTGTAAATTTAGCGCGTGCTACAGCGATAGGGGGTGTTGATTTTTCCCTTCACATCAGTCAGTACATTTGTATTACGTATATATACGTTTGTAACTCGTTTTATTAACCTCGATCCGCGAAATTTGCATGATCTGCATCCCGGCACGTAAGCCCAACAACTGCAACGATCATTGCGATCAATCAAGACCAAAGTAGAGCGAGAGAGAGAGAGAGAGAGAGAGAGAGAGAGAAAAACAATAGAAAAAAATGGTGGAAAAGGTTCATGAGTTTCTCGCTTTGCAGCCACTCAGCTATGTATGTGAGTTTCTGCATCGTCTGTTTCAAGTATTTGTTTGTTCGTGAATACTGGCCATATGCCACTGGCATCGGAACGTGCTGCAGCATGCTTGTGTTAGATATACGCGGATGTGTTCTGCTGCTGTATTTACGGCATTATATATACGTCTATAGTCCATGGTGTCCAATATGCGCATATATATAGATTTATTTCATGCAAAAATACATGGGAGATTCCATGTCAAGTGGAATAGTTTGGCAGCGCGGGGGAGGGGGAGGGGTGTAGCATGTCGAGATTTTGCTTTCGTTTTACCATGCAATAGGCTTCGGCGCTTGCACCTCGCAATTATTATTGTTCGTAAAGGAAATATCATTGCTTCGATTTTCATGAAATTCTTTGCTCACTCCAGTCATTATCTTGCGTATCTTGGACATTAATTGAAAAAAAAAAAAAAAAACTAAAAAAAATCTACTTCATTTTTTTGGACACGACAGGGCTGTTTTTTTAAATTAAATTTTGACGGAGAGTTGTTGATGAAACAAGTAAAATAAAGTTTAAGAAATAAAACTCCATCTTCATTTTTCTTGAAATTAATTCTGTAAAAATTGTCTATAGTTTATTTTTGCTTCCATCAAGTACAAAAAAAAGACGTGTATTTTATTTTAAAAAAAAGTGTTCACTACTAGTTTCAAGGAATCAAAGAAAAATGTACTTTTTAAACATTTACCACCGTTTTGTTTTATGCTCAACTAGATTTTTTGAAAAAGCTGATTATTATGATGAATTTCATTGAAATCACAGTAACGATATTTCACGCATGAATTGTAATTCAGTCACCTAACAGGAGGCTCTCTACGTGATAAAGAAGTGAATTCCAGACGTTATGCATAACGTGGAATGCCCCATACATAAATATACAATACATCGTTGAATGTGGTACGTATGGTGTACCATAGATGTGTATATTGTATACTCACTATCGCGCCATGGTTCGTGCCAAACCGATGGACCCTTTGTTTTCGTTTCAGTCGAGCGCACCAAACTTACCCCTCTCTTATATACATATATATATATACATATATAGCACATATATACGTAGTTGGTACGGCTCTTTAACCTCAGCCACTTTTCCCTCTCGCTCTCTTTTTCTCACTCGTCATCCCTTTGCACGGTTGTTTTGTCGCGCTGCCGTTTCCTATACCTACCCCTATACGAATCCTCGCACCCAGAAACGTCTATCCCTTCGGTCTCTCGCCTCTCCAAGCTTTTTCTTTTCCCGTCCATTTTTCCGATTTTTTTTTTCCAAACAAACTTTTTATATTGCATTTCGCGTCGCGCGTGACGCTTCGATATTTTCAGTATTTTTATCCTACGTCGGGTTCCCGCCGCACAGCGGTCCCACGATCATACGGTTTCACCTTTCTTTCCGTGAGTCTCGCCAAGCTTCGTGTACCTCGCATTTTACCAGAAACTTGGCACAGCTTATATATAGTCTTGGCATAAGTTATCAGAGAACACGAGAGCGGTCGGCCCTTTTTTTTGTTACGCAACCCCCGTGCGCCAATCGTCGCCGATATACACTACGCGCGTATATACGCGTATAACGCTATTCTCATTTTGTATTATGTCTCCCTCCCTCGCATCCCTCTATATCAACAATAATTTTTCTTTCGTGTGTTCATTTTTACATCGCATTTGATTTTTTTTTTTTTCTGTCACTCGTTTGCGCTGTATGCCATATAACGCTCGAATCACTTTGTGTCTCGTGTACGAGGCTCGTTCCAAGGGATACCGACGCATTTAATCGCGCTCTTGCGCAATTTTACTCAGAGAGAAAGAGAGAGAGAGAGGAAGATGAACAGGTCGGCGTAAATTGTTCGCGTACCCTCATTGGTCCATATGTATACAAGAACGAGCGTTAACGCGCGGGGTCCGATTGCAATGCCGAGAAATGAGGCCATAAAATAAATTGATCAGTCAACGACGAGAGTTGCCAGATGTCATTGTCCGACATAATAATGTATAGGAAGCCGCAGAACGAGACGAGAAGAGAATGGAGGAGATAGAGTTGTCGGTGATGCACACGAGGCTATTGGAACGATGAGTCAAAATGCATCCGCACACTATATCAAATTCTTTTACATAAATTCATTACAATTTGTCTTCACGTATATTAAATGTTGTGATGCCCGGCCTATATTCGACTACGTTTAGAGATCAAAAGATGACTTTTTGCGTTGACCGATGGGCGTATATTGCCGAAAATTCCATTATCTCACGTTCGCGTATACTATGAATACAGTATTGTAGTATACGTGTCCCCGGAAAACAGTCAACCAGCTAGTGCGTCCGAGGAGAAGCACGGAAAATCCTGTTACCGATACACTCGATCACTCTCGGGGCACCATAAAGTTTTATACGTATATATATATATAGATGTAATTGAGTCAGCCCGGGCTAACCTAATTTCAAAACAATGTCGTTTATAAGTGCGGAGCCAAGAGTGAGTGAGAGTGGAGGATCGGGGTCGGCGTCCCCGCTTCATATAGTATTATAAGTGTGTGTGTCTGTATGTGTGTGGGTCCTGGGTGTCGAGAGAAAAATTAGACGAGGCTTTTAGGCCTTGATTTTATTACAGACGTTTTCAAGCCCGCGTGGTTGCACGACGTCACGGAGGCTGTGTGTGCTCCCCCCCCCCCCCCCCTCATGTCATTTTCAGTGGTCCAGTATCAACTATTCCGCGCTACATATATGTATATATCTACTATAAATACCATATAGTCAAGCCCGAAGAGCACGAAGCCGATAAACATATATATATATATATACAGATAGCTGGGGAACAACCCCGTAGGAACGAGCAAAGTGAGTTGTAGGCGAGTTTGAGAGTCAGTGCTGAGATACGAGTCTGGTTTACGTTGACTAAAATCTCTCTGTATACCTAAGCAATTGTGTGTACTTGTACATTAGGTCTCTCGTACACATAATAGACGAATTCTCGGCTGCGAACTCTCGAAATCTCAACCAGCAAAGCCAAAGGCCTATGTTCCAGCTCTTTTTCTCTCTTTCTCTCTCTCTCTTTATCTCTCTTTCACTCTTTTACGGCCTGAAGGCTGTCATTCCGTTGACAGCGGACAACCTCTCGCAGCGAGAGTTAAAGTGCCGGAGCCAACGAATCCATTCAACCAATCAGACTCATCACCCGGATCTAACGGACATTATATCGTGTATATATATATATATACAGATAAGAGCACATGGACGCGACGTCACGCGAGCATTCTTCATGACTCCTCTCATTGGTACGATCAGCCGCTAAGAGTTTCATCTCCTCTCGCGGGCCATGTATCAACCGGAACGCCGGTCAATATACAATCTCGACTATACAACGTTCAACGTGTATTCAATTAATTAAGGATGATTCTCCGACCATCAGCTTCAAAACATCGCTCATTTATATATTCTTCTCTATGGTTATAATCCCAAGCTTTAAAATTAAAGCACTCATTGCAACATAGACGATAGAACATGTCTAAAGTCGAGCTTATCCGTTTAATCATTATAAGTAAAAAAAAATCCATAGTTAATTCTATGTGGGATAATCAACCGGATGGAGAAACAATCAACCACTTTCCCTCGATCTTTATTGTAGGTATGCGTGAGACGATCGATTGCCCATGAAATCCCCATATTGCCAACGTAGGATAAGGAGAGAAAAAAAAATTGTTGAGATTTAAAAATCAAGAGAACCCATAACATTTCAATGAGCATAGGAGTGTCTATGAGTTTGCCACCCCATAGGCCATAGATCTCATTTTTTTTGTCTCTATCATTTGGATGGAGGGAATAAAAACCAGCGCGCGTTGCAGCGCCAGCACCGGCAGTATCGCATTTGATTGCTCCAGCGGAGATAGCGAAGAAACGTGATGAAAAAAAAATATATATATAACGAGAAAAATAGAATTTGTGGACCCACTGAATGACGTCAATCTAGATAAGCCGATAGCTTTCGATAACTAGTCATTCCGCTTGTCCCTTCTGAATTCTCCTCGTCGCGTCGTTCAATTCTGATATTTTTATCCGCTCAAAATTCATATCGGACTCGCTCAATACGTTTTATTTCGTTCCATGAAGAGCATATATCGAGGCAAATATGTCGCATTCACATATCCCTCAGCAACCTCAGGTTTTCTGTACAAGACGATATAACGAGAAAAGTAGTTATTTTCTTCCCCCTTTTAGCTTAAGCTTTGCGAACAAGGAAAAATGATGAAAAATAAATGTGTAAATCTCTAATTTCGAGGGTTCGCTTTTCTCTCGCATATTTTCTCGTCGTCGCCCTTCTCTCGTCACTTCTACTCTCCACGGCTGGCACGAAAACATCCCAAGGGTTCTGTGTCTAATCTGCTGTTCCATTGGCGTATAATATACCGTCGAATGCGTGCGTGCGTATGACGAAACACACACGATGACCGTTGAATGACAGAACGAATACCCCGGGCTGGAAGCTTATCCAACGTGTGGCACGGAAAATACGAGGCTTTTGGGGAATGTCGACGGGGTTCAGGCACTCGACGAGTCGCGGAATGGTGAGAGAAGATAAAAAAAAACACTCCCAATGGTACAGGATACGGGGTTGGTGCACTGTTACGCGATCTCTCATTCCCTCGATGCATTCCCTTGGCGCGAACGCGCGCGTGCATTTTTTCGGCAAAGCGCACTTGAAACCGGAAGAGAAAGAGAGATATATAGAGAGAACGGGCCCCAAACAGAGATTGAAAACAAATTCAGTGGAACGCGCCGCATGACGTCCGAGGGTTTACTTTTGGGTCTCTTGCTCGCGCCCCTTCGTTTGCAACACATGTCTCGCAGATGCATGTGTTGCCTGCCCCTCGTCGGCTTCGGGGCTGAATACATATGAAGTATTTGTACATCTATATATGTATATACTGCATCCGAAAGGCTCGAAAGTGGTCGAGAACTCGAAACTCTTGTGGCTATATGCGAACACGGAAAAGAAACTCTGGGCCTGCTGGCTCGCAATGCTTCACATCTGTATTGTGTCAGAGACGGTCTTTCGTCTCTAACGTCATTTTTCTCGACGATACAATAAGATTCTTGAAAATTTTTTACCCTCAGATTTTTTTCAACTTTGAAAAAAAAATAATATTGCCTGTATCCAACTGATGTATGATTTTTTTTTAATAATCAAAGATATTTTTTTTCCATCTCGACATTCCTTTGAACCTATGAATAATGAGTACGGACGATTTTTTGGGAAAAAAATGTGTAAAAGTGTGCATGGCAGCCCTATAAATATGTCGGGAGTTTCAAAAAAGTTTTTAAAGATTATTATTATTATTATTTTGTGTGACTTTAAAATTCACTCTAACACTTGAATTAAGAGTGATCTAAGATAAATTTCCCCATTGGCGTCCATGCTAGGAGTAACTTTCAACACATCCAAAAGCGTACGCAATATTGAATCATGTGATGGATGTTCCATTTGTACAGATTTCTACAGATTCTCCGGTGATAGGGTGCATCGATTGACGATTGGAAATTTTTTCACGTGTATAAAATCTTTCTACCTGAGTCTGAGCCGACAAACGAAGCAATTGAACATTCCGGGGAGATAATAAAAACCACGATGTCCAAAGTACCTCAAGTAACTCCCAGTCTGCCCTATTTACGCACTAATGATGTAATTTTTTGCCCTTTTCTCTGGTATAGATTCCATTCAAGATGATACGAATCGAAATTCTCTTCTGCGTATTTTGCACAGCTTGTAAATTCATTGTTTTTTTTTTTTTTTTTTTTCTTGCTTGACTTGTCGAAATTTCGATAGCCAATGCAGCAAACTGATAAAATTTTCAGCCAGAGCATGCTGTCCGCAAAAGTTCCGCCAATATCATTACCAGTTTCCCGCTTCGATGCAACTCCATTATATAAGCCTCATCGCGATGAATTCCGTTAATGGAAATATATAGTGAGAGCACGCAAACCCCAGAGGCCGCACGAGAATCTGATGATTTGAAGCACTCAAAATAATGGCATGTATAACGCGCGCGACGATAAAAATATTATTTCATTGTAAGGACACTCGAGAACAACGCAAGGCAGCAATATTATGTTTTACATAATAGCCAGAGAGAGAGAGAGAGAGAGAGAGAGAGAGAGAGAAAGAATAGTTCATGATTTGTGAGCCAAAAATTTATGTGCACAATAGACACAGTGTGAAATACATGTATATATGTAAATCTATCGATCGTTAAAACTGCACAGAGTGGTTTCGCTGGTGGTGGAGGTTCATTCACACATACATAGTGCCCCGATTAATTAATTGGATGACCCTTGAAATTGCGAAGTGTGTGAATGAAATTCAACGTATCCTTCGTTAGGTGATACATGTACAAACATATTATGTACACGTTCAAAGTTTTTTGGGTCGTGTTTTTGTTTTCTCTTCGTTTGATCATTCTCTTCATAGTATCACGAACTCATCGAGCCACATGCATACTGATCTCAAGAGCTTTCGATGGATATAAACAATATTCAGTGTTATTCAAACCTCCTCGACAATGGAAACAAACGTTTTGATATTTATAATACTTGCTTTTCCATTGCGAATAAAAATCCTGAGCCCTCACGGAGTAGGAACAATTTTTATTCGATGATACCGGGGAGAAGGAACTTTTACACATTATTTGTTTACGGTGCCTGATGAGCAGTGACATTCATAGCTTGATGAACCTTATCCTCTTGCGTTAAGAAACAAGCAATGCATTGAGCACTCAAATCTCTGAACATATCCTTCTACCAGAAAATATGTATTCAGGGAAAATGTTATCATCAAAGTAGTAAATATTTTTTTCACAGGCTACAATTTGGTGTCAGTCATTTTTTTTTGTACTTACAGCTCAATAATCAAGACTGAAAAAAGTCGTTTTTTTTTTTAATATCATTTTTACCGTTGCTTCGGGCAACTTATACGAGTCCCTCCCTCTCCATGTATCAACGATTATGCGAAGATCTACTGTTTTTCTTTTCTAATCGCGATTCAACACCCTTCTTTCCTCGCGGCGGCAGACGTATAATGAAAATGCCATGGCTCGTACGACTGAACATGCACGATAATACTTTTTCACGTGATGGCAGGCAGCAAACTCTATACTGTCTCAAGCTGTTTTCGTTTCATCAGTAACCCAAATGGGCGATGGAGAATACCCCGTGCCGTCCTCACACCGTGGGTTATTTGATTCGTTTTTTCTTTTTTTTTTTTTTTTTTTTTCTTTCCCTTTCACGATCGATTCTCGCACCCAGTGGACGCAGAAAGTATACCGCAGAGTGTATTTAGCGATTGGGGTTGGTGAAGTAAAAAAAGAAAAAGAAAGGGAAAAAATAGAAGAGTCTGTTTCGACAGGGGAGGCTGGGTAAGTGCGTTGCGTGTACGCGCTCGGTGCAACCTTTTACCACCCTCGACGTAGCGGGACTTTGCTATCAGTGCTACACATATATACGACCCTCTTATGTATATCTGTATACACACATATGTATAGAGGGGAAAAAAAAGCGAGCACCGGAGAAGCCACGCTGATGTCCGTAAAATTGCTTGCGCTCTTTCCACGTCATCCCTTGCTCTTGGCAGTCATCCCCCTGTTTTCTCGACATATTCGACTCTTACGTGTTGCATCGCACGGAAAAACCCGCCCTGGCATACCATCCCCGACCAACGGCCCAGCAAGTGGCAAAACAAACTGACCGTGCAGTGATTTTGCGAGATGAAAGTTGAAAAATAGGGGGAAAAAAGTCTACAGGAATCGAGTCAGAAAAAAGAGAACGTTTGGGGGGGGGGGAAACGTAGTGGAGAGATTGGGGGAGGTAAAAAAAATTGGAGCGATGGCGAATGGCGTATGAAAACTCGTGTATGAAAAGGGAGAACAGTTTTCGCATTCACATGTGACAAAAACAGAGAAAATAGTAAAGAAATGGAGAAAAGAGAGTGAGAGGGAGAAAGAGAGAGAGAGAGAGAGAGAGAGAGAGATTGGCCGGTGCAACTTCGGCGTAGAATAAAGAAAGAACGATTTTCCTTCGAACAGATTGGAAAGAGGGCATTGCGACGAAGACGAAAGCGTGTAGCGCGGTGGTTGACTTTGGTCGTGCACGGACTATTTTCTCAGTGTAAACAGTTTTGCCGTGAACAAACCTCGAAAGACAATCTTTCACCATTGTGGGCTCCTTCCGAAGCTCGCGGTGAACACCAGCTTTGCTTATACATATATATACCGTCGAGAGTTTTCCGCGTGTCAGGACAGAAAAGTAGTTCTGACCTCGTCCACCAACAACACAAGAGCTTTGACTTTGTTTTTTCCTTATTTCTTTTTCCACTGTGACTCTCTTTCTCTCATCTCTTTCTTTTTTACCTATTCTCTTTTTGCTTTCGTTTTTTCGTACATACTTCCACACGGCATACTCCGTACACACGAAGCTAAGATTCTATGTTAACTCCTTCAATGTTCCACGAGCACAATTGGTGGATCGATTCACCAACCTGTTTACGTACATGTATTCTCGTTAATGGACTTTTCGCGTGTCGCACGACCTCAAACGGTATATAAAGCATTGCAGAAAATAGATGGTTTTTCCGTATTAGCTCTGGATAGCACAGTGGCCGAGTACATTCCTACTTGCAGTGAGTACAACGTACTCGGACGTTTTTTAGCTTTCGCTACCTCAGGGACGAGAAGCTTTGTTTTCGCAAGGTAAAAAAAAATCATTGCGTCAAATTAAAAGAAAAAAAATAATCGAAATCGCTATAACTAGCGAGTGGCTTCAGCTATCGGGCTAGAATTCGTCATGAAAATTCATCACGAAATGTCATCCTTTCGCCGATAGATCCTCGGCTTTCAGATCTCTTCCATTGAAATTATCGTGCTTTCCTCGCAGAATTTTATTCTACCTGGCGAGTGAACAGGTGAATATTGACTCTCTTGACACTTTAGTATCGAGATCTCCTCTATCGTTTTTTTTTTTCCTCTTTCTCGCTAACCCGATGTCTCTTGGAAAATGTAATTTACGTGTCAGCGAACAGCGATAAACTTCTTTGATATCCGTTTTTATGCTACAAACCTTTATAAATTCATGAGCCTATATAGAAGCGGATAGCAGAGCCGCCTGGGAATCGAAAAATGAGAACGTGAAACTTGTAACCGGAGAAGTCGCCAGACCGATGGAGCGAAAACGGGAGATAGAAGGAAAAGTCTGGTGTAACGGTTTTGTGCGAAGCAACGACGAACCCGCAGCTTTACAATTTGTATATCGATCTCGTATGCACCATATGTCCCATTACGTTGCCATGAAGAACTACGAAAAAAAATGACTGCCTCGCGCAAACCTATTCCACGGGATAGCAAAATTGCTACGAATGTTGAGATTATCGCACGAAGAAATACACCAGATGTAAGAAACGAATAATGTATAGCTCCCACATTGACAGCTGACAAACGAACGAATGATTCACTATAAATATTAGTTTTCATGAGAAAATAATTCAAGTCTAAATGAAGAGAAAAAAAAAGAAAGAAGTGAAGAGAGTCGATCGATTGATACTTCGTTGCTCTTAGCATCAAAAGTTCCTTCGTTTCGCGAAACGTGCTTACATCTATATAATACCAGAACCTTCTTTATAAATTTTCAAGGATCTTGAAATGATTGCATTCCCTCCCGTCACTGATTTCACGAGCCAAGGTGCGATGGCATGAGAAAAGCGATGGAGCGAGCCACGCCGAGATATCGTGCTTGAAAAAAATAATAATCCACCCAACTGTCGCGGAGTCTCGCCGAAACGAAAGGTGAGATCCTGGAAGGAGTATTGAGGAGAAACACGAGATTTGGAAATGTGAATGAACGAGCAGAAGAGAAACTAAATTTGCTGCCTTCCCAGCTCTTTGGTAACGTGATCGGCGCGAATCTCCTTCAATATATATCCTAAGCCCCCGTGTGTTCTCCAACGCAGACGAGAAGTCATCCAAGAATGTTTATATCTGACGTGTTTTTTAACGAGATATACGTATCGCGTGATGCACTTCCAATACGATGGTGTATATTTTCCACGATCAAAGAACTTTATACGCGATAAATAACGGCAAGATTCGCGTATATCTTGGCGTCGAAGTCGATAGGATATAGTTGTTGCCAAAAAGTAATTAGGGTTGAACGAGACCATTCTTTTAAATACGTTCCAACCTTTATTACGGATAAAGACCCGGATGATTCGTTCGGTTGCAACCAAAACAGAATTTTTGAGCCGGTAGAACTCAAGAACATGTTTAAAAATTTTGGAATAAACACGTGGCGTGAATTACTTATATGTGATATACATATATATAATATATACGTATATAAATCTATATAAATACAAAGATATGGTGAGAGCACAAAACTCCGCGTACACCCGAGTTTTAAAATTTTTTTTTCCATAATATTACGTGCATGTATAAGAGTAAAAGCGAGACCACCACTCAAAATACACGAAACTTTATAACGAATTTACACGATACGAGAATAACAGAAGTGTAGCGTATACATACGTGTATACAAGTATACTTCACGAGAATGCAGCTGCTGTCCCAAGGGCTGTACTTCATCGCTAGTATCGTGGTATTATTTCGGTCGGTCGTTTCGCAAGACCTGTGTGGGCCAACGATTGCCGGAAGCACCGGTTACCACTAACGTCAAATTCTCTATATCGCGTGCAGTTATCGCAAAACTATCCAAAAAGTCCCGCTTCGATCCTGGCAGAAATGCACCAGCATAGATGGCTTTTCGAACGAGGCAAGGAAAAAAAGAGAGAGTTGAATCATGTGTACAGAGACCGCGCGGTCAAACGCAATCACGAAAGTGCTTGATGGAGGTACGACCAATCGCTCGTAGTGCACCACACGGGGCTTATTCATTTTTTTCACCCAAAACTCTCATCGAAAGGCTTCCCGAATGTTTCATTGGCTCGCCAGAGACAACAATACCGCCATATATATAGACACATAACAGATATTACAGGTTATAGTGAGAACTTAGTCTCCATAACTTGCGAGTCGTCATGTTTCTCTTTGTTTGACCTCGATCACACATTTCCCGTGTGTCACTCATTGATTCGTTCCAGACCGATTTACCCGAAATTTCTGTGCGTTTTCTCTAATCTGATATCACTTCGCTTCTCTCCCACAGACCCACATACACACGCACGCATGCACACACACACACGCACGCACGCACACACACACACACACACACTATATTTGTGTATCGTGTCCATATCTGTTTTGATCCTCAGACCCTGAAGACTCTGACTCACTGTATCGGGCATTTTTTTACCTCTGCCGCTCGCGCAAGCCCTGTAATCTACGAATCTATGATTCAACGTCACTCACGTGTCCTCAACATCTGCTTCGTGACAGGCGCTCACCACCCGCAGTATCCACAATGGGAGCTCAAAGGGCTGCAAGGTATCTCTCCGCGCCTTTCCATCTAACCTTTTCCATGCCCCTTTTTTTCCAAGTCATTCATCGAAAATAATATATTTCTTTAACGAAACGCCCACCCCATATAGCCCTATTAAGCCTCCCGTAACAACGGATAGGAAGTAATAAAGAAACATAATCACTACGTGGATTTGAAAAATGGGTATATCACACAAAGCGAAGATACATCTTTATCTACGTTAAATATACAGTGTTAGAAAAAAAAAATGTTAAGTACTGGTAATTACTTTTCTTCGATCAGTCAAGGATATGTTTATGTAGCATAACTTCTTTGCTCTTCGTGCGTGATTACAGTAGAAAATACGATCGTAGAATATAGTCGACCGACAGGCCCGCGATTGGAGGAGTAAAAGTTTCTTGGATGAAAAAAAAAAGTTTCTTGAGGTGAGATTGGGTCCTCACTGAACTTATTATGTACCAGGATGCACACAAGAAAAATAGAAAATTTCATGAGATAACCTCAGGTACAAGCCAAAGCGACGCTAGATCGCAAAGAGAGAAAGAGAGAGAGAGGGCTTTGGATATACAGCTTTGTCGCATATTCTTATAGTCATCGTACCAGCGGTGAACGCTCTCATTTTATGAAAACTGGGTCAGGCTCTCGACTTTTTATCCCATTATACCGCTTATTTCCCCCGTACAAAGTTGAAATCTGGTCGCTCGCGTCTCTGTGTTCGACGAGAGTTCGGCAAAGCTCTTTAAAGGCCACTCGTATTTGGCACTGCTTCCACATTGGACGGTGCTGAGGCGCGCATTATAAGGAAGTGAGTCGGTATATATATATAATGAAAACTAAAGCTCGAAAGCTTGGGTCGGATCGACGGAAATGAGTGGGAAGGTCTGAGCACTATAGCGCTGTGCGAATGTTCGAGCGAAAAATCTTCAGTGGTTTTTCATCATTTTTAACGGAAGACAGCCAATCATGCAGTATCAAGCAATTGAGAACAAGTCAATATGATGAATGTTAGTACGGTGGAATTAGAAAGGCTCAGTATCGATTTGTTGATAGAGTGGCGATAAAATTCGAAGAACTGACGTTGATTCATATTGAAAATAAAAAATCGTGAAATTTTTTTTTTTCAATTTTTGTGCCTTAATTAAGGTTCAGTTGGATACAATAAAAATATTATTGCGCAGATTGAATGAATCCTAGAGGTCCCCCGCATGAACTATTGAAATTACTGTAATCACAAATGTCAACTTTTAAGCTCACCGATGCTATTCTTCAGTGCACTAGATACATGCTTTTTTAATTTATCTGTATTTACTCGCATGTTTTTCCCCCTCTCGATTCATTAAGGTAGTCCTCGTGCTACAATAGTGCGAGAAAGTTTCCTATGTACCGCATGATAAAATATACATGGTACTAGTGGTCGTATGCAGCGAACTTTTGATTGAGTCTGTACAAAAATGACTGCTGCACACGGAACCGTGCATATTCAGATACATTCACACCATAGAATATGCAGCTACTATATCTGTATATGCGTCGAATTTCCATTCACATTGCATTATTTTTGTGATCGTCGTTCGTAAACGAAACGGTAAATAATTTTGTTCTTTTTTCCTAATATGTGAATAATAGTCTTCTTCCGTCTACAATTTTTTTTATCAAAATCTGGTGACGCGTTTAGTTGTAATATTTAAAAAACCGTGATTGTATCGGAGTACATCAATGCTTGCTATAATGCTCTACACGTAATGGTTGTTAACTTTAACATTGAATATCTCGAGTTAGGAACGGTAAATCTGCTTCAAATATCACAAGAAGTTGGGTACTAGCATTCTCTTCGTTCACTATAAATTTCAACAAATTCTCATGAAAAACGCATTTGCACGAGGACTACCTTAAGCTCCCTTTCTTTTCTGATTTTTTTTTCCTTTCAGATTTTTATACGCATTTTTTAATTTCGTGTTCCCTACTCCTTTATCATTGTCGTGAGGTATTTTCATACTCGCAGCACGAACGATCAGATGTAGAAAAAAAAGCAAGATCAGGGAAGACCGCGCGACGTGCCCGACACCTTCGGGTACAGACCAGAAATTTTTCGTCGTCACGTGTAAAGAGGCTGTAAGGCCATGCGCATAAATCTCAAGTCACGAGCGTCCATCTCGTCGATAACAATATGGTCGAACCGCGGGAAAAGGTTTATATTATACATCGCCTCGATCGTTCCAGAGATCTTGGAATTTATCACCAAACAATATTAATAAATGCCAATGACTTTACTCCGATAGGTATGGACGATGCAATCTAATCTCTACGGTATGCAGCCATTGTACAAAGTCACTGTTAACGATAATTTATGACTGCATACAAGCAAGACGTTGTTTATTGGCGTTATAAATAATGCGAGGGATATAATCATCGATTGATGATCCATAATGCTCACTAGCAGCCGTTGACAAGACGCGTAGTTCAAACGATCGAAAGAAAAATAAGATTAGTCATCGATCTCGTCAAGGGTCAGGTGTTACCAGATTCGGACGTGCTGAATAGCCCTTACCGATGAAAAAGAGAAAAAAAAATCCATCAAGCGTTTGCTCAGCAAAGCCAAAGGGGCGAGGCGCTTTCTCTCGTATTATTTTTATCGCTGGCGATAAATTCAACCCTGGCTGAGCGTCATGGATCGTATGCTCGCCCAGTGATTTAACGTATAATAAGCTATAAAAGAGCGATCATCCAACGAGACGCAACATTCTCGGTCACCCATGCGACGGCACACAACAGAGAGCACATTTCGGACCCTTGTCGGTTGGATGGGACTTTGGTTAACTTTATGCGTAAAAGCGTTATTAAAACGTAGTACATGTATGCGTAACATGCGTAGAGAGTGCGCTTTTTGCTCCACTTTCACCATATAGGAAGCAGGGTTGACTTCTTCTACCGCGAGGGGCGCCAATCTGCATCAACCTCCGGGCTATTCCCCGCGCCGTGCATCGTTTTCTTTTATTAGCGATCATTTTATTTTATTGTTTCAAAGTATAACGAGCGATATAGAGCTGCAGGCAACGATGGGGGCGATGAGCGTGGAGTGCGAAACGAGCGGTTTTAACAAGGTCAGACGTGACCGGGATTAACAGGCATGCTCTTTTGTGAGCCTTCTCGGGGCGAGTTCGTCGCTTTATCGCTTTGATTTTTATCTTCTCCCTCGGTCTATTCAATTCTAGATGTTTCTCTCTCATTTGGTTTCCAATTTATTCGCTGAGTGTCCGAGTTCGCTCGAATGTGTCAGCGGAAAGTCAAATCGTTGACATGAACGCGTGGTCGGTAATATACAGGTAGGCAAAACATTCCCGTGAATTAATTCGAATGAATGATAGACTGGACCGGACGAGAGCGAGAGAAGGTTTGAGGTAATATATATATATATATATATAGATTCAGATCCTGAAATCGTCTCCACGCCCCTGTGATGGCTGCTCTTCTCAGACTATATTAACTCACACATACACATACGCTATACGCCAATTCTCTATGGTTCTGTGATTCAACTATGCGCTAGCCATCTACCGAAATTGCTTCCCGAAGAGATGCGAAAAAGAAAGAGGGAGGGAAAGTGAGTGAGAGAGGGAGAGAGAGCTTCAGAGCCTTGGTACGGCAATGGGCTGCTCTCCAGCTACTGTTCGGTCCTGGTGCGGGTGTCTAATCCTGAACGTCAGAGTTACTTTGCATTGCAAAGGGTTCGCGCTATATGAGCCCCGCCCTCCATCTGTGTGTACAGGACAGTCGCAGGGTGTATGAACCGATTCGATAGTATCGTCTAAAGAGGTGAGCGGATGTGCGCAAGAGAGAGTCAGAGAATAAGAGACAGAGAAAGAGAGGGAGAGAGAGACAAACGACCGGTGTACCCTGTGCTATACGTTATCGGACAAAGTTTAAATCGTTGTCGGGTACTTTACAAGAGTCAGAGGGATAGTTAGAAGGAACCATAGTATAGCTCCCTCAATTCTCTCTTCTCCTAGATCGCGATGAGACTTTTCACCAAGCGTCGAGTATACAGGCTGATAATTCTTGAAGAGTAGATCGTATATGTTTTACCATGTATAAATTATATTGCGGTGTACATTATACCGTAACATTTCCTTAGAATAGCTTTTCTTTTCATCCAGACACCCTGTTAGAAGTGCTTCGGAAATAGGAGTCTTCGCGGAGTTTGATATAATGATCGGTGGCTCAAGAAACATTACTCGAATGAGAAAAAAAAAGGATCACGACGAGTCTGAGAGGGTATATGGCAAGACATCCTTATTATCCAAGTACTCATTCCCCAAAAGCCATCGCGACATTGTTACTATCTCGCACTTAGGCTTTAATCATAACTGCTGCACGAGAAATCGCGAAATGATCTGCCAGACATGGCGGTATCTCATGCCCAAATTCCCTACAGCCTACTAAGAGGACAGACATATAATAGTAAGAGCCCCGGGGACCGAGAGGATTTTATACAAGATACATCCAGCGAGAGCAACGGTTTAACATCTGACCCGAGAACCAGAGTTATAAAATTTAAGCGATGCCCGACGTTGAGGCAGAAGCAGAAACGAGAGTGAGGATATAAAGCCATCACTTATATTTTTATCCTTCTATTACTCTTTACAACCACGCTAGGGTCAGTTGGTTCCCAATTCGATTTCTCTCTGTCTCTCTCTCTCTCTCCACTTCTTTCTAAAAAGATTTTTCCAGCTTCTGGAACATTCCTTCAAACATCACGTTTTTCACTCTGCGCTGGTATCCTGATCATCGTTCTGCACTTCATAATACCGGCGGACGAGTTTAATCTCTCTTTCTGATTAATCACAAACTCGTATATTTTCTCATGTCACTTTCATAAAGATTATATTATCAAGGAACGTGAAAATAATAAAAAGAAAATAGAGTGAAAATAAATGAGGAATGGGGAAAAAAAGAAAAACAATCTTAGGTGTCTTCGTGTGACGAAGTCAGAGAAAAGCGGTAGATTGACTTTTCTGGCGTGAAGTGAGAGAGAAAGCGCCAGCAGGGGCTTGGAACGAAGGAAGAAGACCAGTATGAGGCTGTCTGAGAAACAGTATAAAAAGAGGCAGATAGATACGGCGGCGAAGGTGGTTAGGGAGGCGAGCTTCCGGGAGCCAAGAAGTACTTTCAACTACTTGCGTTCAATTACCAGTCCCGAGGTTATGGTAGGCTTCAGCCCTGTCTCTCTGTCTCTCTTTCTATTTTGCTTCGAGACCTTAGGAGTGGTCTGTTGTCTTCGTTTCTCGCTTTTTATTCACTTTCTCACTTGCTCCTTCGCAATTCCTCTCTCCACTTTTCTCTACACTCCACATCTCCCCTCGATAAAGCCTGCAGAATCATGACTATACGTCTTTCCCCAGACCCATCCTTGTCCATCGCTACGAGTTAGGGGTCGGGAGAGACTCTGGACTATCGCGAACGCCAAGGGTTCTCTGGCAGCATTCAGTACCGCGTGCCAGATGCATCAGGAGCTTTGTCAAAGTTTGTGCAACGGGCACTGTGGACGCTATTTGAGGCACTTCCAATTGACCGGGTCTTAATGAATATGATCCTCGGGAAGCATGGTGCGGGAGAAGGAACGCTGGATAGAGAGAAGTACATAAGGAACGCTCTCTCTCTCTTTCTCTCTCTATCTCTCTCCCTTCCTCTCCGTCTGCAAGAAGAGGTCGTAAACTCGTAAGCTCGGGTCTCTTGCGTCTGCAGAAACTGAGAGATGCCAAACAATCTTCGATACCACATCGGTATGATCAGTGTTCTCCTACACATCCTGAACATTGGGTGGTCGAAATGTCCACGAAATTCCTGGTATTATAAGCAGACGTGCATTATAGCTAAAGCTTAGATTTTGGTAAAGAGTACCTGGAGCAAAGCTCTTTGAGCTCGGTAAGTTTTCCAGAATGAAATGATTCTGGTGAATGGAAATAATCCATTGGTCATATGGCAAATAATAATCATCTTTGATTTTAACCAGCTTTATCTGCTTAGAAATATCAATATTTGATTATAATCACTCGTATACAATCATGTTATATACATATAGGTATATGAGTTAGTCCAGCACATTTTTTTTCAAGTATAACAATGTCGATATTTTCGTACAAATCCTTCATACTTGCTTCGAACAATAGTTCTTTTCATTTTAAATCCACTGTTTTAATGATTAAAAAAAAGTCTGCAGCTTAAAAAAACCAAAGAGGAGTCGAGGATGTTGAAAGTTCGGTTCCAAAGCTTTTTATTTTTCTTTTTTCAATGCTGTGCAAAAACATGGGTTCTCCTAGCATTTAAATCGACGAGACAAGGATCTTTAAATTTGATGATATGACTAACCGATGCCAAAATATCACCGATTAGCAAAAAATACGAAAATTTGAGCTCAGTTTTGGCTCAATAAAACATTCTAAGGGTTGGTCAAAATGAGAAGGATTGCCTCTTATATAATATGATAGACTAACAGTAGCGGTTAGAGGTACTACTACAGATTCTCTGGTCTTGATACTCGCACAAGCCTGACGTCTCAGCCGAGCACCGTCTGGCGCGCCAATAATGCTGAGTGCTCTGTGTTCTTTGTACGACGTCCGCTCGCCAGCCCGCAGGAACTCTGATATTATCGCTAATATGATCTAATCATCGATTATCGCTAGTAATAGTTGGTCATAGTATTTTGTATAGTTATATTCAGTGTCACAATGAAAATTTCATCGCGGGGATACAGAAAGGTTTGGGTTGAGTTAATCGGATAATTCGAGTACAGGCAAATAGACCAAGTGAAAAAAAATTTTTAGTACACGACGTGCTTTTACACCGGCAGCAACAGTGACAGGAATTGCATCGATAATTTTACGGAGATTACACGCAGGTAGACCCTCTAATGACGGAAAAGTCAATAATTAAACACGCTAAAGTGTTCTCATGACACTTCCTCATTCCTCCTTTACTTTTGCTTCATTATCCTATCACTCCATCAGCCTATCATCAACCTAGTACTCTCTGTCCTCTCTCTCTCTCTCTCTCTCTCTCTCTCTCTCTCTCTCTCTCTCTCTCTCTCTCTCTCTCTCTCTCTCTCTCTCTCTCTCTCCATGTCTCTACTCACTTCTCTGAAGTACCATCGTTCAGACAAAATATCTGTGACGCTCCAACGAATCACATTATATTTAACATTCGATCAATACACGTAAACATTGCACATAGCTTTCGAGATTATAAAGAGTGCATAGTGCCCATCATCTGACAACAGGTAAAGCTTATCTATCGGTGATGTAGCTATCTCGATAAATCAAATTGGCCAGAGCTCCACACATTTTCATATCTCAAGGGGTTAACTTAATAATTACCACGGGTCTGATGCCGAAATTGTCATGAAGCGAACTCATCACGATTCGCGGCCCTTTATGAGCTTTACAGTATTTGGGCCTAATCTCCGCACCTTCTGTTTTCTCAAGCGATATCTTGGTATCCGTTGATGGTGGTCTCTCAAATCGTTGTCAATGTGTGTAAAACAAATTTGCCCCACGATCTTTTCATGTTTAGATGGATTTTTGTATATTTGGGCACTCTCGCCCGCACGTTCGTGTCTGTGACGAATTGAAGTTTTCGTCATCTTCACCGGCTTTTGTCAGGTCTTTACTACGTTCTTACATTGGAGAAACCAGAACCTCGGCTCACCCCTTTTGATCTTAGGCTCACAATGAGCCCGGGTTATCATAAATAAAGAGCTGCTAAATTAGATTTCACGAATCAAGATGGCGAGTCGTATTGTCTGCGTTAGAGGCTGAATTAATTGGATTTCAGCGGGAACTTTGGGCTTGCTCACTAGTTCCCTTCTGACATTGCGCTCGGTAGCGTGCTTTTCTCTATCTCATCTTGGGCGTTCTGTGTATTTGGTTGGGGTGGATCAGTTCTTGAAAATCAAGTGCTTCAGCAAGCTATATGAATTCGAGTATCATGGTGACCACGACACATCGCAATTATCGAAACTCTCGGTTCTGTTCATAAAAGCAAAGCTTATTCTGTTATGCCTAAAGCCATAATACAAGATATGTCTCGACCGACGACAAATTATAAAGCTCTCTTGATTTCCTCAACTCTGCGTTTAATTCTGAATTCAACCGCACGTCCATTTGACTTCTAGGATTCAACCCCAAGCCGCTTCAAAAGGGTTAACCGGAGTATGAAACAAAGGAGCATATTAAGGGATCAACGAGTCGGACTGATGTAATTATAAAATAATGATCCTTAATGTAAGGTCTTGGCTGTGGGATTACTTGATGAATATGAAAAGCGAGAGGCAGAAAGAGAGAGAGAGAGAGTGAGAAAGAGGGAGAGAGAGAGAGAGAGAGAGAGAGAGAGAGAGAGAGAGAGAGAGAGAGACAGAAAATGAGTGCGAAAAATAGAGCAATCAAACCGGAATTCCGTTAATTGTTGATATGTACGGGATCCTATACAATATCTATCGATAATCCGCCATTGAGTAAGAAAAAAATCAATATACTGCGGTTAGACTCATCATAGGACTACGAGGAGCGAGTAGAAGGTAATGTGTCCCGAAGAAGCCAAGAAGCCTTAAGATGAGGTTACAGGGGTCAGCGCCAATCTCGTCAGCATCGACGTAGTCAAGATTAAACGATGTCTTAAGATATCCTAGAAGCAGCGAGAGAGGGTTCTCTATACTCGTTCCTTTTCAGGTTTTCAGCCTTGGAGAGAGTTCGAAATCCTGCAAAGTATCCCTCACCGATATGTACATTGAACTTACAGAAGTTTCATCTGCGCTCCTCTCTCCATCTCTGTCTGTTGTTCAGTAATAGACAGAAGAACCTTACAGGGGCACAGATTATCATCGTGCTTGTCACTCGTCTCATTGCTTAAATGACAAAATACTTCACAGTAACACCCCTATAGGGGTATTACTGCGAAGTATTTTGGTTATATATATCGACGGTTAAATACCGTAAGGCGTATCGGGAATGTATAAGCATTGCTTATACGCCACTTTGGCATTAGTCCATAGATATTTACGGAGGATTCTTTCTTATTTTTTCGTCGTGCAACCATGATCATTTTTTATTATAACGACGCTCTGTTCATCTTTTCGTGCGATGTCACAGGGAATTGAATTAAATATACGATAACAGAAGACACTATATAATTAGGATATGTGAATTTATTATTTATTTCGATAGTAATTTGTCATTATTCGATATTTTCCTACTAATGAGAATTGCTTCTGTAAACTCGCGGAAAAAACGACTGTAAGATCCCCCGGAACATAAATTTAAAAATGCGTATGTATATACGAACCACGGACGGCCATAGATGCATACGGAAACTAAGGGTTTCTTCTATAACTGCTGTCCGGCGAATATGCGATGAGATGATGGAAAAACGAAGCAAGGTGAAGTTTGTAGTGTGTTCACCCTTCTGATGCGGCTGCGAAAGGGAGCAGAGGAAAAGATCAAACCACGGGTGGGGAGAGGATTGGAGGGCCAGACTATAAGACTACCGCGACTTCCCCAGAGCTGCTGCTCGCAACGCTGTGCCACAGAAAGTGCGTTTATATAATACATACGTATATACGTATATCGAGTGTGCAGAACTAGAGACGGCAGAGCGAATGTCGAGTACACGTAGTGAAGGAGGATTCATCGTAAGGGCACGAAGGATGGAAGAGGTTGGAAAGGGCGAGGAGACTCTGCTACTGCCGTCGTGATCCAGCTCCCTGAGTGCTTTGGTGAGTGGCTTCGCGTCCTCCGCCCTCCATGCCTCTCGTTCTTCCCGGTTTCTACACTACCTCCACTTGCGGTATTAAGATTAGCACAAAGCACACCACTACCCCTTCTGTACGGTTCTCCCTGTACTACTTCTTCTTTAATTTCTTTCCGGCTCGTCCTTCTCAGTGCCGTAGTCTACCTTCTTCAAATAAAGCTCCACTGCCTATAGCCCTATACCATTTCATCGGACAAGGCACTACGAGCTCTTCTACACATTGCCTAATATCTTCTTATCCCATAATTTATGTTATACCTGGAATTGTTAATCATCGTGAAAAATATCGACATAACAAAATGTTTGTTCAATTCTACGCTTCATTGATGCAGTGCCATAACGGAGTAAATTAATATGTATCATATAACACATATGTATCATTTTTCTCCGGATATATATATATATATATAAGCTTTGTGCTAATAAAAAGTACGTATCTTCTATCGTTATTTTTATTTTATTGGGAATAATTTGTATATTGCAATAAGTTCAATCCTCTCCCCGCAGGAATGTCGGTACATATATTCATATTTCGCTGCATTGAATGTGCTTCACATGAAAGATCGAAAACAGGGACTGACTAACTCCCTGATGTTGAGCGATCTTGAAGGGATTGAGATTTCCTTTTCATCGGATCGTCCTTAAAACCACGATAATACAGAGTCATCGGATGCTTTCAGACCCTCCTTGACGAGAGATTCTTTTAAACTGCTCAGCAGAAGACGATGAAAGAATCGAAGAGAGCTTGGAGCTTGAGACCAGAAGCATGGAATCTATCTTAATCCCATGGTGGAACTGCTTGAAACTCAGAGTTGCTTTCGACGAGTCGAATTGATCTCCCTCTCTCTCGCTTTCTTTTTCTCGCAGCAGAACGTTCATCCTCATACGTTCATCCTCTACGCTGTCGTTTCCTCGTTGAGGGCCAATCCAATACGATTAACTCAGCGTGTTGTAATTTTTGTGAGATCGCGACACTCTCGTATATGTACAGTATGTATGAAAGCTACAAGCTAAATCTCGAAGCTGCAACCCGAAGCAGAAACTCTGACGCTGGAGCGAGGCTTATGGAGGTGGGTTCTGATGAAGGGGGAGACCTTAATCTGTCAGGGGGTTGTTCCGACGGCACTCGATGATAGCGAAAGGGTCGAGGACGATCTCTCTCACGATCGACCGCTTTTCCACTCTCTCTCGTGTTCAACGACCGGATCCACATAGCTAAAGGGGGAATCACGATCCTGTTGATGAGTACCGAACCGAGCTTCTCTTCCTCCCCCAATTACGACATATATATGTAACGGTTCAACTTCAACTGCAATCTTGGGATCAGAAAAAAATAGAAGCAACGATTCTGCACCCATTTTGCCGCGTATTCCCTCAATGGTTGATCTGATATTGCTTGTAAATATACGATACGAATATACGAATGGTGTATCGTGTCAAGTGAAATTCCATTTAAAAAAACCTAAACTGTACCTGCGTACCACAGTTTTTACGGCATCGTCACGTTCTGAAATTCCGCTACGACACAAATATAAGTGTACGCCGTGAATTAATCGTTCGAAACTGATTCATTCGGTTTTCCGAGTATGTGAACCAGGACTTTAGCCTTTCGAGAGAGGAATGCAATGTTTATCGGACGAGCGCCCACGTATTTCTCAGCTGTACGCCTAGATAGGGGAGATACCCTGGTCCAAATCTCCTCCAATAGTGAAACAAATACACCCCCTGATCACCAATATCCTTGCGTGTGCAGCTGCACATGCAACCATACTAGGTATATAGTATATATACATATATATATATATATACATAGATTCGATGCTGAAGAGATGATACTTGCTTGGTACGTCGCAGGCACGAACATCACCAATTTCCATGGCAGATTATTCTCTCTCCCTCTCTATCTCTCCAAAAGAGAGATAGAGAGAGAATAATCTTCCATGGAAATCGAGTGAGACAGGCTAGCTCGATAGCCTCTGCGGGGATCACCACGTGGCCTTTGATTGTTCACCGATCCTATGCGCCAATGCTCCCGTGCATGGAAGGGCGCTTAGATTGGGGAGAAAACGAGAACATGATCGGCAGGCGAGCGTGCACGGGATTTAATGTATCGTCTAGCGCCCCATACCCAATTCCACGTCTCGATCACCCTGCAGTATAATTATAAACGTAGCGTCTGTATAGCTTCGGAAAATTATGATCGCTTCATCGCGAAACCACATCACGTAGGAAAACGATGGAAAAAAAAAAATTTTGAGAGGCTTCAGTGTAAAAGTTTTGAAATTTGAGCGGCATGAAGCAGATTATATCTGACAGATAAATGTTTCCTCAAAGTATGATACACGTGGAAATCCTTATCACTTTAATTATAGTCGAACAACGGTGAAAAAAACTCATGGGTTTTGATATACGTAAAGATCGTATGATCAGAATTATATTTGGTATACATTACCGCAAAAATAATATATTTTAATCATTCTTTCGATGAATATAAAATGTGTAATACTAATAGACTTCTTCTTTTGCCTGTTTCAGGTACGTGAATAAAAAAAAAATCAATCTGAACGATAATCTTTTGGATCCGGTGGGCGATGGGTGAGTCAAGAAATAAATGTTTTGTGGTATAAACCCGTTGAAGTTAGCCAAGGGTTAAGTATCTGTTTTACGTGCAAACGCTCCGTGAATCCGGTGGCCCGAAGCGACTATGGGGACGCACTCGAATTCGAAATTAATTTCGCGCTCGTCGCGTCCCGGTGTGCGACGATAGGAACACCCGGCGGACAGAGAACACAGTCTCTGGATGCACAGTGAACTGAGTGAATTGCCGAGGAAGAGAGGATCGAGGGATCGTCCTACCGGAAGGTTAAACAAGTTGGGACTGACGAGATGTGCGCCTGTACACAAGGACTCGATCAAGTTCTAATTAAGTTGCTCGGTCCTCTCAATCGAATTAACTCCTGGTGTCGCAGCTCCGACTACGCTCGTTCTATCTCCGGTCTCCCTTTTCTATGGTTATTCTGTCTCAGTCGCTCTTACAGACCAGCTCTCGCACAAACAAGACGATGAAATTCCAAAAGATACCGAGATATCAGAATCATGACAGTGTAGTTTCTACCGACCTTCTTATCATTGTCCTCCTTTACCTTCTCATTCTATTTTTCGGAATTTTGCCATAATCGGTTGGGAATCATTGCTAGAGTGAATGTGTATGGGTACCATGTTATCTCCAGATGTGAGGTATGAGGAAATACAAAATGGCATTTATTTTTCCATGGCTGAAGTTTCATTTAGCAACGGACTTTGGACTTTTTTCAATCGATTACTTCGTCAAACATAATTAATATTTCTGAAAAATCCTGGTCATCTATATTTTACTCGAATTTTTCGCGGCACACTCACATCGATGAAGCATTTTCGAAATTGTTCACGCGACAATACAGTGATGCTCATAGAAAAAATCTTCAACTTCCCTTATCCATTTTTCCCCCGTTCAATTTTTCGGTTAGAGCGCAGAGAGAGCCTGGGCCAAGGTGAAAACCATGAATCATATATGAAGCGCCTTGGGGCGTGACATGGGCCAAATCGAGTCCAAGTTCTTTGGAGAAGGATAGAACGAGATAGATACGGGAGCGGGAGAAAAAAAAGACCCGGCAAAATATATTCCTCGCCCGTGAGTCTGTTATTACCCACGATCAGCAGAAGCCAGGCAGAAGCTCACCCCTCGACGCGATATCCGGACCATTCTTATATCCATGTACCGAAGAAAGCGCGGAGTATCGTGCAGGCCTTTGATCGAAACCTTCGAATCTCATCGCGTTCCCTCGATAACTTTCGACCCTCGCTCACGTCCTTTATGGTGCTCGCAGCATCTTCCGTTCGTCAATGATGAGCGGCGACGATATCACCCAGCGAAACATGGTTTCATATCGTGAGTAAAAAATTCTGCGTATCATGTATTTGTACCAGGCATGTGTACCATAGGTGCGGCTTCGGAGTGGAAAAATCCTGAAGATAGGCGCAACATTGCGAGCAGACGTTTTGTCGTTAGCATTTATTTGACTGGGTGAGTCACGTCATCAGTCATTGATTTGTCCAAATTTTTATGATTTTTATCGCAGGAGCAAGAGTATAGGTGTAAATATATTATCCAATCATACAATTGCTATAAAAAATATACATAAGAGGAACTATACCTCGACAATTCCAAAATATCATCGCAGAAATTTTTCGACTTTCGCATAGATATGTCATATATTATGCATCACTATATGTAACTAATGCATTATATAACTGTATTCGGTTATACACGTATAACCATCGTTTCGATGCATACAGAAGAGTGTCGCGTTATTAACGATAGCAATGACGGTTGAAAAAAATATTTTTAAATCCAAGATGTTAAGTTCGACCTGTATCCACATACTTTTCCAATGATAATTATTATTATATTTTATTATATTATATTCTATTCTATTATATTATTATATAATATATTACATTATATTATAATCGCGGTAAATTTTGATGGTAGAGAAACGTTAGAAACACCGCATTGAATTTGCGATTTTTTTTTGCTCCGATGGCTATTATACAGAAATAATGACGATCAAATCGACGCTGCCAGAGTCCTCGTGTCGGCTCGGCAAAGAACGTGAGGGACGATAAGACAAACAAGGAAAAGATAGGTCCAAGACGTGAAGATCGACGGACAAAAGAGGGTCTGTCAGGGTTGGAAAATAGCTCTTCGTTCATGCCGGACTTTCTTTCTTTCTTTCTCTCCTTGGTATATACTAACGGGCTACCGACTCGTCAGAGTCCAGTTCGTGACAAAGTGAGCGGGCACGAGGAGGAAAAACGAGCCTCCTTTACATTACGCTCGATACCACTATAAAAGACCGCCGTCCAGTCTGGCTGCCAATAGCAAGGTAAATACTGCGTGGACGATCCTCTTAAAGCCCCTCGCATCCCCCTTTATTCCTGGTACAACATGCACTCCAATAGAATATCTGTCTGTTGTATGCAGCACTCTCCGTACGCAAACGTGCGTGTTCTATACTATACGTATTATTATAATACTCTATGGCTCATTCGTGGATCTTCAGAAGGGTGGTAGATATGTATATACATTATGTATGTACAGTTCTGAGCTCGGTGCCCCTGAATCGCTCGTGCAAGCTTGATTTTATGGTATTTCCATAATCTCTATCACCAGTAGAGGCGGAACCATTGGTATACATACTATACATAGAGCATATATATATAATATATATATACGCGCACACACAAGCTCCCGAGACCAGATTTGTTCGCCCTGACATAATAGTACAATTTCTCGAGCCTCTGGTCGCACACGCGCTCCGCATCAACGACAAAGTTTAGGTATAAGCGGAGAGTTGTCAAGAGATTTTCTCGTATAACGCAAGGCTTCTTCATACATACTCTTGAGAGCGAAAAGCACTCGAAAAAAAAAATACCCGTCAATCAAACCGGAGCTGTGCCTCAATTCGCCTCAATTCGATGTCGTCGTCATCGTTTCTGCCGCCGCTTCGACCCTTCGCTGTTTACAACCGGCGTAACCAAACAAACCAGCCGGACGCTGGTCCCAGCACATCATCAATGAACCTCAAGGGGTCGTTTATAATTGAGAATAAATAGATACATTAGTAATCCGGATGAACGGATGAATGATGGCAGCAGAAGACTCGTTTGAAACGGAATATTACAGAATGTAATTATATTTTTATATTCCAAGTACGTCACTTCCAAATTGTATCGATCTAACGACCTCATATGCTTGAAATACCTGAAATCTGAAGCACGCACAACGTAATAACCTCACCTCACTAAAGACCACTCTGCCAACATCGTTTCATTTGGTTAGACTTTCTCATCCTTTCACTGAGACTGTGCTCATTGTCAGTTTCATGCTTAACAATGCCATTACGTGGGATACCTCTGTCTAAGCGTTAGGCGTTATATATCGAGCCACACAATTCGGTCGAAAGACAAAGAAAGTTTAAGCCGAGACGAGATGTAGAAAGAAACCGCACCGCTGCCTTCGTACTCAAGAACCTGACCATTTATCTTCCATACCTTAATCTTTTCTCTGTAATGTCTGAACACCATGACGTTTCTTCATCTCTATAAGATGATAGTCATTCATTTTAACGTCAGTGCGGGCATCATGTCTTCCATGCATAACGAGTCTATTGTGAATGAAAAGGTGCTTCATGAATTTTCCGGCTTGATACTCTTTCAAAGGGTTATCGATGTGATCACGTCTTTGCTAACGTTAAACTATTTATTATATTGGTGTAATGAAAAACAATACATCCAAGACTCCATTTGATCGCTGTTTTTTTCTGGTATACGTGGCAAAGTGCAATGATAATAATCTCGAAAATGTGGTAAAATTGGTGCCATACGCTGCCAAATTATTCTAAAACCGAATTTCGCACAGAATCACAGATGCCATCGGTCTACGGTCGACTGTGCCTCAACTAGACGCATATTTAAGCGGTACTCTGACAAAGATGCGCCGAAGCACACAGAGTACGAGGACATGCCTCTATTTCCTAATGAATCGCTCCCGACAAGTTGTTTAATTTATTCCACCAAAGTCGTTGGGGACAAAGCATGAGGGAGGCCCACGATGTGCTCCGGTCGACAGGATAACCGAACAGCTCGAAATTTTAGCGCTTGAAACTGACAGACATTAACGCTCTTTACTGGTGTTAAAGCTGGTACGCTCGCGTTCACAGCCCCGAGGCATTGTAGAAACACGTCCGGTATTTCTCTCTCTCTCTCTCTCTCTCTCCTAGTACCTGTTTCAGTCTTTAACCTCTATCCGTTTTACCCCGTCTCGTCGCTAGGAAACAGTTTATATCGCAAACTGGTCGTCTTGTTGAACCGTGCTGGGAAAGCTGTCATCCTGGTTAGGCTTTGGTGCGACACGTTTGTGGAGTCACGCGCACGCATTGGTTTGCTAGCTCGTCTCGTGCTGTCTGCACAGTACATATAGCATATACAACCACTGCGAATCCGTGAAATAGTACTACGAACGGACCTTCGCAATGCATCGACGGGAAATTCATGCAGCATGTTTCAACCGTACACGAGAGAGACGGACATGATAGAGCGAATGCAAAAGAGAAACGTGGGAGTGGAGTGTTTGGCGGGTAAAGCCTGAGCGGGAATGAAAGCGAGGGCGCGAATTACCGTAGGTAGCCTGAGCCATAAGAGGAAACGAGAACATGTGGGGCTGTAGAGGACCGATGAAACGTTTTGGGTGAGTATATAGGCGAGAGCTCGCGTCTGGCACGTGCCACTGACAGGCACACACCGCCCCCCGTGGCTGCTCTCTCATTCCTTTGGTTCAACTTGGTATAGAACCGAATTCCCGAACAGCTCGCCCCTACCGAGCCTCTATATATATATATAGGTCTCCTGACGCTTGGCGCGCGCCTCCGATTGCGACTCCATCGAAGCTAATCCACCAAAAATAAGGCCATCAAACTGCATTTCTCCTATATTCTGGTCACATCGTGACAGCACAGAGTGATATGAGCGTGTTATTGGAAGGATGGATGTACAGTGGTGGTATACTCGTATCAATTCCCTCTAAGAAAAGTCTCAAGAAATAGTATTCGCTGACGCCTGTCTGGTACTTTGTCGCAGATCTGGAGGAAGAAAATCTATTGAATACAGTGATGGATCTGAACGGCATTGGTGGAAATATATAAAACCAATCGGTATTAAAAAAAAAATTAATCGTCCGATCGATTGCTCGAGTGATTTGCGATAATTCGTCTTACGTATCTGATGGTTTGATTGATTGGAATGGTTTGATGGACGAAAAATAAAAGTCTGTCGAATGAAAGGTTTTTTCTTCTTTAAATGGGTTAAACATAACTATCAGGTGAGTCGAGGCAGACAAGATCGATGATGAGTGATGATAGTGAAGTGAAGCTTTCTGACAATACACTCTCGACAACCTCCTCTCTTGTCACACCCACATTATACGTACACACGCCAGAGAGCTAGAAATTGTAAGTGGGAAATCTATCCAACCAAATCTACATTCGACCCTCTTTTACCCACATTCGTACAAAGTTATACGTATACAGTAGCTAGAACTACAGTTCCTCCATACACGTAACAGTCTGTTCTCCCTTTGGAACCACGAAATCACGTTTTCCCCGCCCAGGCACACTAACTTTTGGTGCTGCATCGAAGTTGTTCTCTCCTATGTACGGCCGGTACACCGCTGGACTGGAGACTGAGAAAGCCTCTCCTGTCTGCCGTTCCGTTGTCTCACCAGAGAACAAAGTATAATACATATACCGCGAGAACTCAGCAGCAGAAGCAGCAATAAGAAAATACTACGCTATATAGCGAGGAAAAGAAAGAACGGAGGAAACCGACGAGAGAAAGAGGCAGGAAAGTCCAGATCCAACGCTCGAGATAAATCTTGTCCGCGGCAAAGCGATTTACTTGCAAACGTAACGCTACCCTGGAGAAAACTTCCGATCAAACTCTATCATTTCCTCTATCACTATGCGTACTGTACTGCCCCTGATGTTGTTCTCATACTTTTCCCACGTATTCTCACGTTCAATCTTATATTCTCAACGTTATGCCCTACATAAACTTTCTTATCTTCGATCATAAAGAGAATATTGTCACAAAATAGGCCAAGGCTCATTTTTCACGGTTTGAATTTTTTTTTTACTACGAATTCTCATCATATCCAAATAGCCACTTGGAAAATGTCCTATAGGAGTTTAAAAAACATTTATATGCTTATAAGCAACGAAAAATTGTAACATAAAATTAAATCATTCATATTTCGATACTTTTGATCAATATTTTAATTAATATTTTGACATTTATACACTGAAAATTACATCGGGGAATTTTTTGGATATCCACACCATTTTCTCATATACACGTTTCATTAGCAGTTCGACAGATGAACTGATGTCGTGTGAAAGACGTAACACGATAGATGTTGGCTTCGGTTATTATTCCTGTGGCAATTTTCGAGATGAAGTGACTCTTGACATCGACTCGTGGAAACTAGAGAGAAAAAGAAATTACATAGCGAGGGATTGAGAGAGTAAAGGAGTCGTGGAAAATGGTAGCCTGTCATGCGTATAAGGCGCGTTGTAGTCATCCTTCTTCATAAATAAAGATTCTCATCATTCTGCAACTCTGTACCGAGCTAGCTCCTGTACCAACGCAGCTTTTACGTCGCCTCATCGTCACGGTCTCGGCTCTATCCGACGTTGCTTTTTGAAATGTAGATCTTTCCACCCCCACAGAGAATTCATAATGCGTCTTTCGTGCACACTCTGTACCCGCTCAATGGTAGATATAGTATACCGTGCATCTCAAAATCGTATCACGATGAAACGCGAATTCACAGTTTGCCGACCTGAAGAACACATGCACGCGCACACACATGATCGTATCCATCGTATTTTTAATTATAGATATCACAATCTACACTGTCGATTGACACGGATGTCAAAATTTTTTAATATACACAAATAAAATACCTTTCTGATCATATCCAACTTTTACTATAGAAACGCTAACCGTGAATTGTACCCGATCAAACCCTTATAGCGGAAATACTTCTCTCTTTGGTGAGAGTAATGTCTGAAAACGATACTCGTAATGATTTTTTCTTTGAATATCCAAGATATACATTATAGCTCTGTTATTTTATTGGCTGCCAGCATCAGCAAAGGATTTTTCTCGGTTGTTTTTTTTTTTTCTATTAAAATAAGCTCCATGTGAAGCTGACAGATTTTTCGTTGAGATCCCCATCCGTTGAAAGTTCCAATACATGGCATTCTCATGACACAAATTCCCTTTAGGCTTTTGAGAAGGAAAGACGACTCACGGCTCCACGGGGAAAAGCGATTCTACAACCCGAGATGACGTGCGGTTCTGAAGTCACTGCGTGATCCTTCGAGAGTACTATAGAAGGTCCTGCTACGCGGCCAAATATAGATTCAACGTCATCCCTTCATCTTTCGTGCTCTAGGCATAGACGTTGTAACCCTGATCAAAAGATCACTCAGTCTGCCGTTTTACAGTAGCAACCCACGAATAAATCTTGAACTATATTATAATGTAGAATGGTATTTTTGCCTTCCTTCAGACACACACTCCCTTGCAACACTTGTAAATATAACTTTATCGTTTCTGCGTTCGGGATGTGCTATTTTTCGTAAAAAAATATCTCGTAAACAATGAAGTTTAATTTTTCTAATAGTTTTTTTTTTCATATTTATTCAATTTTAACATGGATCCTCATCTCTCTCTCTCTTTATTCGTTAATTCAACAGCTCCTAAAACCGAATTTTTTTATTTTAGTTGTAGTTATCATAGGAAGCTTCTCTTATACCTTGTATTCCAAAAGCAGCATCAGAACCTGCGTCTAGTAGCTTATATATATATATATATATATGTCTTTGGAGATCAAAGGATCTCGGCTGTCTCTAGCAGACTAGTGGCGGGATTATACCGTTGGTGGAAACTTGTTGCCTGCGCGGACGTTTCAGATTCAACTTTGAGAAGCAGAGCAATCTTAGCTCTCTCTCTCTCTCTCGTAAACTCGTTTTCAACAGAGCCTTCTTGCTTCCTCTTCAATCGCACTCAGCAAGACCGAGCGAGATCGAGCTTCATCTTTTCGTCTCGCGCCCTGTGGCACGGTACAGATAAAACCGGCAAAGGCGTCCACGCGTCTTTCTTACATTTATGTATGTATTCGCCAACCTTCACTCGAACGCCATCATATTCAACAGCAGAAGATACTGCATTGCAGGAAGTGGTCTCTGTAATTAGCTCCTTCATTCACCTCTTTGACGCAGAGAGTGACTTTTGGGAGTAGAAAGACGCTATCCTGCTGGTTCGGTGTAGTTGAGGAGAGCAGCTATGGTCGAGCTGGTATACGCGGAGAGGTCGATAAGGGTAGAATCAGAGGAGAAGTGGAACACAGTAGCGCTCCTGCTGTGAGACAGGAAGCGACGCTAACGGGAACTCCCGGCTGGAGACAGAGAGAGAGAGAGAGAAAGAGAGAGGGTGGATCACCGCCAGCTACTCTTCTAACCACCAACCGATCGTCATACAGCCAAAGTTCTTTGCAGCTCGGATCGTCCACCAATGTTGCACATGGGCTTGTGTTTACGACACTACTAGCAAGCTCGGTCTTTGGCTCGTGTTATACGTGTTGATGCTCCACATGTTGTACGTGTGGGAGAACTATGCGGACACGACTACAAGGAAGAAGAGTAGCTTCTAGTGGTAGATATCCTCAGTCGGTGTTTCGATGTCATCACAGTGGCGAACCCAAAAGCCGTGTTCCCTCGCTCCAGTATCATGCCATGAGAGAAGCCTCCAATGGACCATATAGTCCCAGTATAGTTCAGGCAGTCATCCTCACACTCATCTATAACTGTCAGACGAGGCCAGATGCTATATTCCCATTAGATCCATCGTCCGGAAATCTGCGATGTCTGTAGCACCTGAACGGAGAATCGTCAATAGTAAGGCCTTCTCTCTCTCTCTCTCTCTCTCTCTCTCTCTCTCTCTCTCTCTCTCTCTCTCTCTCTCTCTCTCTCTCTCTCTCTCTCTCTCTTGCTCCTTCAAAGGTTTCTCTATGACGCACTTGTGTCCTCATCTCATCCGTGAATACCGATTCTCGGCGGATGTTTAACGTCAAGTTCCAATAGAACGCAAGCAATAGCGGTTATTGGATGGCTCGAGGGAAGACGATGCTAGGTTAAAACCGACGGTGTAAGTAAACACGGACTGGTTGAATTCTGGTAGCATCAACCCCAACTGTCTCATAGATACATAGTCAATTTTACAACTACTTCTGGGGTATAGGAACAGTGATATTTTTCTCCCAAAGAGTTTTCTGGTCCAGAAGAGCCTTCAACAAAAGCAATATACATGTACTTGAAAGTGCTTTCACCGTTTCAGTTCGAGTATTTCCCTTGCGTTGTGTCCAATAAGTGTCGCACCTAGGAATACAACATCCACAGTCCAACTTTACACACCCATTACTCTAACCAGCGAGTATACTGCTATACTTCCTGTTTAGATCTCTATCCGTTTCACTGTGTTTACAGTACCAGTGAGTGTGCAGTGTTCTACGGATCTCGAAAGTGGCATGCAAGCAAGGATGGTACTCGTACCCACTAACTTCCATGCAAGCATCCCGGCTTCCTCTTAACTCCGGCTGGCTGCCATAGAGAGGCAAGAGGGAACAGTGCGAAAATGAGATAGGAAAAGGGAAATGAGAAATGGAGAAGTGAGACGCGAGTAGCAGAGTCAAGTGTTACACACTCGTAATGCCTGCGATCCCGACCACCACCGCATGCGGTACATCTGGTGTGCTGAGTCGAGTTTCTCTCTGCTATTTCCCCGTTTTCCTTTCCGCCCTTCGTTCCTTCGCACGTACTCACACACTGCTCGGTTCTCTCGCATGTGAAAATTCACACTCGCACACCACTGTTATATGTGCCATCATGGATAGGACTGGGGAAATACTGGAACCTCTATCTTTTTAACCCCTTTCCTTGCTTCTCATTCCTTGCATGAGAGCACCGAAGGTCCTGCCGAACGTAATAAAATCGCCTCGTAAATTTTCAAATTCGTGAAGAGAACTATACGCGCGTGTGGGCTAGCGTGAAAAAGGGGAATAGAATGCTGCACGATGGGTGAATAAATTTAACGGCACCTACTCACCATCGAACTGCTCACCATACTTTATGCTTGGTAAAGGAAGCTGTTATTCTAGGGATGCACCATAGCCACACGGCCATTCAGGCAGATTGGAAGTTGTTGATACTTTCTATCGAATCAGACTTTGAATTATTTTTTCGTATACCATATTTAACATTTTACACTCTGTAGTATCGGAGCAACGAGGAAATTTATCGATTTTTTAGCTTGAATACATATATAGTGATTGGTGTTTCAAAAATTTTCTATGTATTTTTCGAAATAATTTTAACGATTGATCTGGTTAGAGCATTATTTCGAATGTTTATTCGACCGAATGCGCGTAAGTGAATTTTTCAGATTTGCTAATGAAGTCGATTAATCTCAAAACTAGAGCGCACGAGCAAGAATTTGTTATATCTAAAATCCAGTGCGTGTTTAACATAGGGTAGATGCGAGTCTCGATGATTGCCCGGTAAGCAAAAGTCCTCGACATAAAATGTAGTTAACGCGCACAAATCATAATTGTTTGATGCGGTGGAATCGTGTTGCTGCAATGCAGGGGTAACGAGAGGTGGGTGAGCCAAAATTAAAAGGCAAACGGAGGTTAAAGCGTCGTGGTGAGCTTGGTACGATGCTAGCTCCACTACTCGCTATACGACAATTAATCCCTCGAATTGCGCAGAGCCATAACCGCCTTCGACAGCTCGTTAAAATTTTCATCAGGCACAATCTTGTCGTTTATGTCGCGAAAGCTCGATGAGAGCCGCAACGCGATTTATAAACTCAAGGATCACCGGAACTTTGATGCTGTTGATATAATATGGTGTCATTGAACCCCTTCATTTCTGTTTCGTCTTTTACCTCTTCTCGTTTAGTGATAGGAAGCAATCTTACGTTATATCTTTCGTAATGACGCAACTACAGGTGATTACAGTTTGCTGGTAATTCAATAATTTTTGCCCATAATTGTGAAGCTGGAATTCCTTCCTTTAGCGAAACGGTTCAAAGGCCCCTAACCTTTTATCCACGTCATTCGAGCAACGCCATCAAGTACCTAGGCCATGATGTAATGGGGCTATCATTCGGCGTTCTAATTTTTTTAAATAATTAAATATAAGAAAACCTTTTGCAAGACTTATCTCGTGTAGCCTGCAGAAACGCGTCTTCAGGATTAAAAATTCTTTTCTTCACGAATCCATTTCTTCCTACCCAAAAATATCACGACTGTAGCGATGACTTGATCAATTAGCAGCACTGTAGCAACAAATTTGGAGTGATCAATACAAAAACATGTTATCACGAATCTTATCGGGGTGGTGAGGGGGCGGGGTGAGGGGCGGACTCGACGATTCCAAATCTTTCAAACGCTTCGAGGGTTCGCTCGTGCGTTCCACTTTTACCGCTCGTGGCAGGACGCCGGAAATCAGATATGTTATCGTAAATAGAGGCACCGCGAGCTTGACACGCGTCTGTTTCAAAGAAGCTACCGCCGGAGTAAAGACGATTTTCTAATACTGTCATATAGCATCAGCATTGCCATCACGCCTTAGGCATCTCAGAAAATCCTCGAAACGCGACTGAATTAATGAAGCAATCGCCTTGACGGTCTTCTCCCCCTCTTTCCTTTCTCTCTGCTTCTTCCACTTTCGTTTCTCCGGAATACTTGTCGCTCCCAACCCCAGTCATCATCCGTCTAACACGGATTATATCTCGTCTTACGATCAGATTCACCGTGATGCTTGGAGGATGGCTCACGGTATTGTGAGCTCTGTGCTGAATTCACGTATTAAAGAACGAGAAGAAGGAGGAATAAGGCAATAAAATAAAATAAAATAAAATTAATAAGAGCTGCTGGGCGAGTCAACCCGAGTGGAAATTATTATTCGCAAGAGGTATTATATACATAAGCCCTCGCTTGCCTGATGCTCTCCCGAGCTTCTACCTCCCCGGAGAGCAATGACCCAGAAAATGAATTAGCTCGGAAGTACAATGGGACGCATAAATAATAATACACATGTATATTAAGTAGGTTCATGAAGGTCTATATATTTGTATATATATATATGCGTGTGTGTAAAAGAAAGAGGCAGAAATAAAAAGAGTTGGAGAGGAACAGAAGGAGAGAGAAAGAGAGTAAAAAGAGTAAGACGGGTACACTGATAAAGGTCTTTGAAAAGTAGTCACTCGGGAAAATTTTTCATACCTTTATGCACCCTATAGTTTGTTGCTATTTTCCACGGATGCTTCGGGCTATGCTACATTAATATACATATTTGTTAACGTGCAAGCTTTAGCGTACTCAGGACCGCTGAAATCGGTCGAGCATACAGTAAAAATCGCCATGCCGATCACCTATAATATTTTCTCCCTCGTGTTTTGTCGCGTAGCGTGAAATATCGCGGTAAAACCGGAGGTGTAAATCTTATCGAGATATCGCGATTCTCGTTTCACCGCACCCCCGGCACTCCGAGCTTGACGTCTTTGCGTGTAACAACACGCGGAGGTGTTTCATTTAATTAATTCTCGGCTCACAACGTTCGTGGCGAGAGCTTCGCAGTTTTTGATTGCGATCTACCGCGCCGTCACTTCGTTAGTCCCAAGTCCGCAAAGGGCATCGAGAACACAGCAAATGCCGTTTTCGCACCCTTATAACGAATCTCCAGCTGTGCTTCACAACCTTTTTTTTTAAAGGGTTGCTTGTGAACTTTCGCGCTGATTTTCATTCATTTTCATTCGGAATCAAGATGAGGAACGATTTCATTTTCGTTGCTGATTTTTTATTCGATTCCTTAGGATGAAACGAGTATTGAAGATTTTTTTAAGGCTTTTATCTCCAAATAATTTTCGAGAGGTGATTTTTTTTTTTTTTTTGAATTTATAAACATTTCAGCCATTCACATATATATTCAATTAGTTATAAGTGTTGACCGTCCAAAGATGTCATAAAAGATAAACCTATCGAAAAAAATAATCGTGAAATGGAAAACTTGTAAAAAGAAGAAGTTTAAAAACATGGCAACTCGCTGATGAGTGTAGAAGTTTGCTTGAACGTTAAAAATTGAGTTTTCGAAACGTATGTGTACCGATTTTTTTTTAATTATTTTCTCAAAAATTCTCAAGAGGAAAAAAAACTTTCCATGCCATAGCTCGAATTGAGTATTCTTTCCGTTATATTTCTACTATCATTTTCGAAATTTGAAATGATAAAATGAAAAAAAATGTGAGGGAAAATGTACATCTCGAAAACTGGTTGAGATGAAAGTCTGAGAATAATTCTGAACGCGGAATCGAATTAAAAATCAGTGATGTAATAAATAAAAAATTAATACGTCTAGAAGTGAATATTTTACATCATCCCTTATTAAATTTTATAAGAAATAATTTTAATAATATTTTTTATTTTTTTTTTATTTTTTATAAGATTGTTACTCTCATGGACAATTTTTTGATCATTCTCGTCCTGATACTCTTTGTTTGCTTACACCCCCAGCCTTGTTTCTTTATATCGAAGCTAAAATTATTGATAATTATTGTAATTATTCCGAAAAAATGAAACAAATTAAAACTCGTTTAATGCTACACGGATATCGAGTCTTAAAACTACCGGATAACAAACACCAGCAACGTCCAATAAACGAAAAATTTAGTTCATCCATTGATAGAGGATTTGATTTCAAATATATCCACACGTACAAAAAATCAGAATTCATAAAATCAGAAATCATCTAGCATTTTATTTTTATTTCTTATTCATTTTTTTTTTTTTTCCTCATGGCTCATAAAGTAGCAACTATCTGGATTTACACGCATGGAGAATATTTCGATATTTTGCTTCATCAATTTTCCGCGATGCTTATCACGCCAATTTCACGCGACATTTGGTCCGTATCGAGAAGCGCGGAGAGGGATGAAAATTGTCACCGGACCCTCGCAAACGAATTCGCTACGGTTCAGTCCACATATACATATTCGTTGTTGCAATAATTCATACACGAGTATACGTGCTTTTTATTTATGCAAAATGTGTGGTAGAAAATACATGAAAGAATGCAGCAACGTATTTTCCTTTCAGCGGAAAATTTTTACAGTTAGCTTCGCTCTTTTCTTTTGTGCTCTTCACAACTACATTACAAAATTTATTTTTCAACGATCATCGGATAAGATATTTTCGTTCCCGCTGCTTCTTCATCGGTGAAAATTTTGCGATTAGACAATTCACGGAACCTTTCATTGTCGAAAAATATTTTCCACGTTGGCCCACAATCGTCTCAATGATACTTGGATCATCATGAAAATGGTAAGTTTTCAATTATCACATCCGAGGGGTTTCGTGTCCCGACGAAAAAAAAAAAACGTGGTCTAGGCTTTGTAGAGCGAAGTGGAGGGAAAAGTGGCGAGAATGAGTGGGTAGCAGGGATCGGGAATTGATGCAAAACCGGCGTCTTGTATACATGCATGCATGCATGCATGCATGAATGCTACGAGCAGGTAACTCAAGCTATTACGCGGTTCTTTCTTCTGCTCCGGCCCATCCCCCGTTTTGCCTTTTATTTCCGAGGCTCCCTTGGATTTCAACACAGCTTCTCGCATATATAAATATACATACATGACATGAGATAGTGAAGTGGGTATGCGGGTGTACATATGTGTGACCATAAACATGGTAAAGGTCGTTGAGGAGGCCTTATGCACACACGAGGAATAATATCCATTAATTTAGCTTTGAGCCTCGATGGTAATGTTATTGCATTCGTTATGGAGACTCGACTCCGGTGCACGGCATCCCTAACCCTTCAGCCATCTATCCTCTCTCTTTCTCTCTCTCTCTCTCTTTCTCTCTCTTTCTCTCTATGTCGCTCATCTCTTGGTTGCAATTCCGCTGCATTTTATGCTTTTATCATACCCCTTTCCTGGAACTCTTTCTCACTTTTTCTCATTTTCTCCCTCTTTCTCTGGCCACGATGAACGAATAAACTCAAAGAGAACTGCTCCTCTCTCTTACTCATATAACTTTCTTTGCGTTACTCACTTTCCCATTCTCTTCCCTCGTTCTCCTCTGCTTGCCCCTTTTTGACAGCTCCCTTTCTCTTTCTCTCTCTCTCTCTCTCTCTCTTTCTCTCTCTCTCTTTCTCATTCTCTCGATCTCTCATTCGCTTTTTCAATTATACTTGAGAATGAACTTGCATCAAATACCAGAGATCGGCGAGTTCAGGGGGAAAAAATATGTACCAGCCTAACATCTGATTTGCAAATATGTCGATCTATCACTCTTGCCTGATAATACAACTGCTATAATTAACGTTTTGCATTGTTGCTAGATTTCTTGACTAATTTGCACTTGTTTAAAAAAATTTCTACCACTACCATATTGAACATGATTTCGAATGACTGAAATTGTTTGAAATTTGAGTCTTTCATCCAACGTAGCAATCGTACCTCTTTGATGCCCTGACGCAATTTTAATGAAGATAGAGAATGAAGGGAAAAAACTGAATGAAATACAAGATTGGAGGAGCGAGCACGTTGGCAACAAAAGTGAAGAAAAGGGAGAATCTTTGAGGTCATAGACTCCGATGGGGGGATGAATCCAGAGAGCCAGATGTTTTATTGACGTGCGCGGAGATGGATCGTTGCTGTATTATTGCGTCGCCCGACCCAGCACCGAATCGAATACGTGTGCGGTGTGTGTAAGATGCACGTGGTGCGACACTCGGTGCAAAACAGCCGCATCTTTATATATATATATATATATATATTATATCACAGCTTTGAGTTCATTGCCTGGAACATCGGGGGAGGAAAAAACACCCCCGAAGTCCCGGACAACGACGAATAAACGACTGGACCTCATGGAGGCTGTGTGCGTCATGCATCAAAAGGGGCGTTATAACTTTCTCGCCACATTCGATTCGATCTCTCATTGCGCGCCAAAGGCATTTCTTTCTCGATTAAAAGAGAACAAAAAAAAAGGAACGAGATGCCAGGGCGCCCCCTTTATTTTTTGCTCGATCGCACAAGTGCACCCTCACGTCGTGGTATTCGCAATCTACTCTTGTGCTCTCGTCTCCTTTCTCTCTATCTCTCTGTTTCCACTATCTTTTCACCACCCCCAGCTCGTTATCTACTTTTGCCCAACTCCCTATCGTACTATATATATGTGGATACTCTACCATAACAACGAGTCTATTATGAGGTATAATAATGTGTGTGTTGTGTGTGTGTGTGTGTGTGTGTGGGAGAGAGGGAGAGCAAGAGAAAGAAAGAGGAAGAGAGAGAGAGAGAGTACGGAGGAAAAAAGTGGACTATTATCGCAAACTCGAGATCTCGATGATTGCCTTATCTAAATTCCACCGTCGTTTCAACCATCTTTTGCAATCTCACTTTTCGTTCTGTATCTCTTTACGTATCTGTCTACGATTCTACGCTGCGTGATCTACATAAAATTATTGACGAATACAATGAAAGCGTCGTCATAGAGAAAACTGAGAGGGAAAATCGCTGTACTGTAAAATATACACTGTCATTTTGCCTTTCAGTGTTTTTATCTTTAGCAAAATGCGTACATATTTTAGTAAAATTTGTACTCATTTTGAGATATCTTCATTCCTCCCATTCGTTCATTTTCACAAACTTTCATTATTTCCTATGTACGCTTTTCCCATCACTGCCTGAAGTGTCATCGGCGATTTTTTTTAGCCACTTCAACCAAACATAAGCAAAACGAGCATAAAAGAGAGAGAAAGAGAGAGAGAGAGAGAGGGATAGCAAACTGTGTTCCTTTATATTCATAGTTCATGGGATGTGACACATGCACTCTGCGAACTCGTCTCCCCGCAGCTACGAGAGGGCGTGAGGAAGGAAATGAGGGGGTTGTTTCGTGAGCCCCAGTCCATTTCAGTGAAGAAGAAAAAACGACACAAGCATCAAGCATACGGCATGTCTGAAATTATTCGTACTAAATTAGAGTAACCATAACTTGGATGAGAATTAGATTTTTATTTCATTATTAATCGCCGATTCTTTTTTCATACCAAGGATACATGTATTTGTTGGTAAAAAAGTTCGCTATGACAGCCTTCGTGACTTTTCCATTCGAAGTAACTCTTGATTCATGGACGCTAAGCTAGGAAGTGTTGAATAAATTTTAAAAAAAGTATCCTTTTCAATACTGATCTCTCTCTCTCTCTCTCTCTCTCTCTCTCTCTCTCTCTCTCTCTCTCTCTCTCTCTCTTTCTGCTTACCTGGATATTCTGTCTCATCGGTGCCACCCTGTAGATGAAGTTGGAGATTCGAGAGTCAGTAGTGAGGACGGTAATCCCCGGGTGGGCGTTTGATGTCTGCAGGAAAGTTTAACGCGAGGGTATATGAATTGAGAGAAGCATATTGTATACGTATATAATATGTATGTGTACGTGTCTGTAGTTACGTACATGTGTATGTATAGTAGGTATAGAGCCGGTGGAGCATATACTATAACCCCGGGAATGTATACTACCACTGGTTTGCTGTGGTTTTAGTTGAGGTGATAGAGCGTTGAGGTGAGGCAAAGCGCCGAGAGTAGAGGAACCTGCGAAGGATACATAGAATAAGAGAAAGTAGAAGACAAGCACATAGAACACTCACTTACATATATACATGCGTACTACATATATACATGTGTGCGTGTATTTATATATCTTGAAGGAAGACACGCGTGCTACAAGACACATGAGGCACCCCGAAGCGAAAAGTCCACGGGTGGTGAGACTCAAGAATACATGACGTTCACTCCACTGCTCTTGTTTACAACTTGGAAACTGATCGAGGGATTTAAGGTCGTAAAACAAAAGCTAGTCTCCCCAATAGTTATCCCGTCGTGAGTAAAGGGCACTGCTTCGTCAATTCATTTATTTCCGTCTTTTTCTCAGTTTCTTGAATGCATTCATCAAAGGATTATGATATACGTTATTTTTGAATGCATTGCCAGTTGATGACGTCGTTAACAACTTACCCGTGGAAAAGGCTTCTTAAACATACACGAGTACTCCTCGCTTTGCCTCTCCCCGTCAATTCCTCTTCTCTCTCCGATATTAGTAAATCGTTCCTCATTTTTAAGAAAAAAAAGGTCAGATGTGCTTGCAAGCAATGAGGTGTATAAATTTTTCAAAAAAAATGTATTTCGCGACTCACAGAAATTGAACATGAATGTTGCCAGGTTAAATATTCTTACGGGCGTCACAGTTTTAACTATACTAATTCTTTTGGGCGAAGAAACAAGCATCGCGATTAACATAAAAATACTGCAACACAGCTATTTAGTGACGTGTTTATCATCGATGAGGCAGTAGTAAAAAAAATTTTTACGAGCCACGCCTTTCACGGCAGCTATTTTTTTTTTTTTTTGTCATAATGTCCAAACCTCGTAATGAACAAGACAATATAGAAAAAATGTTTATTTTTTTTTTTAATCGCTGTAACGGATACCTTGAGGGACAAGACTACATCGTTATATTACAGTCAGGGCCATGGAGTCTCCCGCAGAGATTCGAATTGCCGATCATACATATATATTTTATGATCACGAACGACGATCGCGACGTATACACGCTGCGATCAACATTTTCGTTTCATCCTTTCGACGGTCCGCATCCCGCAACGCGCTGACAGAGTGTCTTCATCGTTGGGTTATACGAGCGAACGGAGCAGCATGAGAAATTCTTTGCGGCGGTCGGTAAATTATTAAAGGAATCCCCGAGGCTCGAATGTCCGGATGAGTTGAACGCATGTTTTTTGGATGAGGCCAGAATTTACGAGATACAGAGATTGCGTAATACACCGTGTTTTCACTCTGGCTACTCGTCCGGTTAGGCATGGGGTGAGAAAGGGGTTGTGCGAGTGCATTTTTTTTTTTTAATACTCTCGTCTCTCATATTCCTCGGTATGCATATATAGACGTATATATAGATTCTCCTCACCCTTGAATCGCAAATTCGCGAGTTCCGGAGTATATTAGCGGCATTAATTACACGCGACCCTTCGCCGAGGGATCCGGTCGAGCGAGATGGACCAAGACCATAGATGCGCATGGATGTGCGGTTTATCCATATACGCGGTTCCATAGTTACGTACATGCACATGCCGATTCACCATTGCCACCCTCCCGAAATGGCGTGCCAGCAGAAACCTTGCCGAGCATCAGGGATCTCGAGGTTTGATCGATATAGAGGCTGATACTGTGGCAACGTGAATATGCATATATCTTTATCGATAATTTATAACTCAAGCCAAGTGGACGAAGCGATGATCGAAACTGTCACCAATGAAGAGCTGGTCGAGTAATACAGTCGACTAAAATTAGCTAATAACGGCAGGTGAAGACTTTATCGAATTGAAGACATTTTATTTTTTGTAAAATTTTTTACTTTCTTACCTCCCGCTGAAGAGAAAAGGATTAAATACAAAATATGTTTAGATACTGAACATTTGGTTCGCTCGTATCATGTACTGCCCTTTTTTTTTAGTATTCAGGGTTTTCATGAATTTCTTATCCGTATCCTGTCCGTGGGGGATTTCCGAAATGATAACTGAATAATCGATGGATAATCTTCTTGGGGAAAATGTGATGGGTAATTAATTTATCGTCACGACGGATTGCCAGTACGATGAAAAAAAAAAAAAAAGGAATGACGGAAAAAGGTACGAAGCGGAATGAAGAAATTTCTATAGATATTATATGAGTGAGTAGTTGCACCGGGGATAACGGAATGAAAGTCTCGGAGGGTGGCAAGGGAATGAAAATGAAAAGAAATACATGGTACATATATGTATGGCTGGAGATGGCAGAAGTGTTGGCAATGGTTGCGGTGGTGGTGACCATTGAAGCGCCGTCGCGTACAGTGGTCAATCCTTACCGGGTAAACAATTCCGTGCACAGCAGTGCAACCCCCCCCCCCCCCTTTCTGGCCCTATCAATTACCTCACACCAGACTGCCGCAGGAATGAAGAAGGAGGAGAAGAAGAAGAAGTAGAAGTAGAAGTAGAAGAGATCGAAGAGAGAAGAGTACGGCAGGGTTGTTCGACGTCGAGACTTTCCACCAGGTCGAACCTCCCAACATCCCTTCATTTCTCTTTCACTCCTCTCTTTTCACTCTTCCTGGCTAGGGCAAGACAAGGACAAAAATCTGTGGATTTTATCCTTTTCTTCGTGAAAAAGATTAAAAACCGCAGCAGGGAACAAAAGGGAACAAAAGAAAGAACAAAAAAAGTATTGGAAGAGAAAGTGGAAGGAAGAGAAGAAGGAAAGGGAATTCAGAAGCATCCCTTTTATTAATTGCGTCCGCGCTGCGATAGAGGGAGAAAATGGTTTGCGAGTGCGCGTGTACCGTACTCACCCTCTCTCTCTCTTTATATGCTCCGGCGCAATGTTGAAGTCTGCGGTGCTATATCCACCATCGCCACTGGCTGATCAGCTCCCAAGCGCGGTCAGCATTCCAAGATTCCAATGTATATATACCGTGCGAATTTTTCGGTAAAAATTCATGTGTATCGGAATATTGCTTCGATATAACGGGGAATGTATTACTAATTTTTTTTTTTCAATCTTGAAAAATTCAGGCACGTGAATGAAATTATTCGGGGTTTTTTAAGACAGACACCGTTCAGCTTAATGACAGGAAAAAATGTTCTATGAATTCAAAGTTTCGATGTAATTAATACATGAATTCTTTATAACAGCGATGAATCGCTGGGATTTTTAATCGAGGCTATGCCGGAGAGCAATAACAGGGAAACGATGAATCAAGCCATAATGTTTCATCACTTTGGGTTCCCTTTGGCCCCTGCAGAGTTAAATATAGAAAATACACCAGGACGTTAATGTCATAGAAAAAGCTTCATTGCGAGGTTCCAAGAATGAACCGGGTATATACTCGCTCAAATATCATTCTCTTCTCGTCCATCCCTTCAAACTCGGCACTAAATTTTCTCCGGTCAGAGGCAGTAATTACGCCAGTTACAGGCACCATCGAATATCCGGCGTGGAAACGAGTCTTCTTCGTTGCCGATCGCGTTTTGTTGCCTATCGATCTTACAGGACATACCGTCCATCCCCTTACAGATATAATAGGGTTTTCAAACGGCTCGGATGCCGGTGTGCCCTCGCGACCCAACTCGTATACACCCGAACGGATCCTCAATTCTTTTGCACAGCGGCAGCGGGATGATTACATAATAAACGTGAAAGTCACTATACAATTAAAAAGTAAAATTCTTAGTCTACTCCGCTTCCATCTTGCGCGATCCACCGGGAAAATTCGAGACTTCTTGATTATAAGTGCAATCGTATAATTAACCTCGGGTTACTTGTTCTTTGAATACGTTTAAAAGTCTTTTTCTCTCTGTAATAATTATCCCAAGTTCTTTCACAAACAATATTGAAAAGATTCATAATAAAATGTTCCGGCTTTGTTATTTTTCGTCGTGACGCACATTCCTGATATTTTATTCGTTTCCATTTATCTGGTGAAAAATCGAGTATATTAAATGTAGCGTGAGCTTATATAAATTTTTATTAAAACCGTACAACTCAAAAAAATATTCTTTTTTATTCGAGGATATATTCTCAAACTATTACGCACTGAGGCACAATTATAGGGACAAGTTTTTCGTATTTCAGTTCATTGCTTTTTTTTTTCTTTCACCCTGCTACGAGAGCCATCAAGTGTCCATTAACTATCGGATTGTCAATAACTGAACCTTTAAGTAGCAGACGAAAAAGTATTTGAGAGAGTAAAAGGGTCCATCGTGTACCCTCTTCGGATACTTTGACGGGGTCTGTGGGAGCAGTTCGCCTTCTTTTTTCTTCCTTACTTCCGTTTCCATTCGCTCACACTCGTCGTTCTGTCAGCATCGTGTCGGAAAACGTGTCTCTTCCGCAACGTGGAAACTTATCGACTATCGCGATTCACTCTTTTCCATTTCCATCGTGCAGGAAACTCTTTTTTCATACTTTTTCTCTTTTTTTCGCTTCCTATCGACTACAGAGATTCTACGAAATAAGATGATTCTGTCATGTATTCCCGGCAAGGCTTGTTGATTCAACGAAATCGAACTAAATAGACAAAATGGAAATTTTTTAGGTAAATTACGCACGTTGGTTGATAGCGTCTACCAGTTAGGGGCAAGAGTGATGTTAATGGATCTTGTAGTGACGTTTAATGGATCTTCGTTTTTATGAGATTGATCGTTAAACTCAACAAATCGACACCGTCTCGCTGATGAATTCTAAAAAAATTGATACTGGGAAAGCATGGATGTATTTAGTTTGAATGAATTTTATGACAATTGAAAAATATGGCAAATTCAGCAGATAAATTTTGTTTAATTTGATTCACGTCATCTCATTTTAACTCTATCCATTTCATTAGCAACTTTTTTCCCCTACACTTCATATGATTTTGGGAAATCATATGAATTAAAATTAAAATTAAAATTAAAATCACTATATATTTATTAATAGTCTTGAATTTCCCCTTGACATCAATGTAACTTTTGGCAGAGGGAAATGCCCACAATAGCATGTACCATCCAATTGGATCAATTTACTTGTTGTAGATTTATCCTTGACTTTATGAACCAAAACTTAGTCTTGAGTATTAATACTTTCGTAATTAATATCGATGACAGGTTCATCGAAATGTAATTATTGGTCTTAACAAAAACTATGACGTTCTCCATACGACGACACAGTGACAATAAGTATGCACGATTAATTTAAGAAAATCAGAGTTCAGATATTTAAAAAATTCCAAATTTGGTGAAATAATAATAAAGGACAGATACTTCGTTACAATTTTTTTTTATCCACAAAAACACAGAATATATGAAACTCAGAATATATGAGGTACATCGCAACACGAGGCAGAAGGATGCCGCAGACATAATGATTTTGCGCAATGTGTCGTTCTCTCCTCCGCGAGTTTTGCCCTAAAAAATACTGCAGTTGCTATAGCGAGAGTTGCGCGAACAATAACTTTTTTTATAACCAAGGGCACAGTTGGAATAATATCCCTTGAATCCTGGTGCAGTGTCCGCTTGCCAAAGAGCAACGGAAAAGCATCAACCGTAGAGTAGGATGAATGAGAGACCGTAATCGGCAACCCCCGCAAAGAGGACGCGCTTTTACTCGGCAACTCTGCAACCACGCCATTTCGACCTCAATGCGTTCGTATCAAATCCCCGTCATTCCCTTTATCCTGTGGATTCTGTCTTTCTCTCTCTCTCTCTCTCGCAGCATCGCCAACGGATACGAAATCCGAAACGACGATATAGAGCGTACATTCAAAAATCGAAGTAACACAAAATGAGCAGAGCTGCAGCCACCATGCCTCCATATTTTGCAAGCCTTCGATACCACCATCACCAAAAGCTTGGATGTCAACTAGACCATGATGCTCTGGAAGCCTTCGATTTTTACAAAACTTGCTCCGGACGTATGATGGAACACTCAAACATTGTGATGTTTCTTTCGCCATATGACCTCGTGATAATGCACCTTTTACGGGGCAATCGCGTCTAAATGACCCATTTATATACCCTAATATAGCACAGACGAATAAAAAGCGTTCCCTGAATAATAAAAAGTTCTCCAGTTCAACGTCTATCCGGGGGTCTGTGAAATTTATTATTACGTCGATACTTTTGCAAAAATCCGTTTAGGTGAGAGTAGTATTTCTAATGCTGTCGCTTGCTGAAAATGTAGAATAATTATTAAAGTATTTTGCATTTTAAAAAAATGAATGCGCCGCTGAGCGAATAAAAGTCGTATTCTTAATCGTTGAGTCTGTCTTAAGGGTCGAATAACGACCAACTATATAGTTAAAGGATGTTTACATTTCCGAGTATGTTAAACTCAAATTATAAGGGACACTATGGTATGTATATATAATATACATCTCTGGGTGGATCGGTTATATACACCCCTGTTTTTAAAGCGTGGGAGGAAAAGTAATCACGCTCCCGCATCACCGAGGGTGAAACAGGGCTCTGGCTTTTTTTTCCTGCTGGTTTTTTTTTTTTTACCAGACCAGCCACTAGCGCGGGTCTGCAACACGAAGCGGTCGATCTTAAAATTATTTTACGACAATGCATCGCCTGATGGCAGAAAAGTCTGAGGATGAGCGTAAGGATAAACGAGCATATGGCGTTGCTTGAAAATCATAAAACATTCCGACTACATGACCACCTCTAATCTTTGTCTTCGGTATAGTTTTAAAATACATATAAAATATATTATAAAATACAAAAATTAGTGAAAGGTTAAAAAAAATGCTCTGAGTATATGACCCGGGAGTAGGAGATATCCTGAATTGTTAGTGATTATCCACTTTTTTCTTCGTCGTTTCTTACTCGGTCTAAGCAGGAACAAATGTGGATTTCATGGTAGGAATGACTAAGCAGAGAGAAATAAGGCAAGACTTTCCTTGCGCGGTGATATTGGCATTTTCTTGGTCACACTCTCCCTCGTCATTCTTTCATTAACTCGAGAGTATATATTTGCCAGAGGCCCCTTTTATTGGCTGTCGATGGACACCAAATATCAGGATAACGTTCAAGAGGATATTCGTTAATTTTATTGGATCCGAGAACTCGGTGGATCTATAGACAATAAATGTCGCGCATCCCTTCTTTAATTAATTTATTATAGGCGATTGGAGGCATGGGCCAGGCGGTTTAACGACTCTTCACGTTTCTTGAGAGAGATTCACCCTATAGTATACGTGTCTTCTCATTCGCTTCAATTAAAGATACGACCACGAATAAAAGTGGCGAAAGGGAATTATCCGACACAATTAGAAGATTGACTTTGGACATCTTGATGGAACGTGAAAATTTTTCTTCTCTTTTTCATTCGTCTCGCCAGTCAAACGTCTTGCTTATCGATTTGGTGAGTTCAAGCTCGCTGCGGATCAAATGACGGAAGAACGAGAACTAGAGAGAATTCAATGTCGGATAAAATATGACAAGCTTGAATCGTAGGATAAGAGGTTGAATGAAGCGCGAGAGAACGAAAGAGATGGATAAATGAGAGCAGGGAATGAAATAGGAGTGAGAAATGAGAGACAGTTATAAAAGAATTGACGAGGAGGATTCACGCTTGAACGCAGCCGAAAGACGCGTGGAAAAAGATAGGTCGAACGGGTTTCGGTTTGCTTGCCTCTTCCTCCTTTCAATCCAACTCTCTCTCTCTCTCTCTCTCTCTCTCCCGTTCTCGTTTTTTATTCCTTTCTCCTGTACTTTAGATATAGCTGTTCGGCAACCACCTCTAAATCCTTCGCCCGGTTAAACAACCGACGTTTGCTCAATGTTTCAAACAAACCGACCGGGTGAGGCTTTATTTGCAGTGAGCCGACGCACAGAGAACGCCCCAGCGCAGCCCGGAAACCTTCGGGCTACCCTGATGTATACATATATTACACCCCCCCCCCCCCCCCCCCCCCTCGAGTGTGCAACGGGCAACAGTAGTAACTATATGGTTGGCTCTTGTGCTCTGCACTACCCTAGCTCCTGATCTATGGCATATCTCTCTCTCTCTTTCTCTCTCTTGCTACCACTGCTTCTTTTGCACTTCCTCTCTATGGCTCTTTATGCTAAACGAAAATTCGCCGTATACCAAGGAAGCACTCGGAACACCAGTCGATAATGCAGTAATACGGGATTTACGTTTCAAGTTCACATGTATACATTGATGAGCAGATATTATGTGTTCAATCTAACACTGCAGACAGTCTTGCCATGGACATTGGTTCATTATTTTTCGGAACATTGACTGCAAAAACACCAAGACTGCTCGAGACAGCCCGAAAAATTTACTGCATTTATGCCCTATTGCGTAGCCGTCACAGAGATCAACAGTGAGAGATCATTAGGGGTTATTCTTATTCAAAGTTTTCTTTATCGCCTTTTACGATCTTTTAGAGTCCTCCGGAGTCTTTAGAGCTTCTTCGGGATTCTTGAATTCATGCGAGTCTATATGAATTGCCTCAAACTTCCCGGGATCCAACGACAAACCAGGGCAGGAACTTCGTGTCTTGAACAATTATACAAATACATGGATTCAGTGCTCCATCAGCATTGAGATGTATGTACGTGGAAGCTGGAATTCTGTCAGTTTCACCGCGCGGTTAAACTATAAAATCAGCCAATACTTACGTATACCCGTATGATACACTCCGCAATATATATTTAGGATATTATAACAGTTCTAATGCCATCGTATATTACGTGGTTGAGTTGTATATGGAAGCCTGACCCGTTGCGATGATAATGCGATTCGCGAAACACGATTTGAATGATGCTTCGGCGTAACCCGAGTTCTCTGTACCAGAAGATCGACACGCAACCACGAGAGAACGTTTACAGGGGGAGTATACCTTTGCGCAAAACAGGCGTCATAATATCCGCTGCGACATGTATATACGATACCGAGTGTTCGGTGGATTGATCCCTTATAGTGTGGAACAACCAAACGTTCTCCCGTGTCCTCGGAACACCACGACTGTTGCATTTCGTATATCACGACGACAGCACACCGTAATCGAACGATATAACCGCGCGTCTGGGCTATTCGTCATTTCGTCATTTTCGAGATATCTTCGATTCGTCGAACACATAACATCGATGCAAGCGATTCAAACATTAGCTCCGGGGAGAGCACGAATGCGCCGTCGAATACGGCAGGAGAAACGTTTCTCGTCGATCTCCGTTATAACCCATACCAAAGAGTTAACGGAAATGTGAATGGAAATCGGAGGAACATAATCACACTCCGACATATCCCCGGGGCGTTTTGCTTCAATCAGTTTTGCATATCTGCATTATCAACTCGTTCTGGGTGGAATATATTATGTCATGGATCAGTTTCCTTCCATAGACTCCAATGGAACAATGTTATTGATCGCCTTTTGTCACTTCGAGATGGCAGCCTTTCTATATTTATCAATTGCTTATTTTTGCGTTGACTACTATATGACGAACCAAACTTTGGGTAGCATGTTATTATTATTATTATTATTTATTTTAATTACTTGGTGTCGAGACACTACCGCGCGTCTCTTGATACCTACGTGTACGCGCTCTTATCCAGAGAATGGACATGAATTTCTTTCGAATAAGTTTCATGAAAAAAAAAAAAAAATCCCTACTTCTTCGTGAAGGTTTTTATATTCTCATTTTTTCTTTTTTTCAATAAAGATGACTTGCAATGATACTGCGGTTTATAGTGCAACGATTGATTCTAAAAAAATTAGTTATACGATTAGTTCAGAATAATGATCGAAGGATATATGTATCTGGAATGTAATGTGAAATAATGGAGCGCAGGAATTGGTGTGTTGTCATGCCATATATATTACATTTGACATCAATATGGGCGAGTAAAAGCTTGACAGCGTGTGTTCGAATGTACAAAGTAACCCTGACATATGAGTGAGAGAAGGGTGTACGTATGACAATCATTAATCATTGCGCGGAGGCTATACATATAAATAGGCGCAAGTGTGTTGCAGCAACCAGAATAACGCTATCAAGAGGCAAAAGCGCGTGTCTGTCTCATCGTTATTCCCTATCGAAGCCGGTTTTTCCTCGAGCCTCGTTGAGCGAGAATTGACACAGGAGGCTCTATTCATGATCGATACAACGGGTCACACACTCATACGCTGATGAATCTCGTGATGGCTCTCGTTGGAGAGTGGGTGGAGCTGTATAATGGTATAAGGAGGTATAACGAGTCGATTGTTACGCTTCGTGTGATCGCTTTAACGACTAAGGCGATCTCTACCCCCCTGAGAAGCTGCCAGAGGCTATCAGTTTCTTCATTTATCTTAGTTGAAAGTGTTTTTTTGTCTTCACTATACGTTTTAAGAACCGCCAATAGCAACGAAAAAAATAACAGCAAACTGAAATCTTTTTCACGAAAGTGAAAAACTTGCTCGAGCTTGAATTATAAAATTATCAATTAATCGAATCGTTGAAACGTAATAACGAAGTGTCACAATTTCTCAGAATGATCTAACGAAGTGCAACGGTCAAAGGCACGGGACAGGGGGGGGGGTGGGTTAATGGAAGATACGAGAAGATTTGAGAATAAAAGGATCATGTAATTCTGGAAAGAAAAAGAAAGCTTTCAACACTGTGAAAGTCTCGTGTATGTTTAAGACCCCAGCTCCATGGAGAGGTTTATCGAAATGATATTATTTAAGGGGTTGGCACGATTCTCGAGACCATATTACGTATTTCATTTTCGTTTCTCACTAAAAATAAATATTATTTGGAAAAAAAAAAATTGAGATCAAAAGCCGCGCTTACAAGATTGACTCTGAATCTGGGTATACATTCATAAAAATGTATCCACCGAGACGCTCAAAATTTTATAAAAGATTTTTCTTAAGCTGAGAAATTTCATGGAAAATTCAGACGACCGTTTACCAAAAGATTCTCGTAGTGCATAAAACTCATCTCTCTCACTATGTATATATATATATATATATATATATATATATAATATATAAATCTCGCGCCATATCCTAAAAGCTTTCACGGCGCTTCCCCGAGGCTAAAGGTCAAAAATATTCTCCCGGCATTTTCGCGACTAAAACGCACACGTACACTGACACTGGATATGCCCCTATACCGCTAGCTTTCTGTCTCGGATATTTCGAGAGACTTTGGTTAATGTCGCGCACGAGAAGATTTCTCGATGCTGAGAAGAGCGCGGGAGTTGCAAAGAGAACTCCGGAAAAGGGGGTTGATAGAGGGAGAGTTAAGGAATGATGGGATGCGAACTCACCGCGAGAGAAACACACCCCTTACAACCGCGTTGCTGGGAATCCCCCGCGTACATCTATACACGTACACTACATAAGCACCGCATACCCTTCCACTTATATTATATATATATATATATGCCTCCTAGATTACTACAGCCTCTGTTTCTATCCTCTCTCTTCGTTCCCTTAGGTACATATACAGCTGTGCATGCGGGAGGCCATCGTGTACCGAGGTTTTCGGTTTAACGACATCAAAGGACCTGTCGCGAATTTTCTCCCCCTACCCTGCTATATATGGCTCTTGTGCCCCGTACACGAGATTTTCGTCTCTCGCGTGCCTCTCGTTGGCGCTTTGCTTCGTGTACCTCATGCTATGTCTTTCTTCCTACATCCCGGTTAATCCTCGTAGATAGTCTCTGTTATAAGTCTGTTTTGCAAGATGAAAATTCCACAAGAGTCTGGCGACTCGAAAAATGATCGTGAACTCTCTCAGCTACTTCCATCCACGCACTCGCCTCTTCTTCTCACCTGTGAGCTCTGTCGCAGCCGCAAACTAAGCCATCTTAGACTTTCATAGTCCAGGAAAAATGCAACTTCCCTATACATATACGGTAATCAAATTTGCCGCGATGCTTCTCTCTCCTTGAAGCTGCGTATGACTCGAAATCATAACTTTTAAGTTCTTAAGAAATTTTTTTTTTTTTTTTCTTCTTATTCTATCGAGTTTCGGATGTCAATTCAGCCATCCGATTGTTGAAAATTTTAACAGAACTCGTTCAAAGTCTCAAAAATGTTATTAAATTTTTCGCACTCATAAGTCCTCTATAGGTCCTGATACATCCTACTGAACGTAGGACTTTGCAGGCCTGTCGTAGGACCAAAATTTCGACTCGGGTATATATATATCTATAAGCACTAGAGAAGTCCTCTATAGGTCCTGATACATCCTACTGAACGTAGGACTTTGCAGGCCTATCGTAGGACAAAAATTTCGACTCGGGACGTTATAGTAGGACGTCAAGGATCACAAGAGGTACAAATATGAAAAAGATAGCTCTATCAGGTTCTAAATAGGGCTTGCGGACCAAAAAGCGCTTAATAAGGTCTTGTTTAGTATCTAAAGGTACAATGTAGGACCAAAATTTCGACGGGGGATAGTTTACTTACAGAAAATATCCAGCTGCATTTTTTTCACGCTTGAGAAAAAAGTATGGAATAAGGTTCACGACTTTGAGTGTTTATGAGAAAATTTTCAGAATTTTGTTCGTTCATTGAAAATGGGAGAGCACGAAGAACCCGAGCTATAGCAATCTGCTGTATACATGCAGAAGACAATTCGGGGTAAGAGATAGAGAAAAATTGATTTATCTTCATTGAACAATTGCTATTTACCGTAAAATCGAATAAATTTGGACCAGACAGGATTTATTTTAATTAAAAAATTTTTTCATTCGTCGCAAACACCGTATCTGAAAGAAGTTTCCAATCAATTTTATTTGATTAGAATGAATGTCAGTAAAAAAAAAAGAATTAATTGAAAACAATTGAAATTAATTTGCATGAGTCAAAATCTATGCAGGACAATAATTGCTCCATTGTAAACTTGGCCAAGTAGATTGTATTGAATTAAAACAGTTTCTTTAACACAAATGAACTTTCATTGAATTAAATAAATCTCTTTTTCTCTGCGCATAGCAGCTTGCGATTATTCAGTGGCAAAGTTTGCCGGCGCTCTCGATGGAAATACGATCCTACGAACCAAGATAAGCCCTTTTATATCTTTCGATTTTTTTCTCTCTCTCTCTCTCTCTCTCTCTCTCTCTCTCTCTCTCTTTCTCTCTCATGACCTGATATTGATACGCCGTTGCACTTTAATATTATCGCAAGGAATAGGCACCTCTCCCGATTAGGATATCGGAATTATCACTCGTCGTCCTATCTCAGCAATTATTTAATCATTGCTGGTCAATAAATTTATCGCCCTCGTAAATAAAGATGAAGATTTTCACATGCTTATATCGTGGGACGATGTATGGAATTTGAAAGAGATCTCTGTGACACGAAGATAGAAACGTGAAAAGCAAGAGAGAGAGAGAGAGAGAGAGAGAGAGAGAGATCTCATGCAGTGCAGATCTTACGAATTCGTGACGCGTGCAAGATAGAAACACCTTCAACGTCTGTGCAGAGCACAGGCTGTACTTGAATACATCCACTGAATATAAAACGAGCTTGAGTACAGAAAGAAATGATATGTTAACTATGTATGGAGTATTTGACGTGATGTTTTTTTTTATGGACGGAGATCAGTGATTTAATTCAAATAAATTTTGTTAAACTGAAAAAAAAAATACATTCAAATGAAATAAATCAATTTTGGCATTCATATCGACACAGTTGACTGAATTCCCACTGATGTACATACATATACATATTGAGTACATAAAATTGAGATGTCTGCTTTTTCGGGATAATTATAATCGTTGAATAAAAAAATTGCTCAAAAATTAAGTTTATCGTAAAGCTCGGTAATTCATTTCACTCTTGTTATGACTGTAAAACCTTTTCCTCTTATTTATCTCCCTCGTTGCTCGGGGAAAAAAAAAGGAGCTGTAATGAAGCTTGTCGAAAGGTCGAGAGACGAATAAGCTCACAGAATGAGTGAGAAATTTAACAAAAAAACGAAAAAGAGGGAAAAACAAGTGCGTGAGTTTCAAACACTGTTGCAAACGTTGCGAGACTCCGGTACGGGAAATCGCGTATCCGTCGACAATCAAACGAGGACGATTGTCTAGTAAAAAAAAAAAGAAAATAGGAAAGCTTTCACCGTCATCGAATCGAGTGACGAGAATTAAAAACTGTGAAATGAGAGTCGAGGAACGCGCGAGATTCATAAATATACTAGTGGAGGCTGAAATCAAAGCACATATATACACCTTCTGCTTCTTCTTCCTCCTCTTCTTCTTTTTCTTCTTTTTCTTCTTCTCGTTTCTCTCGGATTCCCTCGTTTTCTCGGGTTGTGTCTCCTCTCTCGAATCTTTCCCGTTGATCGTGGGGCTTCATACAGCCTCCCTCCTGACTCTCGTCACCCGCAAGCTCGCCCATCGAGCCACCTTTTTCGTGCGCAAGCGCCTGAGAATGCTTCGCGCATACATTCCGAGACAAAAGTTTGGTTTTATGAAAATTTTAGTACTTCGCTATTAGGAAAACGAAAGGGGAAAAAAATTAGCCATATGGAAAGTGCTGTAAGAACATTGATCTGTAATAATGATAATGCTACAATTTTATTTGTGAAATTTTTTAAAAAATATTGTCTAACAGATCGTCGGTAACTTTCTCTCTCGTCGTGTGAAATAAATTCGTCATTTTTCCGAATACGTATAAATATATATATATATATATTTTTTTTTTAATTCTTTCCATTGACATTATCCCGTTTGCGAGAATTTTCAAAGCTTGTATTTATGTAATTGCCGGTTCAATGATCGTGACATTTATTTTAGATGCTCAATAACGACGAGGTCTATTCACAATTCGCACGTTTTAAATGAGAAAAAAAAGAGAGAAAGCTCGTGAAAAAATGCTAAGTTATTATTTATTATTTATCTTCGCACATTTATGACAGAATCATGACGATTTTACGCGCGAATATTAGAACAGATGAAAAATAGAAGAAAAAAAAAATATTACAATTTTTTCGCGGGCTTTTATCGTTCTACCAACGAGAAATTATTTTGAATCCACAATTCGATGAATATCTGTATGATGGAATTTAAAAGAAAAATTTGAAGAAAAAAACGACTCGAGAGTTGAAAGAGTAATTCTGCCTTTATATCATAGTTTTATATCTGGCATAGTGATCGGATCGACCGAGTAGAGGCGCTCACTTCCGAGGGTCGTAACAACCCCTCAGAGCGACAGGGAGAGACAGAACGAGAGAGAGAGAGAGAGAGAGAGTGAGAGAAGAAGAGAGAAAGTGAGTCGAGACGATGCTAAAGCGACGGGAGGATTTTTCGACGAGTACTACCGACTACCCATGTTATATGGAGGGGCCAGTACCCGTACATGATGCATCCCAGTATCACACAAGAGCGAAAAGGAGAATGAGTGAGAGAGAATGAGAAAGAGAAAAAGATCCCGAAGGGTAGTTGGCGCACGCGCCCACGTAAAACGCATCTGGGTGGGGAGCTTCCAGTATCACTTTGTGCCGGGCGTTGCGCCGCCGTGGCCTCCAGTCTTTGATCCGCTCCTCTCGCGGGTGGATGCTGTTTAAAAGCCGACTTGACGCGCGATCGTGATTATTATTATCATCTGGTACACTCGACCGTACGACCATAATACCATTAAATACGCGAAATTTCGAATCTTCATTCCACCGCGAAACGCGTATGTGCGAAAGCGTTATAAAAATAAACAAAAAAATATATAATAAAGAAAGTGTTATGAAAATATAATTTAAAAAAAAAAGAAAAATCAACGTTAAATTGCGTCTCGTAAGCTTTCACTGGAATCCGAAAGTGAAGACGGCGAGAGATCAATTCTTCTCCCTCTCGGTGTATTCGATGTTGCGCGATAATCGCGAGATTTTCATCGCCAAGTAATACATAAAAACACGAAAAAAATATATATATATATATTTATATATGATACTCATCCCGAAATTTTAGCACCCTAAACCCCTGGAGCAATTTGTCATCGAGGATTATGAGGTGTACAGTGTTTCATTTTCTCGTAAGCTTTCCACCATCCGAATCCTCGTTGAGATAATGTAAACGTTATAACTCGGAATAATTGCCCTTTGGCTACCTCTTTTTGTGGGGGGGGGGGGGGGGAGGAGACTCTTTGAGTCAACCAACCCGCCTGTACTTCGAATCTGCTAGACTATATCAATATATTGTTTTATAGTGTCGAAGAATTCGAACAGATCTGGCGACAATCAGATCGGAGCGAGAATATGTGGATTGAGTTTTGAGGAAGGGAAAAATAATACGAATATACGGAAAAATAGAGGATGATTCTTGAAACGTTGTGAGGAAAACATTGACCGCAAGCATTAGTTCCTATACACGTTTGGAATACATTAATCGAGGGTGCGAGTGTGCTGGTGTGTTGAGGTGTGTGTGTGTGTGTGTGTGTGTGTGTGTGTGTGTGTGTGTGTGTGTGTGTGTGTGTGTGTGTATTACGTCGGTAGAGTTAGGGAGGCCAACGTACTTGCGCGCGGATTTTCATCGTGGCGCAGCAAGCCCCCGTGACCCAATTAGATTTTCCCCGAGCTTCCCAACTGTGCGCTGGTACGACCCGGCTTAATCGCCGGTGACACTCTCCCTGGCCCGCCACGCTTACACGTTAACGTGGAAATTGGGTTCTCGCGGAAAACCCAGGGAGACGCGGCCACCTTCCGTGTACATGAACAACTACATATATACACGGGATACGTGCACGTATGATGTATGTATACATTGAACGTAGATACGTGGTTAGATATTAACGTTGGGGCATACATATAGATTGGGCTGAAGACCGAAAAAGTCACAAAAAAGTCTTGAGAAATATCTGTGATCCATGCAAAAGAATTTTACACAGTGTAACGAAAGAACGAATGAAGAATGAGATAATAATAATAGAAACAATTCGATATCGAGGCTCTGAAAATAAAAAAATAATATCTCGAACCGTATTTTTCGTAAAATTGTCAATTCGAAGCAAGGACATTACCGACGATCATTCCGATATCTGAAATTTTAATGTCAGGAAAATGCTGCTTATCGAAATTGATTCACTGGCACAATAATTTCGATAAGGAACGACGTTTAAAAAAATATACAATTGAATGATCCGATTCTTGATGCATATCTTCTCGCTTGCGGTCTGATTGTTGACGATCTTCGACTATCCTTGGCGATGCAAAATCACTGGTTCGGGAGGCTATCCAGTGCAACTATCATCCGATTATGAACTAGTCAGAGTAGTTTTATGTTCGAATTTTCTCGATGTGATTTTCAATTTCCCACATGCATAAACATACGTATATGATATGTCTATGTTACAGGATATTTTTCAGGTCTTTTGTTGTTCTATTATGATTTTAAAGGCCTTGAAACTTCTTATATAATCGCACAATGTCCAATAATTCTTCATATAACCATAACGGAATGCAATGCTTTGAATTATATTACATTAACATTTTTGCAAGGCTCTTTTAGTGTTTCAATGCAATTTTAAAACTAGCTTTAAATGTTTTATCCTCGAAAATGTCCTGTATCGTATATATCTCCTACATGTAGGAGATAAATGCAAGATTTCCAAATTTATTTGTCCCGTGTAAACGAAAAACGTGATTAGTTCGATAAAATTTTTATTGATAGCAGTGAAGAAAAAAATTGGAGTAACACAGCTGCCCCGTCACCATTTTCATTTGATATTTGAACTTTTCCCAACCCAGCTAGAACCCAAATTTCTAACTCGGAAAAATTATACTCTTTCTTTAGAACGACATAAACACGATTTTTCCACGCAACTGTGCGCAACCGATCTGAACGAAAATCGCCTAAAAAACGACTGAATCGTTATAATATAATATTCGATAATCGTGCAAACTCCACTCGTGGACATTCGCGGAGAGCCAAGACCAAGCTTGTTCAAGCTAATTTTTTTGTTTTGTGATCAATGTGCAGTGAGAACAGAGTGACGAAAGGAAATTAGGACAAAATTTTGAAGAAGAGCACGCTTTTGTTCGAGGATATTTAAAAATGCGTAAAAGTTGAGTCATTGAATTCGTGAGCATCGAAATAGTGAACGCAATCTCGACGTTGCGAAATCCAATTTCCTTGGACTATCGAGAATTCCCAAGAAATTACTGGAGTAACGTCGATGTAATGTTGGCTGGGTGAAGAAACGAGTATTTTAAAATCTTCGAATTTCATGATTTTTCCGTCTCCAATCTCAATCGATATCTCAGTCTCTCAGTTCATGGAAGATTTTCCATAAGTGCAATTTGAGGAAGAATAAGTATCTACATACGTATACATCTGTTTTCCCGTTATACGAGAATTTCAAACAGTTCAAAGTTTCCTGGGGCTGACAGATCGATAAGAAAGTTTGGACTCGAGTGCTTCAACTGCCTCATTCACACACGTACTCACACACAATCGTATATACAGCACGAGGTATCAAGCTGGTTTTTCGAAGCCTCTGACTGGAGTCATCAGAGAATCGAGAATCAATTTCGAGCAAAATTTATTTACTCTTTTCCAATGAGTGCATAACGTGAAAATCCGTTAAAAAGTTCACCCGGTCCAAAATACACGAACAACGGGGGGGGGGGAAAAATAATAAAAGATTTTCGAGCGAATTTGAAAGGAAGTGAAGTGAGTGTGATATGAACTGTGTGACGCAGTGAAATCGATCGGACAATTTGTCGAATATACAAAAATTTTCGAAAAGTTCTTTCATCTTCATTTCGTGCTCGACTAGTGATTTTTATAATTAATTTTTCGACATTTTTTTATTTTTTTTTCCCTTTCTTCGTTTTCATCGTTGCCTACGATTTTATTTTTTCTTTCGCGAAGAATTACATGATATTCCGTAACTCTGAAGCCCTTTCGGACAAATCGAAGTAACATTTTTCCATTTTCACTGTCGTTGCCGGCAAAGGCACGACAGGAGATTGGCAGTGATACAATAACGAGAAGAGGCAGAAATAATAAAAAGCGTAAGAACATCGAGGCCGACGAGAACAACGACGACGAGACGAGAGAGAACATCGTGCTGTCTTCGCAGAGTGGCTTGATACCTCTGCGTGTCGCAAACGATACAAGTCGCAGGCGCAACAATAAGGGTGCAACGGTGAAGGGTAACGGTGGTTTTGGTGATTACTCGGCGGCCGGTGAATTCGAGGTCTGGGGCGAAGAACAACGCTCAACGGATGGTACGGACTCTCAGGTGATTGGTCCGCATCAGCGGCACCAGCAACAACAGCAACAACAACAACAGCAACAACAGCAACAACAACAACAGCAACAACAGCAACGATGCGACGGTGGCTCCTCCTTGAGACCGCTACTTCACGTAGCACACTGTGAGCTTCATTCGCCTCGCGAAGCTGAATTATTGAGGCTCGACAAGCTCGAGAGCATGGATCGTAAATCCGTGGATCACGATCCTTACTCGATGATGGATAATTTTCACAATCCCGTGCCACCACCCCTGCCACGGCGTCACGTTCGGTAAGAGACCAATTTTACCAAAAAAAAAAAAAAAAAAAAAGCATCAAGTTCAAACGATCATGGTTCAGGGACAGTTTTAATAAGATTTTTTTTCTCATGACAAAGATCTTTTTCTTTTCGAATTTGTTCTCCCTTGAGGATATAAAAGGTATATCGCGATTAAAATGAGATATAGCGTCATCTAAAAATTTACGAGTGTTCGATAGAATATAAATTAATCGTTAAAGAAGAGTTTCGGGCATCTTGGGATTATATTCAAACTTTGTCCAAACTTTACTCTAGAGTTTGAGAAATTAATGATAATCGAATCATGAAATTTCGTTCAAATTTCACGTTTTCTGAAGGCGCACTTTCATTTCTATACTCTTCTAAAAATAGGATAAACAATTCAATTGTTTTTAAGTGTAATGAATTTTTTAATTATGTTAACATACTTGCCAAAGATTTTTTCGTAAAAACTTTTAATTCAACAAAACCAATTCTCTCCCTTCAACGACGCGATTCGTATGAAAATTACTGAGAAACTCATTTCGTACGTTATCCGTATAAATCGGAAATTTAATCACGTCGTAATTTAGCTTTTATTTTTATTTTTTTTTTAATTGCAAGTAATTTAAAAAAATGTCCCGAAATGAACTGGGAGATAAATATTTAGGTTCTCATTCTTCGCTATTTCCGGCCTATTCTCGGTCATTAGCAGTTTTAATTTTGACCATTCGCGAGAGATACTTACCCCTCAGATATCTCTTGGTTCGCGAGGGGAGCGCATTCGCGAGTTATTAACGCGAAGACATATCTCTCTTGGCGGCATCGTGAGGGGCGAGTTGAAGAATCTTATTATGGTCGAATTAACGAGAAAATGCGGAAACGTTCGTGAGATATTCGCTAGAATATCGAGTTGAGAAGAATCGACATGTATGAGTCGAAACAATACTCTTGATCGAAATATTTTTCGTTTATTTAAAAAATATTTATTTTTCAAAGCCACAATCCTTAAATTGGATAACTTTTTAAAAAATGTCACGGTGTTAAAGAGTTTCATTTCGAATGAAATATATTCATTATACATCAGTCGACTTTCTATATTAATAGTGTAAAGCATTTCGCGTTTTTATTGGCAAAACGAGCACAGAGTCGCGGTTTTAAAATCCATAAATTTAAATGTAATGATTCCAACACGATATCTGGTTTCAAGTCAAGCCAAATCATCCTCAGTGTAATTCAGTGAAGCTCGCAAATTATAAATGTTTTTTTCCCTTCAAGTATATGCTGTAGAGCAACACGAAATACATAACACTCCACAACGTTTTACGGTGAAACAACCCATATTCATAGCCTAGAAAATTTTGCATCGTTGTTTATCAATTAGTTCGTTCCCGTACGTCGAAGAGACTTTTTCTAGTTATATGGACTACGCGGTAAAACCTACACTGTCCGGAATGAATTGACACCCCAAAAGAACCAGACAGGCTCGATTCTCGGGTGGATGAGTTATGAATTTGGTCTTCTCACCGAGGGGTTGCTCTATCTTTCTCTTTCTCTCTCTCTCTCTCTCTCTCTCTCTCTCTCTCTCTCTCTCTCTCTCTTTCATCGCTAAAACGATTCCAGCACTCTGATAGTCGCACAACGAAAGAAGAAACAAATTACTGCTTATCCACCCCTTTCAAACACCGTATATACACGCACGAACACAATTACCAAAGTAAGCGTCATTTTCTCGAGAAATCGTCGGCGTCGTGTATATATTTTATTGAGTCAGTTTGTACGAGGGGGCCCCGTAACGAATTGACCTCGATTAGGGAAGTTCGCAAATTGGACAGAGCCCTCGCGTTGGAAAGAAAAGGAAGCCGTGCAGAAGAAAGGATAGCTCGAATGCCGGCGAACCGACCGAATCGACCGAATGTAGACGTCAAATTAGTCTGAAGAAAATGCTGGCGAGAAACAGCAATCATCAGAGAGTATTTACGAATTTGACGAGAAAATAAAAGCAACGATAAAGAATAATATGCATATATCCATACACACATTATCATAGATGCATATGAAGGATTTGTTTCGACTTTTCATCAATTCATTTTTTGGACTCTCAGTCCTTTGAGTATAGATTTAGATTAAAAAAGAAAAGTTCATTGCGTCACTCGATAATCGGTTTTAAGATGAATTTAACGAAGAGAAAAATCTTTCTCCAGCATCGAAAAAAATCAAAGACCCGGCCCCTTGAAAATCAAAGGTGTCGTCAGCATATTTTGAAATCCTTCATTAATTTACTAATCACCAAATTCCAGTTGCATCATGCGTAGCTGAAATGGAATACCCCATATCCTTATTACGCTAAAGTGCCATTTGACTTTTTCCCATTATCCCGTTTTCGTCGGTACTAAAGAGCGAGAGGGCAAGAAATAAGCCTTGAGAAAGGTAGAGAACGTTTCGATCGTTACGGAAAGGGTATAAAACTAGAATAAAATGAACTCGACGTTCTCAACTGGGTCACAAGTTCGCGTCCTGTAAATCGAGAGAAATGTCGGAATCATTGCGGATACTTTGAGACAGAATGGATGAGAGTATATCCTATAACGATCGTGATAAGGCAAACGTTCCCATTGGATTCCGTATAACGTGCACATTTATGCGAAAATAAATTTGATACAAAATCGAATTATTCGATTTTTATTTAGAAGAATTTGATAATCCAGATTGATTGTTTTGTACAGAGAATCTGTGTTTGAGCTCTCTTGTCAATTATATTCATTCAAGAATCGTGAATGAATAAAATCCATATACCCATCAGCGTTTCATCCTTATTAATTATTTATTTACATTTTTCTGGAGAAGCACGAATACTTTTATAAATATTTCCTCTTGGCAGTCGAAACAAATAGTTCCTGTGTCAAAACCCTCGGAGCCTTCCACAGCAAATTGCGATCAGTTGGGTGGAAGGGCTCGTCGATGCTATTGTAACAACGAAAATCCAGGATTCCCTTTAGTCACGAGTCTGCCAGAACTGACTTGCGAGTCTTGGCCTAGGAATACACGTATGTGTGTGTCAGTATCAAGCTACCATGCACAGACATACATATATATATACATGTATATATATAATAGTTTCTATGCTGTTTGCTCGATACAGTGATGTCTGTCGTTACCAAAGCTCGTTGTACGACCCTCGAACACCAAACAGAGTATATACGTACGTGTATTCGATGAACACGTATTATGTACTTGCTATCGGCTTTCAACCCTCCCATGTTGCATCGAGCGAACACGTAAACCTACATATAGATATACACACGTTCGATACGATTTTCGTTCGACGTATCTTGCAATTCGCTTCAGCCTCTCTCAAATCCCATGCAGAGGGGTCACGAATGATTTTACACTCGGGATCGCGCATGAGGCGTCGAGAATCAGTTTCATAGACTCTATGTACTACATCAGCTGAATACACACTGTGGCTATGTCGATTTTCAATGCATAAGCGTATATGTATCCGTATGCATGTATGCGAAAAACGATTTATAAGGCACAAAGAAATATCAAGAGTTTACCGATTTATTGTTCGTTAAGCCGACAAAGCTTTGAGTCGTTTTCATGATTTTTGAATTTCCGGCTTAAACGTTTTCCCCTCTTCAATTCCACAGGCCTTATATTCTCGAAATAAGATCGCGGAATAATATCGAAAAAATGCGTTGCAATATTGAATTTTCATTCGCATTCTCTGAGTATGTATATGTGGGCGTCAATAGTGTTCTCGAGATCGGTCAAATTCGCGCGAGGAAACGGAGAGATAACCGGTAGAAAAGTAAGCGTCGACGGTCCGGGAACCGCGGGGTTAGTGGCCACGAGGCGCCGACAATTCGCGGTGAACCAAGGCAACCCCGTTGCAATGCATCACCCTGTCCCGACCGACAACTATATACTTAGATACCTACTCCAAAACCTCGGCCCCTTCCTCTACGTACTGTCGGTTCTGCAAAGCGTATCACCACCCCCGGTAAAGCTACATTTCTCTCTCTCTCTCTCTCTCTCTCTCTCTCTCTCTCTTTCTGTACGGGCTGATGGTTTCTCGACGGTGCAACTCCTCGTTGCACTTCTAATGTACACACTTCTCTCGTCATTTCTCTTTTCCGTTCTCCAAGACTCAGACATGTGTGTGTGTGTGTGTGTGTGTGTGTGTGTGTGTGTGTGTGTGTGTGTGTGTGCCTCTTGTCTCGTTTCTCGTTTCAGCGTTCTCTCCGTTACGGGTCCGCACTTCCGGATGTGCGTTACGGACGACGATTACAAAAGGTTGAGGGGGACCAAAGCAATGGCCTCAACCACAATTCGTGTATATACGTACTATAAGTACGTAATGTGTTACTGTCGATTCAGATTAATCCATGCATATATTATACAGTCGTACATATCACGCGTTGAGACAATGGATGGAATATACAATAAACTAATGTATACCGACTAACATTTTGTTTACTTATCCTATATTTATTTGAAAAAAAGATAAATGACTTTTTTTATTACGGAAAAGACGGGAAAAAAAAAACACGCGCTAGATAGGCCAATGGAAATAATTTATGCAGGTCGAGTGTATGCAAAAAATATAATGCGAAGTATAATTTCATATATTTCACGTAATTTTATTCTCTACATGAAAATTGATAGGTCAAACACATGCGAGGTGCATATCTGCGTATATCGAATGTCGAGAGACGCCATATCGTGACGAATGCGGCACTATTATCACTTTTTCGTCCTCTCTCTTAATTTCTCATCATTTACTCCAATGCCCACTCCCTTTTCTCCTCTTACCGATACACCATATTTTCCTCCTCCCCATTTTTGTAGCTCTGGATCCTCTGAAAAGCCAAATCTTCGTAGATTTTGCCCTTTCTATTAAGTGTAATATATAGTCTTCTCTTCCTTCCTCTCCTCCTTCGCCATACGTACGTTCTTCGTCGTATATCGAGTGCTAGTAGACAAAAGGGCGTGAAATCAACACTCTTAAATATGCACAGTGATGGAAAGTTGCGTCCTTTTTCGTTCGCTATAGAACATTTATAGGTGTATACAGAGCTTTCTCCCTCTCACACCTTACGGCTCTGTTTTTCCCCCTTTCTTTTTTCATTCTCCCGTTCACGCTCTTCGTTTTCCATCGCTTTTCCTCCTCCTTCATCTTCACCCTCGCACGTTGCTTTGTGTCCAACCTTTCTCGAATAACTCCCTCGCTCCCTTTACTTGTATTCTCGTGAGCAGCACGTCGATCCAGTGGAGCGACGATTCTCACCGTGCTCACACCAGTTCCTCCTCCCTGTATACAAATACACACACACACACATATATATATCGCTTGGATATCGCGCTTTCCACTTTCCACACTCTCACACCGTACCTCCCTCTCTTTATCGTACTCTCTGTCCTTCCCTCCTTCAAGCTTTTCCCCGGTGCACTGCGTACTTTTACTTCCTCGTTCCTCTATTCTCTTTCGGTCTTTCATATCCCCTCTGCCCCGTATACAGAGGAGGAGAACGTTGTCAATACGCTCTTTTTCTCGCGCCATCTCTCGTCATTCTTTTTGTTTTTTGTTGTTGTTTTTTTTTTTTTTTTTTTTTTCAAACGTGTGCGCGCATCGATTCTCGTTTCGGCAAAGACACTCGAAGAATTTTCTATCTCGTATTCGGGACAACGGTGGAAAAAAACGAGAAGACAGACGATGGAGCCTTGGGACGAGAGAGCCACAAATTTTCATCCTTTTTTTCGCGTGAGGCTTTTCTTTACTACCCTTCTCCCTTTAAACCCTTTATACTTTTGCACCCTCTCTCGCCCTCTCTCTCTCTTCATTCTCTACCGCTTTCGACGCCGCTTGTTTTTTTTTTCCTTTCCACGCGTGTTTTACTGTATGTAGGTTCACTTACATATCTGGGGTCTAAAAAGTGCTGCGATTACATTGTCAGTGGGTGACTGTGGTACCGGTACAGTAGACGAGTATCTCGCATTTCTAAAAGTACCATGAAATCGTTTTTTTATTCCATTCTGTTTTTTTTATACATATATTTTTGGTGGAGGAGTTGAGACAATAATATATTATCTGAGGTTATCGAGATGGATATGAAAGTGGTTGCAGAATTCAAAGATTTTTTTTGATAAATATCGATTTGTATAGTCGATATTGAATGACGACTCATCGATTATTTAGTCAACAAGCCCTTTTTATTATTCCAAATCATGAAATTATTGTCGCCAGTGTTATCCGAGTCCAATGGTAGCCAATCATACATTTTTTTACAAAATAACGATGGATCGATGTAATAAAATAACTGGTGGTCTCTCTATCTCTCTCAGTTGAGAAGTATTAAAGCTGCAAGGAACAATACACCCAGCATCGACACTGATGACTGGGCGATATAATTTTAGACACACCCTCGAGCCTTTAACCCTTTCGTTTCAGGCTGGGTAATCCGAGTAGGTTGATGCATCTCTCTCTCTCTCTCTCTCTCTCTCTCTCTCTCTCTCTCTCTCTCTCTCTCTCTCTCTCTCTCTCTCTCTCTCTCTCTCTCTCTTTCTCTCTCTTGCACGAAGAGAGACACCACTTGAAGGTAAGAGGGTTTCACGAGAGTGCCATGAGTGGGCTTCACCTACTCTCGTCGATTAAGTAAACTTTCTGGCTCTCGCGGTCTTCACGGGAAGAGAAAGACCTCGGGCTGTATACGCGAGACGAGAGAAGCCGTTGTAATTTCAACTAACTTCTTGGACCTTTGTTGTATCGTTTTTCTCGACCATTAGTCATTCACAAGCCCTTTAGCAACCACCGAACAATTATTATCTCATCGTATTGGATACGGGGAAATATTGCATTGCTTTTCAATTCACGTGAATTTAATTTTTTAATTTTTAAAATTATTTTTTACGATATTTTACTTAGAAAAAAAAGTATTATTTCTTTAATTGAGAATTAATTGTATTTTTCCTCGTTCACAGACAAAGCTTTGTGATGGTAAAAAAATTTACTTCGAATGTTTATTCATTTATTCATATGAATCAAAAAGTACGGCCCATTTATTTATTTAAATTCGAATTATATAGCTCCTTATAGAGGAAGGCTGGATCGTTATGTGTAATTTTAAGGAACCAATTTTTAAATTGCAACTTGCAACAATATATTTCCATTAATTGACACAGGTAAGTATTTTCAAGCCGAGCATTTAAGTAATGTATCCCTCAAAAGTCCAATTAATCATAATTTTTTAAAATGGGACACAGGACATTCAGGCTCGGGTGGTTTCTATTTTTATCGTAATTTCTTCGGTTCTTTTTTTAGAACGATATAAATTGAATTAAAAGTGTAATTGTCGTTGGTCGAGTACTTTCCAAATTGGAAACAGAAGTTGCGTCTCGAGGCTGAGAAACATGCCACACAGCACGCGCTCTGTACCAGCAGGAGCTCTCGAGACAGTTGGAGCGCGCGTCAGAGAACTTGCTCGCTGCATGGCTTTCAACCCCTCCCAGGGCTCTCTGTGTGCTATTTCTTTCTATCTCTCTCTCTCTCTCTCTCTCTCTCTCTCTCTCTCTCTCTCTCTCTCTCTCTCTCTCTCCCTGTTTCTCTTCGTAGCGACCCCGAGAAGAATCTCAATAAATCTTAACGGACGGCTAAATTACTCGTCGCTGCTGTGTCTTTCTCGTTCCTCTTTCCCTCCTCGCCCTTTCCACTGTGTCTTTTCCACTCGCGGATGTTCGACGGCGCCGTGTCGCCCTCTCCAGCATCCTCGCTCCTTTTACAAGTGTCGCCAGAATTTATTTATCTCTCTCTCTCTCTCTCTCTCTCTCTCTCTCTCTCTCTATCTCTCTCGGTCGTTAATTCGATTATTTGTTTGTATTATCTCGTCTCTTCGCTATCTCGCGTGTTGTAAATCGATTCATCAATCAACTCTGAATCAGGAAACAACTATTTAATTTATCAAAAGTGCGAAGTAAAAAAATGACCGCTATAAAAATGATCTTGAAAAAATCCCATCCTCATTGCTGCGATATACTCATAAGCTTTATTCAACTAATAATTAACAAACAAATAAAATGAATCTTCTTCCTGACTCGGTCTGATTACGAGGCTGCGGGTAAAAAAAATCGATTAACGAAGTGCCCGGAAAAGACGAAAAAGCTCGTTGGGAAGTTCTGTAGAATTCACGCTGTACACTCGTTCGGCCAAAGTCAAGTGAAAATCCGATGAACCTATCCAACGAGGGGAATGCGGCACGTGTGAGAAGGAGGAGGAAATAAAGAAGAGACGGAGAGGCCGGAAGTGCCGAGGGACGAGCACGACGCCGAGGCTACGTCGTCGTCGCCGCCGCTCTGTCCGGTTTCTGTCTCTGAGAGGCATTTAACGCGGCATCTGCAAGGGACTTTGTAATTTAGAGCCAATCCCCTTTATTATCCGTAATACGTTTCGCGATGGTTCCTATATACCCCACGCTGAATTATTCGTATGTATATTGCTATATATACATATGTATACGAGCGTGCAGTATACATGAGGCATTCCAGGTGAAAACGACATGGCCATCAACCGTGTCGTATCTTTTTTTTTATTTTCTTATTTTTGACGTGTCGTTTTTGACATTCTTTCGAAAATTTCGATGGTCATTAACGAGAAATATGTTGAATGAATAATGTTGAACATTATCGGTTTTTCTGAAATATTTAGTATTTTTATCATGAATAATGAATGAATTTTTTAAGACATCCATTGACAGAAATATAAGAAAAAATTGTTTTAAAAGTGTGATTTTATTAAAGAATTTATTGTAAATTAATCGTAAAAATATCAGAAGAATCAATAACTTCGAAAAATGTTAATTTGATACTTTCCATGATCTTTTATTTTAAATCGAAAAAATCTGAGAGTCTTTTGAGAGTATTTTGTCGTATGTCCTTGCAAGATACTAAAAAAAGGAGCCATAAATAAAAATTAGTGTAAGGACCTTATGGATTTGGCTTGGAAAACCCCATATGCAACCAACAATTCAACGGAGAACTTCTGAATCACTGCGAAAAAAGAAGAGAGAGAGAATATACAGTCCTTTGCCGAAAGGAAATCGTTTCTCCAATGGAAAGCTTCAACGACAATCTCCTCAAGAGACTGCTGGAAATAACGAGGATATTCTACGACTCTCACAGCTTCCTCGACTCTCGGAATAGCGAATTTATACAACCTGTAATGGCTGCACACCTAACAATATCTCATGTCCTTTTGATGCACCCGATGATGCATCGCGTGTATAGTTTTATTCTCGCAGGAGCTGGCTCGTATCATATTCGAGGACTCACATTGACAATCGACAAATATTCTCATACCATGAAATATATATTACGTGAAATTTCCTCAACCAATTTACATTTCCTACAATTTAGTAATAAACTTTATTCGCAGCAAGCTCACGACGATTGTAAATAACGATCATAATATTTTTACATTTCGCCGTAAATTTTTATGCAAAAGTTTGAAGCACAAACGCGGTAATATTATTTTGCAATTTCGCGGATTACTTGAGAGAGTCCTTCAAGTCGGTAATATCGTATAATAGCGGAAAAATTCATTTATCTCGCATGCCTCGCGGCCATTCGGAGTAAGTCTTTAACTCGGATATATTTCGTTTGTAAAGTTTATTCTTTTCCATTCTATTTCAACTTTCCACGATCCTATATACATATATATATATATATATATATATATATATATATGTATAATATGTATACTATATATATTTATATAAACGAACGTTGTATACTCAACGGGAAAAAAAAAGTTCATCCTGTCTTTATTTTACGGGAGGATCAATGAATAAACGTTCCCGAGATGTCACTTATCAATTTATTTTTATATATCCATTGTCAATGCCCTTCGGTGAAAACACGAGAAATATGATGTCTCGAAAGAGGGACTGCGGGTGGGACGAGAGACCTATCGATCATTGTAGTTATAGTATCAGGCAGACGAGACGTCTCGGAGGTACACGTATACACTCGAGACAGACGGATAATAAGCAACGCGGGGAGAGCAGTTGAGCCACGTTTTCATATCTCTTTACATCATATTATACGTATATATAGCGCGAGTCTCGAATCGTCTGAATAAGTAAGTTGGAGTCGCAGGCATAATTTGAGCGAGGAGTATACACCGCGCTACACGTTATACCGCGATAGTCGACGAGAACGCACTTGGGTATCCGTAACTATATGCTTATGATATGTACAACAATACGTGTTCATGTAGGTTCGTATACCCTGCAAGGTGTACATATCGATGTACACCTCTATTTATATGTCTCCAAGTATCCATATATCCGCACATACCCTCAGGGGATACTGGGGCTACTTTCATGAACTTTCCACTTTTTAATACTCGTCGTTTCCTCGGTAAGATCAATCGATTTGACCGTTGGCCATTACTCAGATGCGACACTGATCTACATACGAAAAATTTGCCCAACCGTTTGATCCATCCGCTTGTTTGTTGCCTAAAGTCCTCAACGTTTATGGTTTCCAGAGCGTCCAATAATGACACACATGCAAAGTTACTCGACGCGCATATCCCCTTGAAGAGCTGCAGACAGCTAACGAGACTTCGAGTCTGTGATTTACAAGTCTTGATTGAAAATTTATTTCGGAGAGCTTAACCGGAAGCTACATGGCTCATGATTACATGAAAATTCCAAATCGACATCAACAGAGCTTTCATTGCCTGTTATATGAACGAATTAAGATGTATCATGGATGGGAAATGTCGTTAGGGCTTATTCGTTTATGCCCAAATTGTTTATAACAATGAGAACCGATATCGAGCTTTTTAGGGAGAATAAAATTTGTCCCGAAGGTTCGTTTTCCTTGCATTTGCATCGTATTATCACACGTATGGATTATCTGCATGAATATCGTTGCGTGACTATAACCGAGCATTGAAGTACATGAATCGATGATTTTATAAATACCTTGTGAGCATAGGGTATATGCATATAATATATTTACTATAAATTATGTAGAGTCTTCCTTATACCTAATGCTGTGCGTGAAATGCGTTTACATCTGCTGAATGCCCGGTCATACAAGCTCTCTGAACTCGCGAATCGAAGGGTATAGAAAAATACGTAATATACAGAATATTATATATATGTGTGTGTAGATGCTTATATAGATATGGTGAGCATTTAGTAATTCATCGCCTCGTATGCGGATCCATTTCATCAACGGTGCATAAATACCAGAGGAAGTATATATATTACATTATATACGTGTGCATATATATAGCTCGAATGACGTTCCTTACCACACGATTCTCGTTTTTTTTTTTTTTTTTTTTTCATTTTCTTTTTACTCTCATCCCCTACGGTCTCGAGAGAACGAGTTCTCTCGCTCCCTCTGTGCCAAGAGACTCACCTATTTATCACTATTTTCTGTTCTTTTCTCTCCGCTACTACTTGTCCCATTATTTTTCGTTCCTTGGTCTTTCTCTCGTTCTTCGAACACACACATATACACATAAATATTCAGCGTCTATCTCGTTCCCGTCATCAGACGTACGTCACTTCCCGTATTTCCCGGCATTTCTCGTCCTAATGTGAATAAATGAATCTGTCAGCACTTCTCTGCCTCCTCGTTAACGACGAAAGAGGCACAAACTCGCCCGTTGGCAAGGGAATGAGAGTTAGGAAACGTTTAAATGAATAAAGAAATGAGAGGAGAATCCGGGAGGCAAAGCGAGCGTAACAGATGAAGGAAAGGATGGATCGTAGGAGGGGAAAAAAAAGAAGATTGATAGAAACTCCAGGAAGGTGAGCCCAATAAGGCGAGAGAGGAATCAGCTGAAGAAGGGAGTCGGCTAAAAATGTGTGGCAAAGAATCGCTAATGATCGATCATATATATGCATATACATCGGATATGCTAGCAAGCAGAGAGACACGAGTCACGCTATGTGATACGTAAAATCATGTGGGTCAGGCTATTCGATTTTGTGGCAGTTGTTATATCGAAAATATGTATTCGGTACGCGGAAAGAATAAGCCGACTCATCCAGGAATAATTTTTATTTTCTGTATCAAACTGAGCACTTCCGGTAAAACCGAATCAAGTCGTCTCATCCATCCTTGCTAGTTCGAGAACATCGAAGCTACGAATTTCTAAACCCTCGTTGATCATGCATGTTCAGCCTTTCGAACAATCTGAGAGAACAAATTTTGAGTAAAAATTTTGATGATTTTGCCTCTGTTAACCACGAAAACATTTCAACTAATCAAATGTATTCAGTTGAAAATTAAATCAAGATTACACTACGGAGTCCTGCTACATTCTAATGATCATGAGCGAAAGCCCAAGCAGTATTAAAGCAATTAAATAAAGAAGGAGATAGATAGGGAGAGAAATGTATTATATAGCAAGAGGAAAGAGTAAATTCCTGTTAAAAGAAACCCTCGTAAAGTTCCCCCCGCCCCCCTCCAGAGAAAAAAGTTCCGGAGTTGGGGAGCAAAATTGTCGCTATCCAACTCATAGAATGTTCGTGCCATATCGGTAGGGAGGGAGAGTTTTAAACCGAGATGAAACGATATAGACTGCTCCATGCTATTTGGTATTTTGCCCAATGCGTTTCCGACAGACCTACATATGGGAAATAATAACTGGGTCGCGTGCGGTTCAGCTATACATTTATCTTAAACGTATAGCAGTAACATAATACCCGAGCTGCGAAACTTTGTGGAAATCTTGCACCCACTATAAAGGCGCCAGTCTTTGTGAAGCAAGTGGCATAAGTTTGAGCATGGTATTTTGATAATCAGCCAATCTTACGAATTTCATTTTGGTATTGTTCGAGTTGATGCAATTTAAGAAACATTCCTACGGTAGAAATAGTTCTGGATCGATTCAACATTAGAGTGAACTTTCTAGAAGTTAAATCCTGAAATCGCAAGCAATTCGAAGTTGGCTGTGATATTTAGGTCAGAAGTGCACAGATACAGACTCCCAATAGGACGCCATGACGATTTACCCTTCACCAGTTCATTCATAGTACCCCTGCATGATGCCCTATATAATCTCGCATTTATCAATCTTTCCGCCATATTAGTTATGAACACAATGAAACGGATGACATATCAGCCAATATAACGGCCATCAGCCTATCTTTCTCTTCCATCACCCGTTGCGCCATGGAGGGCGTATTTTTAATGTCTTCCGTGATGTTGAGTTTCCGTGATGTTCTGTGATGTTAAAGGTCCAAGTTGGTTGCGGTTTCAGAAAAACCAACTGCCACCTTTTAAAACATATCTCTACGAATGATGGGTCAGAATAACTCTTTAGAAATCACCGCACGAGTACGAACACCTGCTTTGCATTCGAAAATCCGATATATATATATATATATATATATATATATATATGTATATCGATGGACTAATGCCAAAGGAGAGCGTATCGGTTATGTATACGCGTAGCTTATACGTCCCTATGGAATTTAACCATTGATATGGTCAATTTCGATGTATTCTTCATGCAGGGTATAGAAGGTACAAGGGAAAGAGCAACGAGAGCGATAGCACCAGCGAGCAGAGCATAAAGTAATAACCAGATAGAGAGAGAGAGAGAGAAAGCGAGAGAGAGAGAGAGAGAGAGAGAGTCGGATGCACTGCCACGTCGTCGGATCAATATCGGGCCCATGTTGAGGGAAGCGCGGGGGCGTTGGTTGTCGGCGTCAGTACTTGGTGTTTCTCCTCAGTCTGGTAGTTGCTGCTGCTTTTCACAGCTATACGAGAGCTCGGGATCGTCATATTTGTGATGGCACGGCACAGTCTCTCGTCAGTGAGGTTATCCTCGTAATAATTTGTCGCTATAATGTTCTTATTTCCATCACACCTTCTACAATACAAAATATACATATTCACTGCTGATCAACAAAAATGGCCTAACCCTCAGATTTCTTTACGCATCAAAACGCTATAGATTGGGCATCAATTTTTCGCCGTAAACCAGTACAATTACATTTTTCACGTTACTAAAAATGTCTCTGTAGAATGAAAAATAATTTTGATAAAAATGTATAATTCCACAGTATACCGGCCCTTTCTAGCAATCGAAAACAAATCGTTGTATTGATTAAAAAAAAAAAAATGAATTACGATCATGCAGTAAAATTGCACTGTAAAATTTGAATAACCCGCTGGATTTAAACTTTTCCATCTATAATATATATTTTCCAACTTTCGTGTCGTTCCACTTCTCGCACACGAGAAATAACTCGGTAAGGGTATCAACGGCGAACGAGATTATACGGATCATCAAAATCGCGTGTAATTTTAACATTCTAATACGTACATGTTTGTACACAGGAAAATATAAGAATCAGCAGCAGCGTGGGGTTCTTTGCGAATCAGTCTCACAATGTGGCAAATCACGTAGCGGATGATTGTCCTTGTACAAAAAAAAAAGTACGCATGCGAAGCGAAATAACGAGCGACAGGCCTAGGAAGAATACGAGGCAAATAAATCAAGAACGAATTTTCCTTTAGCCTTTATTCACCTCTCTCAACCCTCCTTTTACCCATGCGACAACGACGCTGTGGCGGTGACAAATGACTCGAGTCGCTTGTCCCAACACACGCAACATGTTACCCGTTTCTCTCGATCCTGTTGCCCACGCACGTGAATCCACGGAAAACCTTACGCTCTGTCTGAAGCATATGTATAATATAGTGTGACACAATTTACACTTCTATTTTTAAATTTCGAATCTTGCCGAAAAAATTCATTCCAATTTATGGAGGAAAAAAAATCCTGAGGGATCTAGCGGGACGAAAAATATTCATTCGAAAGGATTGAAAATCACGTTTTTGACTAAATATTATTATTTTTCATTTGGTTATCCCTAATTTCGCCGAAATTGCGGAAAATATTAATATTTAGCGCTTTCAAACGCGAATTTTCCGATTAATACGAAATAACTTATAAATATATAATGTCAAAAGCGAGCAAGATAAAAATTATGGGGGAGCAAAGACCGGCATATCACAGCAGAGGTGTGCGTCTCGTCGTCTTGGATGATTCTCTCGCGATCGTAGGCGGGAAATCAGCAGCGGCAGCCTGCGAGTCTCGTCTTGGAGGCCTTCGCCGGCTTTATAAATAGATAATACAACGTTGAATAAATGCTACTGAGGCCACGCAGAATCTCGATGAAAGACCGAGCCCGCTCTTCTCTCGGGGCACCAGAGAGACGAGGCCTCCAAGACTTTGCTCTCTTCGTCTTTCTCGGTCTTTCTCACTGCGTCTAGATCGCTCGTTGGTGACTCGTCGGCAAACCGCACATTCGCCCCCACGAGACATTAACGACGTTAGCCTTAATCAAGACGGAGATTGCGGTCTGGGTAAAACGGGCGGAAGAGGCAGGGAGAATGAAAGAAAGAACGAAGGAGGAGGAGGAGGAGGAGGAAATTTCTCTCGCGTTGGCGGACTTTTCTTGTCCGGAGAAAGTCGAAGATATGGGAATTTATGTATCATATATGTGAGCTTCGATCTTGATATATCCAAAAAATCATCCATTTATGCTGTATAGTGCATAGAGTTGGCATTCGTTCCAGGGGAGACTGGGGTGATTTGAAGCAGTAGCGATATCTCCCTTGTTTCGTTGGATATTAATTAAAAAAAAAAAAAAGAGAAAATGTGCCCGATAACCGATAATATCTCTCTATGACATGATTCGCTAAATATATGTATATATATGTGTAATTTTCTTCACAGTAAAACTTCATAAATTTTTGTGGAAAATTTGCAAAAGTTACACATGACAAATGTCGTAATTCGTTTAGTCCACGGGTCTATAGTTCTTGAAAAAGAGCTTTCAGATGCAAAATTAAATCGACGTGATGTGCCATAGCAGAAAAAAAAAATAAGAGTAGAGCTAGTTAATAAATTCGAAGATTGTGGTTTTTCCTCTTGACGCGGTAACGTATATATTGTGAGTATGTATACACAATAAAGAGAGAGTATCAAAAGCGATGAATGTGCGCATGTACCTCAGAATTCTGCTGCACTCCCCTTCTTCCCCTTCAATATGAAATTCTCTCGTTTCTTTCGAGCTGTGCACAGAGATGGAGTTTATATATAGGTATACATTATATATATGAATAGCAGCGGAAAAATATGTTGTACTTTATCGCTCCATTCTTCGCCCACGCAAACCCCTTTCTTTTCTCATGCCTCGCATATATATAGTATATATACTAAATATACAGCTGCATGTGCACCTGTATTCCCGTAGTCTATAGTATGATGCAGTACACTTTACTAGTTGGCCCACAAGCCCATGTTACTTATAGATACATATATATATAATATATATATTACATGAACACCAGACGAGACCGGACCGCAACGAAAAAACATTCAACATGCCTCATGCGCCCTCGCTACTCTGTGCCCGCATGTGTGAATCTGTGTTACTCAACGAAAAATTACACCGATAACATTTTGTTTCCATCCCCTCGTCTCTCTAGTCTGCCGTTATATATACTCAGACGGAGCAAAGAGAAAAAGAGCCAACTACAGCGGGGGGGAGGGGGGGGGGGGGGTGAAGGGGCAAAAGGGGATGAATAAAGCATCCTCCCAAACTCTTCGTACTCCTAGCACGAATTACGTATCGACTTTTTGCGCACAACCAACGTTGGAATGTACATTTATATGCTGCTGGTATAGTTCAAAAATGAACTTAGTCTTTTTTTGGATTTCGTTATTTATCGAAATACTTTCATTATAATCACGGATAAAGTACCGTCTCGTTGAGTTTTAAATTTCGACACAATTGTTATCTTTAATTATTCATCAACGTGCAACATTCTTTCGCACGAGAGTATATAAGATTTTTGGATTATGGAAAAGTTCCGTGCGATTCTTTTCATCGATGCCTCATCAACGCAAACATTTTTTTTTTTTTTTACAATTTTAATTCATTTTCGTTCAAGCGCTTTATTGTTCGACCATACTTCGTGAACAATTGCAGATGTCCACGGTAATATTTAACACAGCGCGCAGATATAAAATGTCTACTTTTTCAATATCGATAGAATCGATCGCCTCATCGAACGTCCACTCTCCTTTCATAAGAAATAAATCATTCACTGGTTATCACGCACTTCTCATTGATTCCGTATGCAAAATTTGAAAAAAAAAATTACAGCACATGAAAATTAATAAAAAGCACAAAAAATACAACATTCGTGCATAAATACGTGCGTGTAAAATACTTTTATCTATTCAAATACAGCATTCACGATTAATAATAACAATATTGAACGGGAATTGGATTACCTGAAATTATTTTTAATTCAAGCACCCTCTTTTCGCTACAACGTAAAAACCGTACCTCGTTAATGGTTAACCTCCATTCGCTCGATCTTTTCTATATACTCGTTCGAGTTTCCGAGGGATCCTCAATACCCTAGATTCACACACGACATATCTGCACGTACTTTTTGCACAAAGTGCTTATACACCGACTGAAATAGCAGATATTTATAGTACAATTGCATTATGAGAATGTGTTGGGATATGTATACGTGTGTGTCAAGTTTCTACAGCGTTAACTATGATCGATTATTCCCTCAACCCCTTCGACTCGCTCGGTTCTCATTTTTTTTCTCACTCCCTCTCGGGTGCCTAGCGCATAGCCAAACCTCCAGTGTATAACTCGGAAGGGTTAAGTGGGTTCGTTAGCCATATCGCGAAGGGAGAACGATCAAGAAAGTGGCAACGAAAGAGCGATAGAGACGGAGAGACATAGAGAGCGTTTGAGGGATGAAGTGTACGTATACTTCGTACTACATGTGCTACTGCACTCACCCTCCGATTAATCCGAAGAATAATTTTACCGGAGGCTCTCGCACGTCTTATATACATATATGGAGAGGAACGATATTTTTTTCCTTCATCTTTTTCACAGCTCGTTTACTCGCCCTCTCTTTCTCTCGTTCTTTCTCGCTCTCCTTCTCAGGGGTGTGTTTTATAGAGCGCATTGAAAAATAAAAATAGAACGACGAGTGGGGCGAATTGTGATTCACGAGAGCTATAATTCTTGGCTTATCAAGGAATACACGCGGGCATTCTTTCTCTCCGCATCGCGCGTCATCGGTGGCGAGAGGTTCGTTTTATTCAGGCCTTCGTACCAGATTATTATTTTAACGACTGTTTAATTCAAAACTTTCTCTTCCCCCGTTCCTCGTTCTCAGAAGGATAAGACGAAGATTTAACGACAAAAAGAGATGAATCGACATAAGGGACTCGATCACAGGGTGTATATCTCTCTCACTCAAAAACGAAAGTACATAATACACGGAGAAGAAGATCCTGGAGTTGTATGAGAAAAAAAAGTATACAATACTAACAGTTCGCGATATGAAAAAGTCTCAGCGCACTTAAATAAATGCAGTGCGCGCTGGAAGCAGAACACGCATCTGGCAAACGCGCGTGTTTTATTCCCCGAGAAAGTCATCGCAGTGGTAATTGTGAGCGGAGCTTGCGGTTGGCTTTTAGAACAAAAGTTAATTTCACGCGACGGTGCTTCCAGGAATGTATTTCGCGTATATGATATTTGAGAAAAAAAAAAAAACATTGTTAGCGACACACGCTTCGAGGTAAAAATGCACGTTTCAGCTTATGAGAGTAGTCGCGGAGCAACGCCGGTGCACACACGCCATATACGAGAAGGAAAAACAGTACGAGAAATCACACGTGCATTATTTTATGCACGAGCTGCGAATCAATGTGTGTATTATTTCAAAAAGTATAATTGGCAAAGCATAAAATTCAACAATTGCGAAATACAAAATACATTTTTTAAATCTCAAGTATGGTAAATATTTCGCGTTGCAAGAAGATGAAAATTATATTGGACAAAAGTGATTAACTGCATATGTGAACAATTTGATAAAATAATTGGACATTATGAAATTTTTGCTACGATAAAATACAGCGACGAGTACACACAGAGATCCAGAGACGCTGAATGGCGGCTATAGTGGAGAGATACATGACCGCTGAGCTAATATTACCTTTTCCTCACAGGGCCTCGCGAATATTGAATAAAAACCGAAACGACGTCGTCTCGATTCGCTATTGTGTCGTTTCGGTGGCCGATATTAGTTATCCAACTCTTCAACGACTATTATATATTACCATTATTGTTATCATTATTACGCGATTATAAATTTAGCAATCCCATGTCTATTGAAATATCACATTAGATAAAAAGAGAGAGAGAGAGAGAGTATAAATGTGCAGAAATCTTCGAACTTTGTTATGCCATATTCCGTAGCTACGCACGGAACACTCTGAATTATATCAGAATTTTCATCTACACCGTTCTTGAAGAATAAATATTCGAAATTTTAACAATATATGGAAAAAAATTAATCAAAAATATAATGATAGAATGCAGTTAAAGGAAACCCCATGACAAAAATCAGTTCGTTGGTGTACCTCGTTTTCATTTTTTTGCGCTCTTTACTGTTGAAGCAAATGTTAAAGCGCAACCTGCCCCATACGTCGCCTGCATCCCGCCGTACACTTTTCCCTCGCTGCATTCCCCGGCATTCCTAGTGAACCTCCTTAAAAGTTTTCTTAAAAATAATTCTAGTTCGCACGAAAAAAAAAGGACACATCTAATTAACAATTACTTAATATTCCGAGAGGCGATCCTTTCGTCGTTCTTGAATTATCAATTTAAAGTTGAAAATTTTTCGGCAAAAAAATTAATCGCTTGCCATGCGTGTACTCAAATGGTACAATAAAATTGGACCCTTCATTTTCTATTTGGAGCCACATCTCCGAATCTGAAAACTCAAACAAGCAAAACACTCTATACGGGTAATCAATTTTCCGTGCGAAGATCTCCATACAGCGAATCCTGAAGCAAACGATAACGATAATCGATGAAACTTGGACGCACATCCACAAATCAGTCGTCGCCGTACCACCATCATTTTATCTCGCTCTCTTGAATGTGTTTGTTTTTCTAAAGGTTGAAGAGAGAGAGAGAGAAAGAGAGAAAAGTAAGAGAGAGAGAGAGAGAAAGAGAGAGAGAGAGAGACAGAGAGAGAGTTTATTCGGTGTGCTTGAAAAGTTAATGTACAAAGTCAAGTGCTTTGCGAGATCGAGGAAAGCTTGCAGTACGCGTATGATCCGCGAAAAACGTGGAATAACGCGAAAGAGAGAAAGGTCAAGAGAGAGAGAGAGAGAGAGAGAGAGAGAGAGAGAGAAAGATGGTGGCGCCATGGTATAGGCGCCAGGGATGCATGAATATAACAGCGTCATTAGGAGAATCGCAGCGAGAGCATTTCGCATCAGCAGTTGAACAACAGCGACGTGTAGAGAGACAACGAAGTACGTTGCAGATCTCTTCTTCTTCTTCTTCTTCTTCTTCTTCATCTTTTTCTTCATCCTCGGTGTAACTCTCGACGTAAGGGCGACCCTGTACTTGGCTCGTAAATAAAGTCGGTTGGCACACCAGCGAGACGAGAGGGATGACTTTCTGCTGGTTCTGCCCTCCTCGATCTCTCTCTCTCTTTCTCTCTCTTCGTTCTCGAGTAAATCCAGGACACCGAAAAATTCGTCCTGAAGATATATTTCTCGTGTACCCAGTCGGGTAAGAAGAGCGAGAGAGAAAGAGAGCTTCGGCAAAAGTGAAGAAAGAGCGACATAGAGGGTAGCTCGTGAAATCGGACCGAGGGAAACTGAGAAAAGTGGAAAAATTAATAAATGAAGTTAAGAAGAAAAAAAAAGAGGAGAAGAAGAGGAGCGCGCGATGAAGAAAGAAATGAGCGCAAGCGCCGAGAAAGAAACGATGTATCTCGTGTCTCCGTAATTGGCCCGGCATAATCTTTGCTCCATTTTTCACATCTCTCTTGTTCGGTCGCGCTGCGCTATATCGTCGCTTACGGTAGAGTATTTCCTCTCTCGCTCCCCTTCTCCTTCCTCTTCTTCTATTCCTTCATGCACTTTTTTTCATCTTTTTCTTCATGTTCTTTGAGACCGCGGAGGACTTCACCACTCTCGGTACGGTCCAGAACCTTATGCTTTTCTTTCAGGGTGGTGTCAGGAAAGTTGGGGCACAATGTAGGTCACCCAAGAAACAATTTCATTGGAATTCATAATGCCAAAATCGAATTATCTCGGATAGGGAATCAATTTTGCTTTAATCGAAGAAAAACATTTTTTCTCATCGAATAATTTCTCGTAAATATAATATTCATTTGGTGTGCATCCGTACTCGCGATTTTAAAAATATTTTTACTCCAGCTTTATTGCATTTTTCCATATTTTCATTGCATCGAAGTACAACGTTGAAAAAGAACGGTTGAGCCGTTATTTTATACATCTGTCGATGTCTTCATCACTCCACGATAAAATAAAAGCATTTTACCCGACCCTCTGTCTCGGCCGCGATCGAACGATCCGCGTTCTCTGCTCGTGCCCGCGAAGCCACTCCTGCGCGAAGTAATTACAACTTCGTCGATTAGATCCCCGTAGGAATTGCCGTGGCGTGCCGCGAAGAACTGCCACTCCCGCCATTGGGCTTTCCATCCATGTTTTATATACATAGAAAACGGTATGTATCTTTGCAGTTGGCTTACTGCGAGCCTTTACCTGTACTCATTCCTTCTCTCGCGATCCCATTCACCCCTTCGAATCGATCTACGTATTAAATTATGTTTCGTCGCTAAAATAATTATCACCATCCGTCATAAATCCAATAAGCACAAAATATGTGTGATCTCGAACGTATGTAAAATATGTCGTGAAGACTTGGACATAATTGTCCAGCACTAATTTATCAATTAAAATTTACTGAGGATAATTATAATCAACCCGGAGTGAGGTTAAAATTTCTCACAGTAATGCACAATGAATTTTTAATTGATTCGATCGCGGTTGTAGCAAAAATTGGGACGAATTGATCGAAATAATTTTTGTCTTCTCAACTCTCATCTCATAATATCACATTTGTCCAATATTAATAAAAATAAATTTGCATTTATACCTTTTTTTTTTGGCATGTACATTTCGAACATACTCATTTACTAATCCCAATTTAATTAAACCAATGGTATTTTTCGTAGCGCATTGCAATTTTATTCGAATCAAACAAAATGTATTACCCCTTAAAAATGTACATATATGTTACAGTCAAATTGAAGTTTGTGCAATTGGTGTTTCGATAAATTTTAATTTGTCCAAATAACTTTTCTTCAACTAGCAATAAAATGTATTGAAAATTCAGCTGATTTTGTTTTTCGTGTCCGGACCAAAACTACATCTGTTTTTCTCTCTTCATCCTCTCCCTTCGCCCTTTCTATAGGCACACGAAAGAATTTTTCCTCCGACCGTATATTCCTACTGTACTCCCTCGGTTTTTATTTCAAGTCTCCCCCCCCCCCCCCTCCGTACATTGAAATACATAGAGAATTAAATTTCCCGTGATTTTTTTTTCACCCTGTCACACGATCAGGCCACATCGACGCAGAGGTCTCGGTCTCTCGATTCGAGGCATATATACCTTCGCGCGACGAATAATTTATGAGTTCTCCGGAGAGTCGTCTCATCCTTTTCACCCGTATAGCTGTTCCTCCCGATGCAAACCGGGGATAATGATATTCGGACGAGAGCGCGACGGTAAAATAACACGTGACACGGGAACCACCGTCAACTTTTCGTTCGAGATATATGGAGATAGAGATGGAAAAGTGTCCACATATACATATACCTATATATAATATATGGCCTCATAGTCAAGCGATGGAGCTCTTCCAATCTTTAAGGGCGTTGTTTTTAACCACTTAAAATTCCTACTTACTGTCCTCCTCGATCAAAGTTCAAGCATATAATATATGAGCTTGAACTAACTGAATTTTTCCGTTTTTTTTTTTTTTATTTTATTTTATGTACGAGAATTCCCACTTGATCAATAAGACGAAGTCAAAATAAATGACGAAATTCAAAACATTATATACTCTTTCCCGAATAAATCTTTATTTATTTTATAAATTCTATTTTTTTTTCCAATGATTTTTCCAACTTTACGAAAATTTGTACGCTCATTAGTACTGCAGCTGCGTAAGAAGATACTTTGTGAATTATTTTTTTCGTTTTCTTTTTTTTTTTTTTTTTTTGACAATAAAAAATTATTTTCTCTCCCGAAAGTTTCTTGAAACTATCGTCATGCGTCGAAGAAATTTTCATCTTCTTAAATAGCATGAATTCGAGTTTTTCAACAAAAAAAAAGGTTACCGCAACATTTTTTACGGCTTATTCGCTTCAAGTAGAGCAATTGTTAATCCTCGTCGACAGAAACGGTTTTTCATTTCTTTTTTTTTTTTTTCTCTGCTTGAGGTCTGTGTGTGGCCTATATACAGTTCCAAGTTCCCTTTACCGTTGAAAACTCGGCGTGGTTGGTAGGGTGAAAGCGAGTTGCATGTACGGACGGAGACATCGATCCTCTCGGGGGGTATAGAGCTTTTTCCCGTTCTAGCTCGTTCTATTCGGGAGACACGAAAAACCGAGACCTCGGTGCCGAGGATCGTTGCACCCCGTAAGTTCGACGAGAAAAACACGAAGAGAGAGAGAGAGAGAGAGAAAGATAAAAGGGAGGAAGGGAAATAAATGACACAAAAAATAGTAGAAAGAGAAAGACAAAGAGAAAATCGCCTATGTGCAAGCTCACTTGGAAATTCTTGTAAATAGAAGTCCCGAGACAAACAAGCTTCGAAATTTACAAGGGGGGACTATTTCTAACGTTAGAAAGGCGTACAATCTATTCGCGCATAACGTTGGATATGACTTTTCGATACCAAGCCATCGATACACCCGATTCTGGAGATCTCAACGAAATACCCTCATGTAGTATGAAAAGCCCTATCGCGAATAAACGACAGGAAAAATAAATATCTTTTCGCTGCGGCTTTGAATATTTCAGAATGCTAAAGGGTAATACGATCATCGGGTATTTCTTTGCGCAGTTATAGTATTATTTTTTTTACGGATGTTTGTCCATCGGCCGGAAATAGGGATTTTCTTATAAAAAAAAAAAAATATCCGATTAATTCTTTGACGTCACGTTCTCATCGAGCTCGAATCGCTGCGGACTTCTCGTGTTTAATTTTTCGTACGCGGCATTACAAATATTTGAAAGATATTACGAAATTCTGCTGCCTCAATGTTTAATGATATTGAGAGTTAACCCTTTCCCGTGGGATCAATTGATATGAAAATTCAGTTTAATATCGAATCGATCTTTTATTAGTTTAATTTTGCTTCGAATACTTTCCAGAGGATTCTTTTTCACTTTATTCAGCACCGTTATTGCGAGTAGTCTGTTGTTAAAAAAAAAATATTAAAAATCAACTTTTTTCACAATTATTTTTCATGATCTCGAACGTCGCTCTTTCCAGTCCCAAACCATTACGATAAATACTTTTTTTTTCCACTAGACTGCATTTTCTACATAAAATGCGAGGACCATTCAAACGCAGGGATACAAACTGTATGCTTCTCGAATTAATTGCCATGAGAATAGCTCCGGTCATTGCGAGCTATCTCTCGTGGCTTTACCCTTTAACGATATAGAGAAACGATGTTATATGTCTGTGGGGAGCGGAGAAAAAGCTTCAGCGCTCTGAGAGACCTCGTTAAGAATGAAAGAAAACCATTCACACCGGGGAGAGAACACCCGCGCACTCGCGCATCGCGAATACATATATATATACATAGACATTTTATGTATATGTAAACTCGAATATTTATTTTCCGAGGAAATAAAAAAAGTTTCTTTTGAAATGTTGCCCCGTGAGCGTCGCGACGCTGTGAAGCTTCCCCCTCCTGCAACCCCTTTGCCGACCACACTGCCATCATCAACGGCATATCGTCGGTACATAACGAAAGCTGCTGGAGACTCTAGAAATTTCCCCCTATATGAAAGCAAAAGCTAAAGAGAAGAAAAAAAAAGAAAAAGAAATAACGTGGAAACCCGGTGCTAACCTAATAAACGAACTTTTTCAAACTCCAGACTCCGCATACAAATTACCAATGTACGTCAACTTATTTCTAGTATTTAGTATTTTTACATAGTTTTCAAAGTACAGTAAATTTAAGCCGTATCTTTTGATTTATTTCCTGTCATAGTGTACAATATTTGTTGAAGGCACGATAATTCCCATTCCATCAAAAATATCCTGAAACAAAGTTACCCGTCGAAATATCCAAAATCTTGGGTTATTATCGGAGAAAAATTTATGTAGAATCAATTGAAATTTAAAATATTAATTATCGCTAAATTTTGTGTTAACGAAGAAAATATTCAGTTCAAAGCAGACTCTTTATTCATCGTCAACAAGTGAAAAATTCAGTCAAGAAGTATTTTTGTTGGGTCGTGCATATAACCCAAATACACGAGAGATCCCAGTATCAGATCCCTATATATATATATATATATATATATATATATATAGTTGGAATTGATAATCTCTCTCGATACGTTTTCAGCCACTAATGTTATATGATCTTATGGAGTAAATCTAGTTTTCGGAAGTATCATTTGTGTTTAATTCATACTGAAGAGTATAGTAGTGTACTCGATGGTGGTAAAAGCTCGATGAGGCTCCTGTCTCAAATTAATCCACAATTGTAATGGAATACTCATTGGTCCGGCTCATACTGTAAATCATTCATTGAACTATTATACAATTTAGTGAGCCGTTGCCCGATACATAAAGTCTGTCTATTTTCGGCAATTTTAATGCAATAATCTACGAATCTCGTGGATATCCTTAACTCTTGGAATAAAACACACTGCATCATTGGTGCTTGGCAAACAAGAGTTACAGTGTATTTGATATGACATGACGTATACGATATACAATGACCCAACCTGTCAAGTGTGTTTAACAATCTTGTAGAACGTTAAGTAATACAAGAAGAGAAGACAAAGAAATTTTTTTATTGGCCGTCTATTGCCGGTGATCCAGCGCATCTGCTCTGGGTCCTGGTTGATGCATTGTGTGATCTCGGACTAACCGAGGGTCGACTCGAATATCCACGAAACGAGCGAGTATATGACGCGTCTGGTATATATATTTACATCCATGTCTGTTAACCTATGGAGCTCGAGAACGCACATCGAATATCCTACATAGTTTAGAAGGTACGGACGACAATGCACATGCGATTGAATGCAACGCTAACTAACGACCACTGCAAGAGCAGTTGAATAGAAAAGCTCACTCGTCTCGCCCTGTATTCGCAGTCGCTTTGTAAATTCTCCCTCTCTCATGAAGTATCTGTACGAGATCCTACACGTAACGGACTATCCAACTGCGCGATGAACCTGTCCCATTCATCAGATATCTTGAAAACCATTGAAAATGCCAATGTGATAGAGTCACTATGTATCTCAACGGTGAATTACTTGCCAAAGGAATCTTTATGAATTATATACATATGAGGATTCAACGAACTTGCTATTGAAAATGTTCCAACAAATGTTAAATGAAATGGGGTGTTAAAATTTCAAACTGAATGACAACGTGGACACATCAAACGAAAATTCAAAGATAATCAGCTAGGAATCGTATGATTACTAGTCATACTTTATATTTGTCTCAGCAAATGTCAAAAATGAAAGACAACTTAGAGAAAAAAGTTCTATGAATCATGCAAAGTCACAGGACAACACAGATTTAATTGAAATTTGTTTCTATTCCTCTAGATCGTATCAATTATTTTTCTCAAAGGTACTGATGAAGAGTCATCCATTGGTGAACTCTGTCATATTATGTATCCAAGGGACACTTTCGTCATGTCCCAAAGACTCGAAATTTACTGACTCATCGCAACGTTGATTCATTCTGTCACTTGAACAAACAATCGACGAGCAGCTGCAATCAACTGACCAGATGTCTATCTCCATAGTATCGAAGTACACAAAAATACTTGACAATCATTGTTGAAACCAAGACTCGTAACGCGATTGGAAGCCTTGAATTACTTTCAAAATCTATTCTTTTAGATTACTTTTTATCTTTATTTTTTTTTGTCTTGTTTTTCAATCTCCGGCCCTTCGTTCATAGAACATTTTTCATTGTGCCCATAATAATTACGAAAAACTGACGTTGTCGATCGGTCTTCGAGGACAATTATCCTATCTCATAGTCGGCCCAATTTATCATACGCTGTGACACTCAAAATGAATATAAAAAGGTCAGAAATATATGCTATTTCGATACGATATTTTCTCTCTTGCGTCGTTTCATGTATCTCTCTCGTCCCGATCTTCACATAGAAATTACAGTCAGGGGCATATAGTAAGATACTGGTAATCTACGATTGATCCATCGTATATAATGTCTATTAGCGTCCACGTCAGAGAGCCAGCCACTCCTTTGTATATGCTTCGGTTGTTAATATACACGTATATGATCAGAGTTGCGTGGGTCGTTTGTATATTTATCGAGTCTACTTGCCTACGGATATAGCGGTAGCAATATGAGGATGATGGTCGTGTATAGATGAGCTACTGTAACGATCTGACCACCATGGTAGAGCCGTTTTTAGCGATCTTCCCCCCTCGATAAGGGCACAGAAATAGTAATACATTATATCTCTCGAAACGTCGTCTCGCGAGACCTGTTTGCTATTTTAACGCCGCGGTTCTTTGTGCTTACACTCGTCCAGACAATTTTATTCACGACTAACCGTGTGGGTATCTGAGGAGACTAACGAGTCAGATCAGGGGAGTATTGAGATATGTATTGGAAATGGGAATATAAATAATGTAAAATACAATTATAATTTGATTATTGAACTCTTTATTTTCACATAAGGAAGGACCGTCTGTTCTGCTCAAATATTTCTACGAGACTGAAGACTTGTGACTCTAAAGAATATTGTCACCAAAGAAAGAAAGAACTCTTGGTTCGTTCTTTTCCTATGCCAGGTATCGAGTCGGCTATTTATGTTTATTACTATGGGTTTCCCCGCGTCGATTCGTTTTTGAACCCTTCGTCTTCTATGTACATATGTAAGTGTACATACTCTTCTTAGGGCCAGCGACTATACTCTCCAATAATATGAAAAAATTTTTCCACAAATTAAGAGAAAATGACAAGTATGATAGATAGCTAACTAACAATTAATCCGATAACCCTAGACCACTATTGTTTAATCAATTTAACTAAATTCTTTAACCAGCCTGAATAAAATCTAGATGAATTTATGTACATCGGCAGTTAGACTTTTGTGTGATGGTGAACGCTGCTGGATCGAGTCAATGTATAAAGAGTCATCACATTTCTCGTTAATCGATTTTCCCTTTCACCTGAGCTTCCTCGGTTTTTAGCTTTCCGAAAATATGATAAATACAGTCGTTGACGCACTCCTCTCTCTCCACTTTCTACCCAAAATACGATACGCCACACGCGCGCTTGGAATGATTGATGACTAGCGAACCAATCTACAGCGCTCTTCTTCTACTAGATGATAAAAAAAAAAGTCTTCCATGAATTTATCTCAAACACACAGGTCTCTTGGTGTATCATCCGATATCCTTATATCTCATTGAAATAACTCATGGTATGTATGACAAGTCTACGCGATGAAAATTCGATCTGTCGAATTTAGGGACCAATTGGTAGGTCACGTGTCCTCCATGTACTTTTATTTGCTACATATGTACGGTGTGAGCTCCTAAACCACCCAGCTATATATATTATGTGCTCTGTGCGTGTGTGATTGCGTCCTGGCAATGCGTGATGGATTGGGCACGAGGGACTAACACACCCACACATTTATATACAATACTCGTACAAATACATATAGATCGGTATATGTATACAGAAACTGAAAGAGGAAGAGCATCAGGAAATACCCCTACGCACCCCGTTCGGTTAGCCAATTTGTCGATGCCATTGACCCACGTCGAGAGGGGGGTGGATGGAGCAGAGGAAATACTACCGGGTTCTTCGTGTTGCTCTCCAGTTATCGATCCTCATACGCCTCCACCTCTTATTCCCCCAAACTTTTGCTATCAGGCCTGACATCCGATTCCAAAAAATACAACACCCGTACCACTCGCCGCTTCGATATACACGAGAAAAATAAATATTCTAAGCATAACTATCCATCGATCTCCATCTCTCCATATATCGGTATATCGAATTTGAAAAAAAAAAAAACACTGCGTTTGATCACCGGGATTTTAAAATTCATATTGTTACCGGATCGCTTCGAGCCTTGGGACATCGCGTGGTATACCCCAAATTTATCATTGGTATTCTCGGGAATGAGAAATTGCTCTCAATATTTTTATTCGAAATATTTTATTACGGTAAAAAAAAAAAAAAATAATAATAGTAACTCGACTGAACAATTTTGTCACTTCAATCGAGTTATCTTCATTGCTTCCAGGGTTTTATCTTCATCGACGAGCTTCATAACAATCAAGTAACAATAGTAATAGCAATGCAATAAAATAACTTGACTGGTCATCGCTTCTTTGGACACAGATGCGAATTTAAAAAACAAATGTATTTTTGTAATTTAATTAAAAAATGTATGAGGTTATTGAAGTTCGATTTGATTCGATTATATTGATTCGAATTTACTCTTACGAGTATCGAATTCATACGCCGACTCAGTTTTTCTGCAATCTTCTACAGGACTGATTTTGCTTTTGAAAAAGGTTCAGGGGTATCCCTTGAGTGTAAATTCACGTTGGTGGGACGTGAGGGGGGGGGGGGGGGGGGCGTCGAGCTTCAGCCGCCATCTTGGAAAACACGCTTTATCAAATATCTCGTGAACCGTGCATCATACGACAAAAATAGAAAATACCTCTTTTGTAGATAATAAAATTCTCTACAACTTTTATATGTGTATACGTTTATCATATGAAACGCATAGTTTTTTATTTATAGCGTGGAAAACTTTTCCAAACATGGTTATCGCTAAATATATATTTAACTGTTGATATAACAGTAAAAATTGTGATGTTTTATAAATCAAAAACCATGCACTATACAGGAAAAAGGTTCCAATAAAAGTTATAGAAAATTTTATTATCCATAAAAAAGATTTTTACTATTTTTATCGTACAATAATGCACGGTTCACGAGATATTTGATGAAACGTGTTTTCCAAACTGGCGGCTGAAGCTCAACCCCCCCGCGTCCCGCCAACTTGAATTTATACTCAGGGGACACCCCTGAACCATTCTCAAAAGCAAAATAAATTTCATAAAAAATTTCATTATTAACCTACTTTTTTGGCAAGAATGATACTACGAGACATTGACGTTTACCATGGGACAGTCGCATCAGAGTCCGAAATTATGATTTGCTGGTTAGAATTTGTCGGATCTTTCGAGCCCGAGGATTAAAGTGGATTTCTATACAGTTATTTGAACTCCCGCGATCCCTAAGAGGTCCGGAAGTGCGTTTTGGGATAATCGCCGCTTCCTGCGAACGAGAGAGAGAGAGAGAGAGAGAGAGAGAGAGAGAGAGAGAGTGAGTGCTTAGATCCGTCGACACGATCGTTGAACGTCCGAGCTGTTTATAACCCCGAAGGAATATCGCTATTCACATACATGTATACGTACCGGTTTTATATATAGATATAATAAGAGCATAACTAACCGTGCATGTCACGAGACAAGCACGGTTCATCCCGGGTAAACCGGTCGGCCTACATACGCCTACATTATTATTATACACATATACGTGTAACCCACGAAAGTTATATATAGGAAATGCCGGGGTTACTTCGCGCACCAGGATTATCCGCGCTCTTGCCCGGTATCAAAATTAATAAATTGATAAAAAATAAATAATATATAGTTTAAACATTTCAAAAATTTAGAAAAAAAATGAGAACAATCGTTGTGCCATCGTAAATATATATTAAGACGGTAATCTCGCATTTGCATCGTCAGGATTGCGAACTATAATTACCGAGATCAGGAGGGTTAAAAAAATTTCAAAATTTGTCTACGAATAACGATGAAATGTACATTTTTATTTATACCAATTCTAAGATCCGTATACAACGCACACGAATAAAAAATCAAAGTTCGAAAAATGAGCGATGTAATCTCGGTATCCCCTGCTGTTTGTTTTTTTGTTTATATTCCCTCGAGGACTGGAAACAGTTGCACTATACAGGGTGGCCCAAAATTAGATGCGGAAAATGATAGGGCTAATAAAGGGCGTCGAGCTGAGTAATTTGATCCCAATAACATGTGGTCTGCGAAGTCGCGTTCGCGAGATACGGCCGATCAAAAAATCCCGCTAACCGCCGGCATGTAGGCAACCGAGTACACAGGAATCATCGGTTCTGAGTCTTGTTGACAAGCGCGCGCGTACGCTGATGCGGAACATAACACTTTCAAATTTACGAATTTCAAACGAAAACACTCTTGGCATTGAATTTTCGCCAAACACAACGACAAGGATGGGTAATGGAAGTGAATAACGCTTTCAACATTGAGAATTCCGAACGTAATTTTTCCTTATCTAATTTTATTAGGAAAACGAATCGCTACAAGAGATGCTCGAAGTTTCGACCTCCAACTTGAATGCATAGTCGAGCTCGTAAATTTGAAAGTGTTATGTTCCGCATCAGCGTACGCGCGCGCTTGTCAACAAGACTCAGAACCGATGATTCCTGTGTACTCGGTTGCCTACATGCCGGCGGTTAGCGGGATTTTTTAATCGGCCGTATCTCGCGAACGCGACTTCGCAGACCACATGTTATTGGGATCAATTTACTCAGCTCGACGCCCTTTATTAGCCCTATCATTTTCCGCATCTAATTTTGGGCCACCCTGTATATTCAGCTATAACGGTACGCACTTTGCGATGAAAATTGAGAAGAGGGAGGCTAGAGATGGGAGAGAGTAAGGGTACTGCATCAGAGAAGCGTAGGTGAATGTCGGCGTTCATGCACCCCAGCCGAAGAGAGATTCTGTACGACGCACCAGCCACAATTACGTTGAAATAGTGCTTCCGGCAGAGGAGAATCGTCGGCCAATGTACTCTCCTCTATGTGCTCTATCCTCCGGTCTTTCGGTACATACACTATCTAACGATCATTTGGCTTCCCTGTCTCTCTCTCTCTCTCTCTCTCTCTCTCTCTCTCTCTCTCTCTCTCTCTCTCTCTCTCTCTCTCTCTCTCTCTCTCTCTCTCTCTCTCTCAATTTGGATCGCTAATGAGCTAGTCCATTCGAAGTGACAGGTTCTTTTTCGAAGCCTCTGATTATTCATGAAAAGCGATTTTGGAATGGAAAATTTTAAAAACCGCCTCGAAAACGAAAATTTAAAAAGCCTTTTATCATAATTGCAGTTTTGCAATTAAAAGCTCTGATTTATCGAGAAAATGATTTTTTTTTTTCATTTCTTCAATTTAATTTTATCAGAGAAAACATTTCTATTTTTTTTTTTTTTAATCCTTATTGTAATCGCCATGTCCGAGAATATTTTATGAAAAAAACTTTTTGTTACAAAGACAGGAGCTAGCTGGTCGACACATTTTTTTTTTCAACCTTCTCCGAGTCAGGAATAAATTGCCATGAAAGCTGCCAAATTCCGCTCATCTCAAAACACATTTTTCTTTAATCTTTCCTCTTCTCATTGCTCTCGCGCGGACGTCCGTTGGAGAATCCACAGCTGGGCACTCGCTTCGCATATATCTCGTCGTTTTATCACGACTTAAATTATACCGTCCCCCATCGCCGAGAATTTATTTTCCTCTTGTCTTTCATCGTCTTTATCCAAGATCTCGAGAAAAAATTAAAATAAACTTGCACAAATTTCGAGTTCCTGAAATATTCGGTCTTGGAAAATCCGAGTTTAATCTTTGCGTTTCCGTCATCGATATATGAAACGTATATCATTCTCATTGCAAAAAGAATATTTCTTTGAGCAACAGGGGCACAAGCATGAGAGATGAAAAGAGAATACCTTGTGATTCTTGTGTTGGAGGTTGATGAACCGTTTTGAGAATCTTTCATTCGTAAATTTTTCCATGAATCCTACAGAATACTTTTCTTCTTTCGGTCTATTCTTCCTTTTTCATGGATCCCACGCTGTGCATTATTTTCACATTTTTTGTCTTTTTTCATTGTAGAAACAAAACGTCGATTATATGTACGTATTCAGTAAAGTTTACAGAGGCATGTGACTGAATCGAAGGCGTGCAGGGGGTCGTTCGTTGTATCCGTGACAGGAGACGAATTATCTTCCACAGCGGTCTTACGGTTAGGTCTTATATTCTCTACCTTTGCTCTGTTGCATTTTTTTTTACTGTGTGCACATGTATGGTCTTTGAGGGATGTATATAAAAATATACTATAGGAATATGTGTATATATATATGATGTACTGTACGAAAAATTCTTTCTCTCGTTTTCGAGCGAGTCCTTGTGTGTGTGTGTGTGTGTGTGTGTGTGTGTATGTTTGTACAGGACAAACACTGGACCGCCTGGCGTGCGTTTCAACGTGTATATACCTGCTACACTATACCCCCGTGAAACGAGCGTGAAAGCTTCTTGTTAAGGCGAAATACGAGAGTAGAGACCGTAGCCGAAATATATCGTATACCATGGGATCCTCTATTTCATTTCTATATATATTTTGTGGCTGAGTCATCGTGGTATGTTCCCTCTTCATTCTCGTTGTCTCCTGTGTCTTTCTCTCTCTCTTTCGCTCGTTTGGTCCTCGTTATACCTTGTGTGCCGAGATGCGTCTGTGGATTCTGTCGAAAAATCTCCCCTCTCCCTCTTGCTCTCTCTCTCTCTCTCTCTCTCTCTCTCTATCTCTTTTGCATTTGAATAGAAAATTATGTACACCCACACCGTCGTTTCACGAACCCTCTACGAGACAATGATCGTGCGGCTGTCAAGAAAAATAAAAAAAATCCTCATTGTAGTTCGGAAAAAGGACATTTCTGTCAATGGATAATTCGTGAAATTCGATAATAAGCTGTCCAAAATGGGCTTTGCCCGATCCCGAGACAAATTATATAAATTTTAAAGAGAGGAAAAATTAAGTATATGCGAAGAAAATGCCATGTCAATGGTAGAGTCTCTTGTTAAGGGATTAAAATTCTTGTTGAAAAATCATATTTACAAACATTGACCGGAAGAATGGAAACTCAAAAAATGCATACCTTCACAGCTCAATAAGGAGTCGACCTATCGGGCTGATATTCATCATCAAAGGAGAAAAGCGAAGCCTTTGTGTTCGATGAATTTTTTGTAAAAATTAATGCAACTTTCCGCGGATTTTAACCAAGGACTTTAAAATTTATGAAAAATATCCGCAAGCACGAGAATGACAAATTTGAAAGAAAAATGCGCTGGCTCGCGGGAAAAGCTTTGCAAGTCTTTCAAATTCATGACGGAGCAATATGAAAAATTAATTTCCATACCTTTTTTCGTATCGCAAAGAGGGGTATAACCAGGAAATTTCTAATTGGTACGATGTTTTCGTGAAAACAAAGCTCCCTTTCGAAGGAAGCGAAATTTTCAGAGCTCCAATTTGCAGAATTTTCATTGCACGCGAAGAGAGAGAGAGATAGCTTTCCATCAATGGATGCAGCAAAAAATAAAAGTTCTCTGTATGGAGGCAGCAAAAAGGATAAATTCTCAGCACGAAGCGTGGCAACTATTAGCAATTATTTCGATCCTGAGGAAGGAAGAGAGAGAGAGAGAGAGAGAGAGAGAGAGAGAGGAAGAGTATATATAGGCGGAAATGGCGCCGGGAACAGAGCGCAGCTCGAATAACAAAATCCGACTCACAACGACCCCTCCAATTCGAAGCGCATCAGGGGATCATATAATACATTTATGCTATATATAGGTATATGTACCATTATACTGGATATCATATAGCCGATTTTCCTCCATCATACATATCCTCCGGCAGAGTCAAAAGCACGACAAAAATGTATTCCAGCAGCGGAGAAAAATATAAAAGAGAACGAGAGGCAGCGCTGGAGATCGTGGCTGAAAGCATCGATGGAGCATTACGAGCTGCCCACGAGAGTGAGCTTTCGGGAAAAAATGAAATTCAATCGCCTTGTCTTTCGACTCACGGATTGATCGAATCTCCAAAGTTTCGGACGGAAATATAAAGCATGTGACACACACACACACACACACGCACATATATATATATATATATACGTAGACACACACACGCTGGGTAATACATAAATATATTAAATGCAGTCGTCGAAGCGATATTACCGGAGGTTACATACGTGGAATACGTAATCGACGCCCAATATGTATACCCGCGAATAAAAGCACTGTGCACAATATGTGCGCACATTTTTCCGAATACACATTCACGTTGGTTTGCCGAACGTTATTTCCTCCATGATACTATTTTGTTTCGAGATTCGATTTAATCAAAAATTATTCGAAATTTTCACGCAGCAACAGCAGCAGCCCGGAAAACGCGAACTCACCGCGAAATTCTGGCAAATATTGCACGCCGGTGATCCACACGTATGACCTCGTTATAATTGTAATCATTCATTCTGTATTGACCAGCTCCGACGTAATATTCAATATCTATTTTCGAACGTCATTTTCTCTTTTTGTTTTAATTCATAATCTCGATTCGTGGTCACCCCAATGAAGTGAATTAAATAATACACACATTGATTCAATATTTTTAGAACGTTAATAATGGAGAGGATGGATTATTGATGAGCATTTTCATGGAGTAAAAAAAGAACACTTTTTAGGGACAATCAAGCTAAAGCCTGATCGCGAAAAACATAACGATTCTATGCCTCGAGTTCTAAGTTGTATAATTATATGTGATTTATAACGGCCACCTCGCTGTACTATAACGATTTTTTTATTTGATTATTTTTTATTCATTCTCTGATTCATCGTAAGGGCATCGAATTATTCGTATCGCTTAAAGACTGCCGAAACTGGAGCCTCCGTAACGGGACCTATTGGAAATCAATATCGACGTAGTATTACTCATGTACGAGGGTAAAAATTCATTTCTACTTTTGACTTGACGTCGAGAGCCCGATTGTTCCATCGAAATACATCAGTTAGTCGATAAAACGAGGATCAAATTCAGCGTTGGCGCTTCCACAGATCATCAAAAATAAAAGAATCGATGAGAAATATCTTCCACCCTAGTTTTTTTCTTCTTCTTCTTCTTCTTCTTCTTCTTGCACAAAGGTGTCTTGGTCGTCATCAAGAATAAAATAGTCCCTGGTATATACGACTTGAGATGACGAAGTTAGGCTCCGTCGGTGAAAGAGAATTTTCTTGTCTGGTCATTCGAGTTGTCGAAGGAACCACGAACGTTTTGGACCTCCTGGGAAAAGCCACGAGAGAAGAAAAACTTATCCGTGTGTGTGTGTGTGTGTGTGTGTGTGTGTGTGTGCGTGTATGTATGGGCCTCACGAAGGCGAAAATGTGCCTCACGAAGACGACGAAAGTCACCAGCGAATCTAAAAGAGCTCTACGATGCTTTTCATCGCTGCTTAAACTTCTTGTAATGTATATATATATATATATATTTAGAAGGTACAGTTGGTCTCACGAACTTCTCACTGACTCATGAGAGAGAGAAACAAAAAAAAGAGCATCGTCGCTCGTGAAGACAAAACATATATAATGCAACGGACAATCGTGACCCCTCACTAGATTAGATTTACTGGGGCAGGTTACTTGGGATGTACTGCAGGTTGACTCCGAATCCCGTGGTCGTTCTTATATACCATATATATACATAAGGGCTATATATAATGCTAGAGCACGTCTCCCAGACCCTCGTACATTCACAACCCTATGTATATATATATATATGTATTTATATATTGCATTGAGGACAATAAAAATGGCCGCTCACGTAACACCTCGAGTATAACTTGTATAAAACGATTGGTCGCCGGCCTCTGATCCTATGGCCCCTGTGATTTCGTCGCCGTGTCACCGTCGATTTATACCGATTTTCTTTTCTTCCTGGCGCGAAAATAAATTCGATCTCAGGATCGTTATTGTCGAAGAGATAAGTGACGATATCGATGCCCTCGCAGCGAAAACGAAAAAGTAAATTGAGTTCAGAATAATCAAATTTTTTTAAATCTCGTTTTTATCAGAATAACAAGATTTTTAATTACGAAATACTTTGTTCTACTGAACCGAATGACTATATAAAAGAAATGAAAAATAAAGTTGAACTCAATCCAATTACTCTGTCCTCAATTTCAATTCCGACGAAGAGTATTTACCGTTTTTATAAACGCTTTTGACTCTAGTCTAATTGAAGCGTTTTCTCAATTCTTTAAAAGTAATAAGGACCGATAGTTTCACAGTTATTTTTCCGTCTCTCGCGAATGCACGAACGACCAGGAAAAAAGCACTATTATCATCGTCATCATCGCCATTATTAGCATAATCCAGTGATGTCGTATGAATACGGAATGAACGTCACGCATCGAATAACCCGATATTTCCGTGCCAAATTCGCATCTCTTTTCGTAAAGCCGCGCAAGAGCGAAACGGTAGAGAGGAATGAGAATCGAGTATAATAAATAAATAAAAATACAGCGATGAATTATGCGAGATGCAAGAATTAAATGAGACACGGTCGAGGACCATTATTCTTGACTCGCTCGCTTAAACTTTTCCTCGCTCGACGAACAATATATTTGTATGACTGTGTCAGGGAAAAAAAAAAAAAAAAAAAACAAAACGACGCAGAAAAAACTATACGAAGGAAAAGAAGTAATGACGCGTCATCATCGTTATCATTATAATATCTTTGTCGAGTTCGGTTGTTGCCACAGCACATTTCTTTTTTCGAGAATTTTGTTTCTTTTTTGGGTTTCTCACTGTACGATATGCATTGGTGCGATAATGCAAAAGCGTGTCTAGAGTACTTGCATAATAATGCCACGACGAATTTTTCTGTCTCTCGGACGAAATGACGAGACGACGATTTTTCCTCGACGAAACTCTCGTAGCGTTATAGTTCGAGGGAGCTTGTCCACGTGAGAAAGAGAAGGAGCACAGGACGAGATGCCAGGGAGTTGGACCAGCGAGAGAGGAAGGATTTAAGGGCGTCAACGATTCATCTCCCGGTGGCGGAGTGATCGAGAGTTGTGAGAGCGTGATGAAAGAACTCGGAGTGGAATGAGAAGACCCGGGATCCGCGAGAAAGTCTCTTTCCGCTGGAAAAACTTCTCCTTTCCGGATAGAAAATATCAAAGGACGCCGCGCACCCTCTCGTATCTCGTTTCGTCTAAATATATATGTATATATATCTTATATCTTTACCACCCTCGTATCCCCTTATTAAAGCCATATTCTGTGGCCTTTATTTTTTTTTCTACTTCTTCTTCTTCTTCTTCTTCTTTCTTCACTCGATACTCTCAGAATACTCGTTCACTTCCACTCTTTTTTTCGTTCTTCCTCTTCTTTTTCCAAATGACAAAACTTCGAGACCCTACAGAGCTGTGAAAAACGTGACAGTGGTAATATGACGTCCGATGGCAAAAAAGTTCGTACTAAATTGGAATGAGGAAAAATCGAGCAGCGTTCATTAACAACGTCTACGCGTGATTGATGAAAGAATTAACGAAAAAAATTTCGTTTCAATGAAACAGACTGTTCGAAAGTCTTCATTGGATAGAAATTACAGTTATTGGAGTAAATTCTTCTTTATTGTTATGAATACACATATTTTCACATCATTTCAATTTCATGATAGTAATTTTGAATAATTTTTCTTCTTCCATCCTCAGCCCGGATTGACATTACATTTTTTTTTATCGACTCATCAACGATCCAAAGATACTTTGAAAATTTATACGAATATCGAGATGAAATGATGAAAGGACGAGAAAAAAAAAAGGATAGCGAAGCTAAATTTCATCATCACGCCCTTCGTTCCCTTGTCTCTCAAAAAATATCCGCATACATGCTTTTTTTTTCTTCTCTCCCTCGTGATATTCCGTCTGCTACAGCGGATTCGACTGTGAGCCTTCATGCTCTTTTCTGAGCGAAACGTTCGCGCAACGTCCGCCATTTTTGCATTGTCGTCACGCGCGCAATCTTATTACTGGCACACATGGTGTAATATTCTATCCCCCTCACGGCAAACACACGGCTGAGTCTCATCCGAGAGGTCTGACGCTCATCTCTCATCATCCCTCGTCTCGTTTTCCTTTACCTTCTCGGCTTTCGAAGACGCTTTTTCTCTTCGAGGCCGCGCCACAGCGAACGTCGTTTATATATTATATATATATACGTATATATACGAAGTAGCTCCAGTAGCTTTCATAAAACGCCGCCAAAAACCATCCAGGCCTCTCGACTCGTCAGTGTCTCAAGCTCCATCCCTCCCGTACTGCCGTCACATTGTCAAAATGCGACAGCGGTATCCGGCGTTATGATCGAACATTACCAAACATTTCTCGACTAACCTTTTACCCGATGATACATCCCTCTTTCTTTTTATCTTCTCCGTTTTTTTTTTTTTTTTTTTTTTTTCTTCAACTCTCATCCTATTTCTCGCTCCCCTTCGCGCCTTTAACATAGTCACTTTTCATACTTTGTGCTGGTAGTGAAAGTTTCATCGTGGTTGGAATGGGCAACGAGAGAAACGGGTATGGTATGAGGCAGATAACGAACATCGTTCGGAGACTAAAGTGACAAATTATGGGAGTGTGAATTCCGCTTTCAAAGCCAGGAGCCATGAGATATATGGGTATATAAGGGTGAAGAGTTGAAGAGGTGTGTTATAGAGGCACGCGCGAAGCTTCTCTTGCGCGAAAGACTTTGCGAAAAGCCACGTAGCGGTGCGCTGACCGAGTGACGTTCTCTATTGCTCGATATACAGAGCGTTCTGTTATAATGTACATTTGTATATAGGCATCCAATTGTCGGGAGTGTATCATTAATGCTATATAATCCATTAGGGGAGACAAATTGTCTACTCCTCGATTGCAAAATAACCAAGTCTGAGCCGAGTTTCGTAATGATCCTCCCCCGGGGTCCACTGCATATACTTATTTGGTAAGTATATAACTCAGGCCCGGAGTCCACACATTACACTGGACCACGTGTCGTTTCTTAGCTGCGTGCCACGAGACGAGACTAGAGAACGTGACGGGAATCTCGAACGAAATTTCCACTGTACTATATAGATCCTGTCCCTCTTCTGTCTCTTTTCCCTTACCCTGCCATCTTTCTCACTCGATTTCTCTCCGTTTTTTCTCACGCTTTTTCTCTCTCTCTCTCTCTCTCTCTCTCTCTCTCTCTCTCTCTCTCTCTCTCTCTCTCTCTCTCTCTCTCTCTCTTTCTCTCTCTCTTTCTCTTCGGCTGCGCTGTACCGTAGATGTATTGAGGCACTATCATCATCCCTCGGGCTCTCGGTCACAGGGCAAGCTCTTCCACTCGTGTGTACGAGAAAGAGCACGTTTCACTCGAGAATTTCCGTTGTCACGGGTATATTAGTCACCCCTTCACGAATCGTTAACGAGTGTCACGAGTGAGCGAGTCACTTTACAGTACTGGTTATCTGTATTACATATATACGTACATCCATATATTTTATATCGATGGCTCAAAGTCAAAATGACGCGTTGAACATGAGTAAGCATAGATTTGACGCCATTTTGGCTCAACGCCATCGAAATGTATATGACATTCATTTAGTGTACGTAATACAAAATTCGTATACGTACAGGAATGTATATATGTGTATTATATATATATATATATACAATACAATTGTCATGTACGAATGTACGCTTCCGCAAATTTCGAATTCCGTCCAGCGTGCCCGAGTTGCACGATCATCCGTGAATCCGCACGTAAATCGGAATCACTCGGTCGATTCTCTCGCTCTTTTCATACAAGCACTGTATATATGTCCGTGATGTCTCTTTTTCATTTTATTTTTCTTCCTTTTTTTTTTTTTTGCTTCGATCCCTCCCTCATTCGACTCGCTCGTGCGCCTCATCATCAACTTTTTTATCTTCGTTTTTTCCACTCCACTTTTTCCTTTCTTTTCGTCTCTTTGTATTCAGAAAAATCGTGCCGAAACAGCGAAAATGTACGGACGATTTCGAGACGCGATCAGCGACAGCTGTCATCCCAAAAAATATTTCTATTTTTTCCCGTAAAAATGGGCAATTTTTATTTATTTATTTTTTTTTTTTTGCTGTACAAACACGCATCCGACGACGTCTGTATTTTATTATGCTAGAATTACATTATATTTAAGTACTTTTTTACTTAAACGATTCTTGAAAATTCAAAAAATTTTATTCTATTGATATAAGTATATATTTTAATATAATATTTTCGTTATTCGTAACAATGGTGCTGGGCACTCACTCTTTCTAGGCATCGCTCTCTGGTGAGCTTTCCGATCCGATCGATCGACGATCGACGAGCCAAAAAAAAAATGTTTTCCGTGTAATTCGCTGGCGTGTCTCTGCCTTTATTACTCACTCTTTCGTATACCGCAAGTTCAGTACAGTACGAATGATGCAGTCGGATATAGTGCATCATATATACCTCTACATATGATCTATATCTCTGTACATGATGGCGCGATGGTTCAGCCCGCAACTCCAGAGCACTATTACCTTTTTTTGCTATTGTATCTATACGTATACACATGCCATAGCAGGGTGAATTGCTTCCACTGGCACGGGCCATGAAGGCTTCGCCCCGTTCGCTCGCGTCCATTGCATTATTCAATTCCGATCGTCCGCAATAAAGAACTGAAATAAGAGACGGCAACGGGGATGGCGGCTCTCGGCAAGCTCGAAGCTCGCGCACGAGCGATATTTTCCTCACGAAAAATAGCTACGAAGAAAGAGAGCGAGAGAAAGAGAGAAAATCGAAAAGTTCCGTGAACGAGAAACGCGAAGAAATAACGGAGGAGCCAAATCTTACTAGATACATACATATTTGTATATATAGACTCCCGTACATATATGTATATCTGCATTGGATGATTTTTTTCTTTTCTCATTATTCCTATTCTTTCATTCTTGTACCTTTTCCTACCCTATTTCTCTGCATATGTTTCGTTACACGAATATAACCCCCACCCCTCTAGGACGATCTTTTATCTTTTCTACCATGTATCCAATTTCCTCATGGTTCTTTTTTTTTTTTTTTTTACCTTGACAGTCTGTTCTGATCCTGCAAAATCTCCGCAACCCAATACAGACAAGAGTGCGCGGTTTCGATGGGTGCATCCGTCGCTTGCATTCAATACGTCATCAACTCACGCCACAATTCAACGTATTATCACTGATTATGTATACATTGTATGCACTATATGTGTTTTATCCAAAGAAAATTAATTCTATTTTATATTTGGCTATTCAGCTCATTAACGAAATGCACGATTGCAGGTGTTCCTTCGCACAAAATAAATTGAAATTAAGCAAGAATTTTCCTAGTCCCAGCAATTAATGAGAGTATCGTAATTAAAAATGGCGTCATCGCACTTTCATTTCACTCTTCGGATTATAATGTGCCAAAATCTGTATACGTTCTCGCTATACCGATAACGTCGATTCATATTGTATATATATATATATATATATATATGATACGGATGAAGCGTTCAGAGAAGGCGAGAGTAATATTCCTATCACGTATATCTTCCGAGAGACCCGCGAGGAGAATCCTCGAGCCCCGGGGGTCTCGTTGGATTTCAAAGCGAACCTCGTGAATGAGGAATCTCCGCTGATTCGTAGCCTCGAAGGGGCAAAACACGACAACCGCGTATATACCAAATAATCGATCGATCGATCGATCGACCGATCAAGGTATAGCGATCGTCGCCATACTTTCAAGAAACTCATTCGTGATATAAAACAATCGAAGGAACCCGATAAAGCAGAATAGAAAATAAGGAATTTAAAAAGGAAACGAAGAAAAGATAAAGAATAAAAAATGTCCGATGCTGAATCAGCGAATTTCTCATGGTTACAGAGATTTTATGGTTTTCCGCACTTCCGGCGATTCATACCCTCGACTGCGTATAATATACGAGAATTCCCCCTCGATCTCATGTATTATATATGTCAATATGGGACTTCCATGATTCGCTAAAACCGTAAATGCATCTACATACCCATATGTATATCTATATTCTATATACATATATAGCTGGAACGGTAAATGGATTCACTGTTGAAAGCAGCAGGATATACGCAGGATTGTATTACCGCGTTCTCTCGTGTTATTTTCTCTATTTTTCTCTCTCTCTCTCTCTCTCGCTCTCGATCTCGATCTTATACACAGTAGATTCGTTGAGCATCAGACCGAAGTATCCCTGGTGTAAAGTGCGACTTTAAACGAGAAATATATAAATATATGCATGTCCAAGTACGAGCTAGATACAGGACACGTGCCGCAGCTGCACGGTGTCACATTTTACAACGCCTTTGCAACTGCGTTACGACTATGACGCGTTTTCTCATTTAGCTGGGCGTCCTCTGGCAATGCACGTGTCGTAACGAGAAACCTCTGTGCCGACATTTCCGCGAGAATAAACCCCCGAGTTTTTGACTCTCGTAACTAATACCGAAAGCTTCCGAGTCTCCCCCTCGCTCGCTTCTCTTCTACACGTTTTGTTTTTTTTTTTTTTTTTTGCTTCTCGCATAAAGCAAGCTTTATTATTTGGACGAAAAATTTTATTTTCGTGAATTTTACACCGTACAGAGTGCTTAAAATGCTTTAAATAGTTAGAAAATTACATTTGGTATGATACAATTTTTGGGAACGTCACTTTTATAGGATTTTTTCTCTTGTCAACTTTTAGCTATTGAGTCGAAACTTTCACATTACCAATTTTCCGACTGTTTCATTTTATTAGCCACAATAGACTGAGGGTAGATTTTATAAAAATTTCAATACGTAATTAATCAACTGTATCCAGTATACGATGATCGACAGGATTGATATATCCATCGAATATAACGAGAACTCACAGAATCCACAAGCCTCGAGCTATTAGAAAAAATGTAATAACAATTTTAACAAAAAAAAAACCATTTCAATCGCAAAAAAATTCGGTGTAATTTTATTTTCGTTGAATCGACTTTCATTCTCGTTCAATTTATTGAAATAAAAATTTTAACATACACGATCTTTCGGGCATTGGACGTAATAATTTTTAAATGAAAATTATAACAGTACACTTATCGTGTAATATTGCGTGTATTTTTTTTTTTTTCACTATAACAGAGCCGAGTTTCCGGCACTCTTCGCGCTTTCGCGAAAAGCACCATTCTCCCCTCTCGGTTGCAGTGTTACAAATATACCATATAATATAAGGGATGAGATTGAACGAGAATGGATAATGGCGGATGAAGAGCAGAGAAGGATAGAATGGGGAAAAGCTGGCGAATCTCATCCTCTTCCCCCTTTCCTTCCTATCCTTTTCGTATATATCCTTCTCATTCGCTTTCACCCCGCGGAAATGCTATCCCGGCAGTTCGAGCGCTCGAGCGAAGGCATTTGAATAATTATTATAATTAATATCAACATCGCACAGAAGAGCCGAGAAAAGATAGAGCTTGCGGGTGAGGGAAAACCAGAGAGAGAGAGAGAGAGAGAGAGAGAGAGAGGGCCGAGAGGCTACGGCACTCCTCTTCGTGGTGGTGGTTGAATATTTGCGGGAATATCGGGTATCAAGCTTCGCGATGTAATTACGCTCGCGGTGTAGAGTGAGAGAGACTATCCTGAAAGGGGAAACCTCTCTGCAAGACCCGGCAAGAGAACCAAGCTCGCGGGATCTCGCGTAGTCCCAACACAGCTGTGCTATACACGTGTTTATATTAATACATCAGCTGCTAAAATCCTGAAGGACGTATTCAACATCATTTTACATATCGAAATAATTTTAATTATGCCCTTGTGATCCATAAGAGGCGATACATATATTTGTATATTATATTATTATGTGCACGAGGATTGATGCTCCCTTACGTGTCGTGAGAATTTTACTCGTCGGTGCTTCTGGCCGTGTATGGATTAGGAACAAGGATTAAACAACAGCGATGCGTCAAAAGCTTTTCATCTCTTTCGCAGCTCTCAAAGCTTAATATGCATATTATTAATTTAAAAAAAATCCAACTATTTTAACTTTTGGAAAAGAAAATACGTATAGATAACTTTTTTGGGTGCAAAAACGAATTTAATGTAGCATTTAATTTTTTAAAATAGTTTATTGCGTAACTGATAGCGCAATTCTCCAGCTCCAGGATGTCGTTCGGAGGTCTGAGAGTAGAGGCCTCGTTAGGCGCAGAAAGCCTCCTGCTAAAGGTGCTGTATCAGATTTTTTGCAATTTTCCCCCTTTCCTTTTATACGTAAAATAAGAAAATTCTCAACGATATCTTCCTGATATTTTTGAAGCTGCGTCTGCCATTGCAAGTATGTCACTTTTTCATAGATTAAGGATGTATGAGCACAAGGTGGCGGGAAATGAGCGGAAACGTGGGCGCGGGTGAGCGCGGTGAGCGAGGGGCACGCATGAAACAAGAGAGAGTCGGACCGCGCTCATTATGCGACACACGCGAAAAATTTCCTTAAAATCGATAATTGTATGTCAAAAGGTTCGTTAACCCCCATTTTTTATGGAACGTATGTAATCGTAATAGTTTTCTGAACATTTAACAATTTTAATATTGATCGTATCTGATCGTGAAAGATACGAATTTCTGTTTCAAAGTTTCGTCAGCCCAGAATTCGTATATGGCGTGGGATAAATATCTTGATTTCACGAATTAATTACTCGCGTAAAGAGTCGTTGACCCACTTTGAAATTTTGCAGGTTTTATCATATACACTTCTGCTACACCAGATAAAAAATTCAGATTTTTATATGATCGTGAAGCTAGTGCTCATACATCCTTAAATTTTTTTTTTTTCATTCATTTCTAACGTACAAAAATAATTTGGGAAAGACTTTTTCGAACGCATACAAATTTATTAAATTAACGTGTCAATGCTAGAATGATTTTTTTTTTTATATATGTGAGGAATTTATTCTCAGAACGTAAGGGGATTGGAATTTCTTGTGCTTCGAGCGTAACTCGATCTCGAAGTATTTTTCAGAAATTTTCATAAATTTCATACAAGTAGTATGAAAAGAAAAACCATTCGAAAAAAAATGCCTGCTCCAGAGAGCAGACGTTGAAACTCTTTCCAGGATACTCTCTGACTGCTGAAAAATGTAAAAAAAAAAATTATAATTTTTCGAATTTCTTTTTACCTTAAGGAGGTACGACTAGTTCTTTGGAGTCAAAAAAAAGTCTAAATTTATTTTACCCACAGTTGTTTTGATTTATGTTTATTTGCGTTGATTATTCATATTATCGATTATAATGTGAAAAATTTTGTGGTAAATGATTAATTTATTGCGCATGAACTAATAAAAACTGAAAAATTAGATTGTCAACGACTCGATAGTAGTCTCCATCATAATAATAATGACATGTCTACCACAAAAACGGACTAAAAAACATTTTTTAAAATCAGCCGAAAACCTATTAAAATAGACTTGAATTACCTCAGTGGAATTAATACGATCGGCAGAATGATAATTATACATATAATTGATACGTGATAAATAATAAAACTCCATAAATAACATGATGGAATATGAAGTAAACACTTGGCAACGTCGCATTGGCGATGCTATAAGTTGGTATACGTGACCAACGAAGATGACTCTATCTTCGTTGCTAATATCAAAACAAAGCTAGGTTATGTTCGCCGAAACCCATCAGCTGTTACTCGCGACGTTGCTAAGTCTGTGGGTGCTATTTGATCGTTCTGACCATTTACAACCGGAAATTGAAACTTTTTTATGATGTAGTGCCAGAACTACACGGTGAAGAGTAATTTTTCAATTTTTTACAATATCTATTATATCTAATCTATCAAGTTTCAGTTTTTCAACGGGTGTAGTTGGATACGTGAGCAGCAAAACCGTGATCACAGCACTTCCGGTTAACCGTCTCCATAAGACGACGTGCTTTAGTAACTCAAACTGCTCGACTTTGCAATTTTATTACGAATAAACTAAACGGTTAATATAGCTCAAATTTTGGCAATAGGCGCATAAAGTATTCGGCAAAAACATATAAAAAATTCAAGTCCGTCAGTTGGATTCTTCATACTAGTCGTACCTCCTTAAAGCCCACATTAATCCTGAATGCTAAAAGCTACGTCGTCACGAAGTCGCTTCGAGTAAAGTCAGACAGGGAGATATAAAAGTCAGAGGAACAGAATTTGTAGTTTGCATTCCATGGATGTATTCTATATAGAAACAGGGATTTAATGCCTCGAGACAGAAGGACCAAACGTGAGAAAGCAGAGAAAAAGGGTCCTTCTCTCAAAGGTCCAATATATCGTCGTAGCCCAGGCGATGCATAGCAAAGAAGGTATTGCGAAGTGAGATCCTATTCATGCGCGCGTATCACTGGATATTCAAATATCTCAAATTTCTCCCGAGACACTATAAATGCAATACCCAAAGATTCGAGCAGTTCTGGCTGAAATCGAAATAAAATATATATCGGATAACCAAAAACAAAAACAAAAAGAAAAAAGGAAACCAACGAAACATCGAATTCAATCCAATTACAAATGAAAAAATATCACCCTCCCCGTTTTCGAGATTCCTCTCGAGGATGTCGATATTCATTGTGTAAAATTAAATGCCGCGCGTTCCATCAATTTGAAATGGAGAAAGGAAAAGGCGAAAAATAAATTAACAAGGCTCTGTGTCTGCGTTTTGTGAAAATCCTTTTTTTTTTTCATTCTTTACTGGATAACGAAGGGCCACACCCTCCAGTCTGACGCAGTTACAGGCATGAATGTGTGAGCGTGTACACTGCAATTTCAGATGTGGGTGGGTTCGTTTGATGTATTCGCGAAATGGGCGAGTCGACGCTCATCTCTTGCGGAGAATACCAGGACAACACACATCCCGCTCATCCCTTTTCTAGCCTTCTCTCTCTCTCTCTCTCTCTCTCTCTCTCTCTCTCTCTCTCTCTCTCTCTCTCTCTCTCTCTCTCTCTCTCGTCGTACATTCGTCACAGTCGTAATTGGATCACACGCTCGGATATCTGCAACGCGTCGTGGACCAGTCCAATCTTCCACTCAGCCGACACTCGTGACTGTATATGCCCGAACGAACGAACGATACGAATTACTATACGGCACTCTTGCTCTATACCTATATCCATGTATGATCATACACATATATAGATATATATGCGAATGTATATATGGGTGTCGCTGGTTTCGTTCAACGCCATTACCAATTGCCATTCAATTTTCAATATACCTATACATACATAAGTCAATTCAACGTTTTACAGTTCGCGAGTATCGCTCTTTATGCTCTTGAACAAAATGGCCGAACGAACAAAAAAAAAAGAGAAGCAGAACATACAAGTGGAAACAAACAAGGAGAAACGAGTCATCTTGTTTCGTCCAATAAAGAGGTTTTATTGGCTCGAGCGCGTGAAAAACGATAAATTTCGCGATCTGTCGATTCATTATTGCCTTTTTTTTATGATGAAAAATCCGCACTCTTCAATCATTGCATTATTCTTCATGAAATTCAAATTTTGTGACTTTCTAGAGCATCCGTCAAAAGTAGCCTGCGCATGGAGTTAATTGTCCCTGTAATTCTGGGAAACGGATTAAAACCAAAATGGCAAAAAGTGCGTCGAATCGCAGTCACTCTTATGCATGAAAAAAAAAATCGACCAAACAAATTTACGTTTATATGTTACTCGAATGCAAGGAAATCGCGATCGATTCAGTGTGAAGACGGTTGAAGTAAACTAACGTTTTTTTTTAACCGTATAAGGTTCTTTCTCGTCTCATCTCAGAGCGAGATTGGTCCGATAGATTAGACCCATGCAATTCCAGTTGAGTCGGCAGGACCTTGTGCATTGACTCGGGAACAAATGAATTAATCAGAAAAATTTAAAAAGAGAATTCGTGAGTGAAATTCAACGCGAGCATATTCGGATAATTTTCCCTCCCCTTTAATCCGCGCGTTTTCATTCACGGGAATGGGGATAAGAGCTCCACCATGTTGGCCGTTTGTTTCTCCTCGCGCTTGATATTATTCCTCTCACCCTTCTCGCGAGACCCACTTTTCGAGACCGCCATCTTTCCGATTACCGCCATGCGGAACCCCTTCCTCGTATTTATTTGTCGGTTGAGTGCAATCAAGAGTCTCGTCGTCTTGCATTCGCTATGTGGTACAAATAATACATATATATATTACATATTGTAGTACATTAGGTACGGGTGTGCCGGCACACCCAACAAACGAGGCAAGAAAGTGAGAGGGAGAGACAGAGAGAGAGAGAGAGAGAGAGAGAGAGAGCCAAGAATCATTATACTCCACGAGATGAGTGCGTGCACTCCACGGAATTGCACACTCCACCGCGTGCATTAATGCTCGATTACTCTTCGGTATTTCATATACGTCGCATTAAAAAAAATTAATTACGAAATAAAAAAATCTACATACCAAAAATTATATATGACCGCTTATACACTTTTTTCATTCGATTAAACAAAGCTTATTCGAGTGACATATACTATTCCGGAAAATGGACAATTTTCGACGCCATCAAATACACATTATTAATTTAATAATAAACGAAAATCGTACTTTTTCAATAAAATTCATCTCGTTAAAAGTAAAATAAAATACAATGTGTATTTATCGCTTCACACATACACTCGGACTAAAGGAACGCGCTGATTCCGATATAAAATAATAAAATATCAGAGCTTGGCAAAGTACCTGAAAGTACTTCAAGTACAAAGGACAAAGTACTGTAAGTACTTGAAGTACTCGTGTATTTAAAGTACCAAGTACCATAAATGGTTCGAAGTACCAAGTACTCCAAGTACTGAGTACTGGAAATACGTCAATTATCAAGTATCAAATTCTTTTCAAGTTTTCAGGTATTTATATTTGATTTATTACGTACTCTTTAAATTCGTTTACATTTTCGTACACATTTTCTCGGAGGTTATTTTTTTTTCAACGGTATCTTATTGAATAATGATAATTCCATAATTCGAGGACAACATACGGGCTGAGGGAGAATTATAAAAACCGAGGGAGCGAAACGTTTCCGTTAGTCCACTCTAATCTTCAAGTATGAGGTACGCATAAACTGCGTGGCCAACGTTAAATTCCCTCTATCTTTTGTATCTCCGTTGAAAAAAAGGAAAAAAAAAATAGCTCCCATTATTTTGCCATTAAACTTTTTTATCCGAGTCTCTTTGGCGAAGAACCGACGGCTATTATATATGTAAGATGAAAGGAGGGAAGAAAAGAGAGAACAGACGAGGTCGTTGAGAACCGAGCGACCCGATATACTCCTTTAGTGAATTAATTTCTGCCACGCCGGTCTCTCTGTTCTTAACTTAATGATCCCTGAGGAAAAAGTTATTTATTGGCCTGTGCCGAGCGCGACATTTTTCTGCATCTTTCTCCTTTTCTTCTGCTCTCATCCTTCGTCGCCTCTTCCCCCCAAATCCATTCCGCTCTGCACTTGAACGTATAAATTTGGGGCTAAACCGAGAAAAAAAAACCTAATCATTTCGAGCACGCGCGCCAAAGCTACGTCAGCGTGATATATATATATATATAGCAATGAAAAACTAACCGATTGACAAAACGAATCGTAATTTCTTTTTAGAGCCTAAAAAAGTTCCATATATCATAATATGAGCCAATGACCGAACCGCAATTGAACGTTTCAGGAAGAAATTAAAAATGAGAATGTGAAAAATGCTTCAAGGAGCCCCAGTCTGTCTTTCGCACGAATATTTCTATTGTATGAATGGCGACGAACCCCCATGTACAAGAACCGCTTTACCGAGACCATAATATATATTATGGTCTCGGTAAAGCAGGGGCCACATTCAATATTGACCAACGACCCTGTTAGCTTTTCCTAACGGTTGTCCTCAAACGCGCCGGATATCACTCTTCGTGGTCTGGGTGTTTTCTCTCTCGCATATTCCCCTTATTCCACGTTTTCGTTTGTGTTCCTCGAGGAAGCGGTCGTCAGGGGAAGGTTAGTCGCGGAGTATACACGCGTGTGCTATCCCCAAATATCTCTCTTCACGCTAGAGTTGTTATAATGGAATTTTCGGACGTTCAACCGGGAGCAACCCTTATCGCGGATAAAAAAAAAACTCCCCAGCTTTTTGTCCAAAGAAAAGCTCGCTCGATGTCACTGCGCGTCTATAGTTATCTGTGTGTATATTTAACGTGTATTATGGCTCCGACAAACGCCATTCGAGGCAGATTTTGCCAGCACGATTATCGATCAACTCAATTTACTCCGCTTTGTGTAATTATTATTATTAATAATATACAGTATATATATATATATATATACTGTATATTATTAATAATAATATTCACAGTATATATAATAAAGCCTTTTTTCGTCACTCTTCGCGATCAAAAGGCGTGCCCAATATTAAAACCTTGTTCTTGACGTGGCCCTTTCATTTTCGCGACGCTAAACCCACCTCGTCAAACCATTTCTCTCACCATCCACGTGTTTTTCATGGCATCGGCAAGCGTCGAATCGACTCTGCGAGTGTGCATGTGTGCGTATGTATGTATGTGTGTGTGTGTGTGTGTTGCCGAGACTCTTTGGCCATAAAAATCGATGATGATGACGATAAATACGTGTGACACGGGTCGACGTACCCGGTAGTCGAGCGGATCAACTCCTCCACCTAACTCCTCTTTATAACCCAACCCTCATCACTGGCCGACGCGTATATGGGTCCAATACAGCCTCTTCCAACTCTTTGGAATATAATACGAGAGCTGATATAATCACGCCGCTCTCTCTCTCTCTCTCTCTCTCTCTCTCTCTCTCTCTCTCTCTCTCTCTCTCTCTCTCTCTCTCTTTTGCCCTCAATGGGCTCCTTGATGCTCCCTATGAGCAATTATCTCTCTCGCTCTCTCTCTCTCTCTTCCTCTGTCCCTTCTCCAACACCACCGGTACTTTTATTCCTCGTATTTTCATTCATCCTCTCTCATTTCTTCCTCTCACCTCTCGTATGTATACATGGTATACGACTCTCCCGCTCTACGCTCAAGATTTATAAGGTCTACGAAAAAATATTTTCCACGTCGCATTTCGTCTCGATTGACCGCGGCTGTAAGAGCAGGCACGTCTTGGAACAAAAGCCATGTTTCATTATATCACGTTACGTGATATTTATCATGGTTTATTCTCTCTCCGTCTCTCTCTCTCTCTCTCTCTCTCTCCGTTCTCCATTTTTCCTACACATTTCTTCACGACTTGGTCCAGCATATATAATTTTTAATGACATTTTTCTTTCACCCGATTCGCGGGTTTTCGTGATTTATCACGGTAGCTTGTGTCGACTGTTTCTTTGAATGAAAAAAAATGGATTCCAACGTTTGTTGAGAGAAAATAATTGTGCAAGATTAATTATGATGAAAGGCAAAATCTTAATATCTGCGAAGAGCTAATTATTGGTTACAATAATTTCTTGCTATAAAAATTATCAAATATTCTTCACTGAACAAACAAACAAAACTATCAACTCGTCTATGTCAAGTGTTCACTTCGAATACCGATGATTCCTAATTCATGCTCATTCCACATTCTAAACAACACAAATGCCTTATAAATAAATACTGCTGTCTATATTATAAAAATGTTTGTAATGAAAAATAAAAAAAATAAAAATTGATCGTCAGAAGGGTAATTTAAAAAAAAAATGTTCTTTAATAATAGTAATTATCTTTTTTTAAAGTGCATCGTTATTCTTTTGAAGTCGCTATTTCCAATTTAATGTGCAGCACGTGCTCCACCGTTCACGTATACATGAACTAATAGGTTTTTTTTTTTTCAATGTTTAATGCTTGCAGACTGCCACCCCCGCAGCAGCAGGTGACAGTTGGTTCTCTGGGCAGCGGTATGGGAACTGGTAACGGTGGCACCGGAGTCACCGGTGCACAGGGTCAACCTCTGGTAATGCCCGGTTTTCCTCTTAGAGCCGCCATTGTACCTCATTACTCGCCATACTCACCGTCCCGTTTTCACATCGACAAACGATGCCAGCACAGATGCTCGTGGAAGTGCTTCTCCGTCGCTCTAATTCTACTCGCTGTCGCTTTAACCGCGATTCTCGCTTATCTGGCTGGTAAGTTCAACATTCATAATTGGTTTTTTTTTCTAATAATTGTTTAAATAAATTTTCTTCTAATCATTGTTTAAATAAAACAACTGAAAATCCTTGAAACGGTCATTTTGATTCGATTGAATTTATTTGAATCGAATAAATGTGCCTAATTTGTAAATTAATTCTTTCTCCGAATGCAAGCGATTCATAAAATAAGTGATTTTCGGTCAAATGGGGGTCAATAAGTACTGGAATAATCACGCAATCATCCATGAATAACTTCCGATGATTTTTTTTCTGCATTTTCATTGTGAATCTCGTAATATGAGCGTGTTTGCATTGTACGAATATATACATAGATGGCCATTTGGTCGTTGCATCGTGGGAGTCAAAGTAAGAAGAATAAAAAAAATTCATTTCACTGGACTATCAAGTTGTGTATCGTTGTGTACATATATATATATATATATATATATATATATATATTGTACGTTCCCAATATACTCTCAGAAAGAAAGAAATCGAGGGGTTCCCGAGTTCGGTGAGCCGAAAAATTGCCCACTCCTAACGAGATCCCCCATCGTTAATGACGCTGAACATCTTCATAATCGTTTCCCGTGCAACATAAATAGGATGCATGGGAAAAAATATGAACCACCGAATCCGCAATACAATAAACGTATCTGTCATTTAAAAAAAATAGAAAAATTTCCAGACTTTTACCGTTCTTCAACAACTCCGTATCATTCGATTTGTTGTTCTTTTAAAAAGTTGATAAAAATTTTGCTTTGCAAAACTCTCATTAAATTTTGTCTTATACAAATTATTCTCGTTCAATAAAAAAAAAAAATATATATATATATATATATAGTTTTATCTCAACTCTATAAATAAATTAAATGAATTCCTTTTTCTCGGCGTGACAGCGAGAAAATTCGTCCCTTAATTTTATCCATGAAATCGACGTTCTCTCGCGCTGTAACTCGACTCTTGCATGTGTGAAAGCCAAATAAAATATACAGAGAGAAACAGAGAGCTCGAAAAACTCTTGGATCGAACGAGATAAATATATTGTCGAGTGTGTTGATACGAGAGAGGAGACATAGAGGCGGCGATTCTGTAGTTACTGATCCTGTCCTCTACGGAGGGATTCACGGAGGATTCCCAAAGTGGATACACACGAGATGTCGAAGATATAGGTGCTAGTTCGATAATCGTTACGACTCCCCAGTTGTACGTCCCCGTTCGTGCCGATAAAGTCCAGGAATCGACAGGAAGTAAAAGAGAGGGAAATAATAAAAAGAAAGCCTAGGAAGTAGAGCTTGAAGAGGAGCATCGACAGGCTGCTCCGATAGTTCGATCACTGGACCCTTCGCACTTACTGATTGGCACTCACACATGTTAGAGACTCACTTCCGATAATATATATAAATCACAGGAAAAAGAATGTTTTTATACATATATATATATCTAGTAGATTAAGCTCAAAATTCCGCAGAGAAATACTCTACGATTTCTTTCCCCGTATACCGAAATACTCAAAATCCACAATTTTACCGACCGCTATAGATCGAATGACAGCTCGAAAAAATACGAACTAGTTTCCATTTTTCAATAAAATAAAATCAGCCATAGCTTAAGCTCAACTTGTGACGAATTTTCTATAAACTCTGTCGTGAATTATAATATAGATAGTGGGTTCCAGTGATATCCGATTATACCACGGAAATTGAACATGAGTACAAACAGATACGCGACGTACGGTATAACGATTTTTGGGACACAAAAGGGCGTAAGTAGCATCCCTCGACGCGTTGAATCTCGGAGGTCACGCCATTTTTTTCGCTGCACAAGTCGCTACGCCTCTTCGAGCCTGGAGTATAATATAAACAGGTGGACGGGCAAATCCATCAAGAGGGATATGCGGATCCATCCGAGGGTTGAAGGATATGAGAAGAAAGCGTGAATATAGGGAGGAACGAGGATCCTCAGCTCGGCAAAGGACACAAATTTAGTATTCCGCGCGTGCGTCAGGGGATCTTAAGGGCGCATATTATTTCCGTATTCTTCGGAACGGTCAAGGTTCATGAGATTGCCAGCGAAGAATCGGACGAGCTGTGGGTGGGGCAAAGAACGGCGAGAGATAAAAGACGGAAGACGCTGTGTACGGTTTATCCTCGGGAAAAGTCGGAGGGAATAAATGGGATTCACGAGGTCATATTCGTCGGGAATAGGGAAAAGAGATCAGGCACCTAGCGACCATTATGAGACCGAGGGACTCCTGAATATATTGATGAAACCGGGGCCAGTTGATGCACTTTGAAAATTTTAACAACAACAAAAAAAAGTATCCGACATCGTGTATCCCAGAGGGAATAAGAAGGAAGAGAGAGTCTATATAGCAGTGTATATGGCTGGTCTGTAGTGTATTCTTTGTCCACCGACGTGAAAGAACGGACGTAGAGATTGCAAATCCGTAAACTCGTATATGGCCAACCAACCGGTGAACCAATGCTATCAGACATATATGTATAATACTATACTCTCTTGGAGTACCACAGTTGAGTACGTATAGACTTCTGCCCGAAACGCTGGCAGCTGTTATTCCCGCATTCCGGTAAATCGAGTCGGGAATTCAATCTGCCTGTTTGCCTCTCGTTGAACACGCCGCGCGTCCGAACTCTCGGGCCGTCGTGTACACGAGCAAAAGAGTTACGCAAGAAAGGTAGACATAGAGAGAACGCAAAAAATAAATAGGAACCTACGTGCATTTTGTGAGTAACCCTAGAAAACTCTACCCGATAACGCATTTGAAATATAGGATTTATTTTTCTAAACATATCTTTGCCTGAAAAATAAATATTTTTTGACGAAAAAATTACCGAATATTCTTCGAATGTTACTTTCTCAAATACAAAACTTCCGTACAAATATATCCTTATATGATTTGTCAAGGAAGAGTCTTTTTATCCCTTAAGATCATGTGAGATGCGATGAGGAACTCCGAAATATTGAAACTTTTGTAGGACATTCGGAGCAAGTGCATCAAACTTGCGAGTTACCCGATTCTGTAACGATTTCATGATGATGTTTTTTTTAGGTGTTAGGCTCCTAATTTAACAGTTGGCACCCTGAAAATTCGTTAAAGTCGTCTGATAACTGGGCAATAAAAGTTCTTAGTCCTAAAAGTGGCCGCAGTGGTATATTTGCAAACTATCTGCACCGTAAATCATCCACGATGGCATAAATACTTTTTGAACAATGCCATTTCACTAATTTTCCACGTAGTACATGGACAAAAAAATACTCATTGGATTGGATTTCCATCTAGGGTCTATAATGGCCAAATTTTTCGGAATTCAGCTGTATATTAGCCGAAAATGTAAAATTATATACTGAATTAACACATTTTCTGGTCACTAGGCTCTGGATAGAGGTCTCAAGAATTACCTGTTAAAATTTCAAATTCGTCAGAGTCGGGAAAACAGAGCTTTGCATATCCGTTCAAATGAAATTTCAAATACAGTATAGATCCGGGAATGATTTCCTCTTGTATCTTGGCAATGGGAAATTTCGCCAGAAAAAAAAAACCCCCCGTTCTATCCGTCGTGACATATTACACATGTTTCGACTTTTTTGCGAATTCCAAGAAAATGTCCACGATAACGGATGTTTGACGATGCGAAGATCGTTCCGCCTGACCATTGTCACCGGAGCTTCGATCCATCGTCGTGTCTATACACACTTTTTTTTCGCTCTGAATAATACGACGAAGGGATGAAAAACGCGAGAAAAAGCAAAGAGGCTATCTAATATACGATACTTGGACTGTCCATTCTCGCCATAAGCTCTCGATATGTGAGCCAAGCACATTGAAGCGGAAGAACTTTTTGGCTTGTGTGTATCGGCGATATCCGCACGGTGGGTGAGCCTCTCCCTGGGTCCTCTTCTTCTCTTTACACATTCACTATGAATACCTATATATATATATATATATATATATATATATATATACACGCATCATCACCGGAGAATTCGAATTCCAGCAGCCGTGACGAAGAAACGAATTCCCTTTCACGTCTTTTCCGATTCCGCATGGACCATTGAAGCGTGTATATCGAAGAACAGGGTAGGTGCCGCATGAGGCCGATTCATGGCCTCATGCGGAAATTTTTATATGTCCCAAATTCGCGTCGTACCAATTCGCGAAGCACTTTCGGCACTTATCTCTCGCGAAATTGACAATATCTGACTGGTGAGACTCGATCTGGGATTCCACGTTGAAACATATAACGATTTTTGGATGAGGATGTAACGATCCAATTTGGAAATGTTGAGGAAAAAAAAAATGATGCGAAGAGAAATTTTGCTCTGAGAAATCGTATTTTTTTCAAAAGACAAGTGGAAATTTAAATGGCTTTCATAAATTCGGTTGGTTGAAAATCTTATCGGTTCATATATGCAGAATACCCCATTGTAACGTTCATACAGGATGCGATACAAGAGGAATTAACTTCGTTTCGTTCTCCAGAAAAACAATGTCCGGATCTGTACTCTCCTTTTTTCCCTTCTCATCGTGCCTAGTAATACTTTTCTATCGAGGCACTCCTCGAGGCCGCACCTTGTATCGATATAATCGATGTCTCCATGACGACGGAGACCGTACGTCGTGGAGTAAAAAAAATCAAAAGAAAAAAGAAATTTTTTTTTCTTTCCGAATTTTACCATTTCTTTTTGAATTTTACCATTATATCATTTTTATGAGAAAAAAGACGTAAAAACGAAAATTTGTTTTCGCATTTTCGCGACACTTTGATATGTAATATCGCGAAATTGACTCGACCAAAGTGCTAAAAAAATTGTGCACGTCGTAGAAAAAAAAACGAAAAGCTATGAAATTTATACGGAAAACGTAGATGAGGGAAAAAAAAGCGACGTGTTATAACGCCCGATGAAATAACTCGCAGCCTACATATATATATATATATATATATATATATATATATATATATATATATATATATATATATATTTATATCTCGAGGTGTGGGAGAGCGATTTTGGAGCGAGAATGAAATCGATAATAACATCCGCGTAGCACAGATAGCTCTCGCTTATATTCGCGGCTCAGATTCTAACTCCCCTTCCTCCCATCGCTACCAAAAGCTCTCTGCTGGCTAGACAGGATTAAGAGGATAATCCTATCCGATAATCTCCAAATATATCAGAGGAATTTGAGTTCTGCCATCGATATACGGAAACTCTCCTGGCTGAACGCGCCCTCTCATCCATTTCCGGCGATGCGATCCCCATACAGCTCGCTAACAGCGAGAAAATAATTGAAAAAGTTTCACTTTTTCGCTGATCGTACACGATCGGATGTCTATCTAAAGCTCTCTCTCCCTCTCTCTTTATATCTTTCTCGCTCTCTGCATTTTCGATACCCTTTCCCTTCAAAAAAATTTTTTTTTTTTCTTTCTAATAAGCAGTCTCGGGAATTTGCGATGCTCGCCACGTTCTATCGTTAATACGTTAAAAAAAAAAGCCCTGTCATCATACGTGTGCGTTCGAAACAAGTTTTCATCCAGGGCGTTTGCAAAAGTTTTCGCGAAGAAAAATACGAGCGGCGAGCTCGCGAGAGTTGATTGTTTTTGAGTCTTTTTTTTTCGAATTAAGCTTTGGAAAAGTTTTTGTCGACTATTTCCACTTCGTTCCTTCGAAATTCTATTTACTTTCAATGTCGATGATCATTAACCTCTGAGGAGCTCGATAATTAATTTCGATCATGGTTAATCGAGGTGTGTTTAAAAAATGTTGTACACGTGACTAAACAATCAATTTTAATTTTTCAATTCTATACAAAAGCATAATATTCTCATCTTCGTGTTGATAGTTTTAAAAATTGATTCCGACATTTTTCTTTTTATTCCTATACATCGAGACGAATATTTAACCGATGCAAAGATTTTTTCGATTCGTGAAATCTGGTCACGTTATTTTTTTTTTTTTTTGTAATTCGATCTCCGAGCTACCGGAGGGTGAATTTCCGTCATGCGAGATATCACGAATAAATAAATCACGAAATGCATTTCGTTGCAATGTTATCTGCTTTCGACTGAAATATTATGCTTTTGCGTTACTGAAACCGGATCCGCTATTGCCAGCTGTTCTATACCAACGCTGATGGAGATATGGAGCGTTGTATATAAGCTCTTTCTTCCTCAATTTTCAAAAAAATTCAGCCCCGAGTATACGTCGAATTGGATAACCCTCTGTATGATTAATCCGCGATTAATACCGCCTGTTCGTTGGTACTTAAATGCGAAAAGTTACGGTTATACGAAATTCCACGTGAGATCAAAATACAATTTTAAAAAATCTTTATTACAGCAATGTGCACAAAAATTTGTTGCAACGTTGAATAGCAGGTGACTCAAAAAATGAATAAATACAAAAATTTGGTAAAATAAGTAATTATTTGTTTAAATCTCTCTCTCTCTCTCTTTCTCTCTCCCTCTCTCTCTCTCTCTCTCTCTCTCTCTCTCTCTTTCGCTCTAAGCGCGTATTAGTCAATGCAATGAAATTAATATATTTTCTTTCATTGATAGATACTCGAGTCCTTCGAGTGCACAAAACGAAAACTTTCTGCACTCCCAGTAGAATATACAGTAACGAGATGGACGAGACTCTCTCTCTCTCTCTCTCTCTCTCTCTCTCTCTCTCTCTCTCTCTCTCTCTCTCTCGTTCTCTATGCAGCCCTCAAAGCTTTTTCACACATGAAAAGACGAGAAAATCGTGAGCGTACCAACTTTTACGACCGGATTCTCGTTCGTACTTTTCGGTTTTTTTTTTCTCACCCGAAAAGAGGAAGAATAAAAGTTTAACAGCGCGAAAACTCTCTCGCACACTTTCCGCACTCGGGATTCCCTCGGTACGCGAAGCCTGTGTCGTTTTATTTATTTTTTATTTTTTATTCGCAGCATCTCCTCTCGTGCATAGCAAAGCTACTTTCCGTTAACGCCCCACGAGCAGCCCACATTCGCTAAACGCGAAATATCAAACCCGGAAAATCACGGTACTCGCAAAAATGCGGAGCGAAGAAAAGTTTTTCGTCGCGGGACGCGATCAATCGCGCCGAGGAAATAATATCGTAGCCCCGGGGATATTCATGTGGTCCAGGAGACAAATTTTTACTTTTGGATAATTCCTTTCGAGCTTATCGTCGATGATAGTTTCGTGCGAGTTTATTCAAGATTTTTAACGATAAACGAGGAAAATATGCTCTATCAATTGATTCCCCACGCAACATGTTCGCCAGGCTTAAAGTCGTTGAAAAATAAAAAGTTAATAAAGAAAAATTCACGCTCTTAGTCAGATTAGATTTTGATAAAACCGTTTCCGAAAATCCCGAACACCCCCGCCACTCTGATCTACGAAATTCAGGCAAAGACATTTTTTCAACAAAATTAACAAAGCTATTTAACCCGCTGGTAAATTAAAAAAAAAAAATCATTAGAAAATAGCAGCTAAAAAGTCTGCAAAAGAAGATTTTAGGGCATTTTAGGGTTGTAACAATAATTTAAATGTTGAATTGGCTTGGAATATTTGTAGATATAAATACAATATAAATTTACGTTTCGATCTTGATATTCTCATCTAGAACAGTGAATTTAAGGGTCTTTTGGCACATATAGTACATTAGATGGTGCGGCGATCCACGATTCATGCCCGCGGACTTCCGCTTTTTGGCCCGAGGCCGCGCGTAGCGCGAATCTCGCGCGCGCGGGTTTCCCTCAACCTCGGGCTCGTCCGGTTAAATTGTAGCGGCCACCCTGGGAAATCTAGACCCGTTCCGCCGGAATTCAAAAGGATAGAGGAAGAGAGAAAGAGAGAGAGAGAGAGAGAGAGAGAGAGAGAGAGAGAGAGAGAGCGTATAGCACCGGGGCTGAATTTATATATCCGTTAGTGGAGCTTTGCTAAGCTCGCTATCCACCCCAGGGCCAAAAAGCCATCTCTTCGTTCAAGCTAACCACAGTTATATCCAATATAACTATGTTATTTCCCGTATAGTTATAATCCACGTTACATATCTCTTTGGTGTTCTTACCTCTCGCGATTTCATATATAAAACCGATGCAGCCATGCATTACCACGGTCAAAATAACGGGAACGTGTGTCTCACATCGGGCCATATCGATCCCGGAAATCGCGTAGAAATAATTTAACGTTATAATATGACTTTATAAATGACCAACAACACCCAAATATGAATTTTCGTTGAAATTTAATCAAATTTCGATTACATCTATTTCTTGATTGGCATCAAATTTAATGTTTCTTGTTCAACCAAAAATAGATTCATTTTTGAATATTTTACTGTAAATTTTATTACAACGAGTCGAGGAAATCGATGTTATTCGAATCAAGCATAGAACTCGAGCTTTGAGAAAAACATACTTTCTCGAATCGCTTAAACTGCCCAATCATCGGGCTTTATGGAACGATTTTATTCATTTTTAAGCGTGTCATAACATCTCCCGCGCGATAAAGTTGAATGCCAATAAAAATGATAAAATATGCAATCGCTCGGAAGAGCACCGAAAGACGGAAGTAACCGCTGCTAGCTCGAAAGGATCGACGAGATATTTGACCCACAGACCCAAAAACGCACAGAATTGCGGTAAAAACGCGCGTTTCTCATATTTGGGAACGTGTATGGCGTGTGGAGGTCTGAGGATCCATCCATCAGGGAACTAAAAGGGGCTAATCTCTATAAAGCTCAGATCGTGTCGTTTAACATTTACGTCCACGCGAGACCCGCGCCATTTGTCTCGTTGCTTTTACTTCTCCTTCGCTGGATGGGAAGCCTTTCAAGCGCGTCAGAATCGCCGTTTATATACAACTACGATACTTTTTCATGCGTCACTTATTATATATATATATATATATATATTGTACCTATGAACCCATATTTTACCATTTATAGTTTAGCCACAAAGTAGCCCGACGTATATCGATATCGATTCACATTTTTCACGAAATGGTCGCACACGTTACCGATAGCCGATTGATTGTAAAAAAAAAAAAAAAAAAATATGAAGGTATCTCATGAATTCGTTTCCTTTCTTGCTCATTTTTCAGCAGTCAGTTCGATGCGATCGATCGACAGCACCAAATGCATTCTGGACCAAGACGTCAAAGCCGTGACCCACGAAAACGCTCATGTACACGATCCAATATCAACCCAATTGCCAACGGAAGGTGAGTCGACAAACATTCAAGTTTCCCAAAAACATTTTATTTTTTCAAACTTATAATACAACTGGATCGAACCTTTCCGTACCGCAACCGCTAGCTTGCCGCGCGACCGTGCAACAAGCGCCCAAAATTATAATGAACAATCTCGTCGCGTTAATATTTTCCCGTAGAATCGTTGCCAACTAGTACGGCTGAGCACTCAAGCTCGTCCGACAATGCCGGTGAACAGCATAGCGGCCCGCAGATACAACAGTCGGCTCAACAATGGCCCGCTGTTCTCGAACTTCAGGCATACAATGTCGCCCATTCCGCTGTGATACCTCCTTATCACTTCTGGAACTCGGAGTTTCGCAACAAACAGCCGGCCTTCATAAGGCTGAATCTGACGTTACCGTGGGGCGCAAACTTTGCCGTTTACGGCAGGCGAAACGTAGCGCCGAGCGTCACGCAATACGACTTTGTCAAATTCGTCAAGGGTGGCCGTGTCGATCACAGACTGAAGAGGCAAGCCGGCCTGGAGGCGGTAAGTTTTATGAAGGATTCCGGCGGGCATATCGACAGAGACAGCAGCTTCAACGACAATGCGAACGAGAATAGCGAGAATGACAGCAGGAAAGAGAACGACTCGAGGAGTTTACGAGATAGCACGAGCTTGGACGGTCATCAGGATCAATCGATTGGTCATCAGCGTGTTCTCGTTAAGAGAACGATATCCGAGCCGATGTTGGTGAACGTTAGCCTTCTACAGTATCTCGACACCGGCCGTTGGTTTCTCTCCGTCTACAACGACGAGCTGCAATCCTATAAAGTGACCCTCGTTGTGACGGAAGCCGAGGGTGTCTCGACCACTTGTCCAAACGACTGCAGCGGACGGGGTTCCTGCTATCTAGGAAAGTGCGATTGCATTGACGGCTATCAGGTGAGTTTTGATCGACTATATATCAATCAAGCTCGCATACCGAGATTTATCCATTGCTTCCTCACAATTTTATTAACCGCTTCGGAAAAACGTATTAGCTCTCTTCAACGAGAAACCGTCAGCTTTGTTCGAATTAATTTTTTTCTTGGCTATACGCGCGTCTCAAAAATTATGCTGTAAATTTTTTCTCGTTATGCCAAATTTCCAAAAATAATTTCGACCGCATATATTCTCCGGGCACGAAGCTTCGAGAAAATGCATTGAAAATAATATTTCGACTCGTTCGAACCTTTGAATGAGGCCCGTCCCCTTTGCTCGCATCAATGTCGAAAGATTCAGCTCGATGAAACGATACTCGGAGTTGAACCGTCCGATCGTATCCTCAAAAACGAGACAGCTTACAATTCCATACAACACTTTGATCCTTTCATCGATTTTTCCCAAACTCGATGCGTCCCGTAAAAAAAAAAAAAAAAAAAAAAGGTATTGAGACATCACAGTGTCCTGATCAATTTTCCATGAAACGGTCTCTATACGGCGAGCTAATGATTACGGCTATATTCGCGTTACAGTAGGATAATTTTCAGCAGCGAGGTCAATTTTATTATCGTTCGTTCAGGGTCCCGATTGCAGCAAGAGCGTGTGTCCAGTTTTATGCTCGTCTCACGGACAGTACGGCGGTGGTGTTTGTCACTGCGAGGACGGTTGGAAAGGCGACGAGTGCGATATACCACTCGGTGATTGTCAAGTTCCTGATTGCAATCAGCATGGTCAGTGCGTGCGTGGTTCCTGCGTCTGTGTACCAGGCTGGAAGGGTCCTTTTTGCGACGAGCGTGAGTAAAATACACACATACACGCACATAAACACACATACAAATATCCTATAGAGATTCGCAAATATGAATTCTCTATTGTTTTTTTTTTTTTTTTTTTTTTCTTCTATTCCGGAGCTTTCCATCGTCGCCTCGTAAATTTATTCCTCGTGTATGTACATATACACAACTATAAATATTGTAAGACGTGAGAGTCTCTCGGTTGAATGAATAGGCGGATACGAATGACCGAGAGGGACGAGTTCTCAGATCGTTTAAACTCTCTCCATCTCTCTCTCTCTCTCTCTCTCTCTCTCTCTCTCTTTCTACGTCTCGAATGAGCATCTATTCCGGTCGAATGATATTATTTCTTCATATTTGTCCATGAGAGACCATTAATATCCTCATAATTCAAGCGTACGTCCTGTTGGCCTCTTCGCAGAGATATTCTCGTGATATTAGCGACCGAAAGTGGCGAGATAGAGAAAAGGATTGGAAATATATATGTATAAACGTTACATCGGATTCTGTGTACAGCTGAGAAAGCGAATGTCGCAGAATTCGCCGTTGCCCGAGCATCAAGACCTATAATTAATGCTTTCGCCGGAGAGAGCAAGCAGGCTTTTCCTCCACGTAACGACGACGACGAATTTACGTACGAACTAACGACAACGACCTGCATCAAACTCCACCCTCTTTCACGTCTTCTCGCACCAAAAGTAGATCTCTCTCTCTCTCTCTCTCTCTCTCTCTCTCTCTCTCTCTCTCTCTCTCTCTCTCTTTATCCGGGTGGAATTTCACAAACCGTTTCCGTTAATATTCCACAAATTGCCGACGCCGGGTTGTACGGACATGCACACGAAAGGAGCAAAACCCGTTCAACCTCGAGATATAGAAAGGTCAAAAAATGTATGACGTTTCCGGCGTAATTTCATCTGTACGGTGTGAAACACGACGGAATTTCTCGAAAAGCCGTAAGCATATTATAAACGTGATAGTAATAAAGCTTCTTCCAAATTTACGACTTTATACCGAACAACGATTTTTCAAAACGTCATCGATGCATCTCGCGATTGATTGGAATTTCCTCGAGCTTATTGTTTCACGGTCGCAATGACATTATCGCGTATCGGAAAAATTAATCGTATAATCGGAACGTTTCGCGGTAAAGAATCGTCCGGATAGATGGAACTGCCGTTGGTTATGAGCGAAAAATAGCCGTCAGTGATGAGAAAACTAGGACGGGTCGTCGTATGGCACTTCGGAAATGAGTTTGATTACGACGAAAGGTCCCGAGAAAAATGAATGGATGATAGGATAGGATAAACCGAAAAAGCTCAGGAAATATAACGCAGGAAGGGAAAAGAGCACAAGGTAGAGAGAGAGAGAGAGATTCGGACGCGTTTGTTCCAGGCTATAATTTAAAAAGTTTATCCGTTCATTCGGTCGGGCCGTAATCAGGACTCGGCTAGACTTGGCCCACTTGGCCATGTCTCGCCGTGACTCGTGCAAAATTTTCTTCCCCGCCGCGCGCGCGTAAGAGACGAGAGAGGAAGCCTCGCGAGAGATCTCAAAGTTTCGCAGTTATCTTCGAGACTCTCGCGGGTTTCTTCGTTATTCCCGGACACAAAGAGCGGAAAGAGAGAGAGAGGAGGTAGAAAGCGAGAAAACCGATAACACGATGGGAAAGAAACTCCGGAGCTTTCGAGAAGATAATTAACGATAGACGACTTTATATGAAATGTCGAGAAAGATCGAGAGGACAATGGGAATTACGAGTCAAGAGGACCAAGAGCGAGCGTGAATTTTTTTTTTTTCCTTTCTTTCCCCTCGCCAGCTGATTGTCACGATCCGAATTGCGGGGGTCATGGTGCATGCGTCGCCGGAAAGTGTTACTGCAAAGCTGGCTGGCAGGGCGAGCGATGCGATCAGGTTGATCAAAGGGTTTACAAGTGCTTGCCCGGTTGTTCGGATCATGGCTCGTATGATCTGGAAACGGCTTCGTGCATATGCGAGGAACATTGGACCGGTGTCGATTGTTCACAGCCAAGCTGCGATCTCAAATGCGGACCACACGGATCGTGCGAGCAAGGACGTTGCAAGTCAGTAAACGAGTATTTTATTTTTTATTCATTGATTTTTTACTTTGTTTTGTAAAAATAAATAATAATAATATATCATTATTTATTATACTAATGTGTATTTTAGTTACTTTTTCTTCGCGAGGGCTCATTATTCAATTTTGTTTTTCTGTTTTTTCTAATGACACTAAACGATTTTTAATTTTTCTCCAATCGAAGCAAACCAATAATGTTAATGTAATTGAATCGACTTGATGGTTCGTAGGACCTTCTTTGCACAGAAAAAAAGTCGAACTTCTCTCGTGGTTTGTTTGTTTTCAGATCAATAATTTCTCATTGTACCCACTTCTCTGATCGAACTCGTTTTACTAAGTTCGAAAAAGATGCACTGAAAAAAAAGTTTCCCGATTCGAGCCATAATTATTATTGCTTCAGCCATATTATATGGGAAAATACGCTACTGCCATACCATCTAGGTAATAAAGCCATACAAATATGACTGACACAATATCGTTGGCTTAAGCATACCACTATGTCATGACAGACATATACCCAATAGCTCCGCGAATCTGACAAGTATCTCTATTTCAGCAATACCATAGTATGGTTGAGTTCACCATCACGAGTTATGCGTATGCCAACCATACTAGTATAGCTGTCTTATAAACGCTAGCATACGAGGTAGACGAACACCAGCCATACTAGTATAGCCGAAGCAAGCATATACAATGTTGTTTCGTGGATAGCAGTTTTGTCAGTGTAGGCAGAATTATTTGTATACCAACAATACTAGTAGAGCTGTTTTATAAACGCTAGCATACGAGGTAGACGTACCAGCCATACTACCAAAAGAATATGGCTGAATTATAAATTAATTTTATATAGGTAAATTACAGGATATTGTACCTACCTATACTCGTATAGGTAGGTATATATAGTAGGGGATATTCGGGTCACAGTAAAAATTCAGCCAATATGTTTCATAATCATGAATATTTATTTTAATCATCTGTTATCGATAATGATATTCATACATAAATATTTTGCAAAAGAGACTTGATTTTTAGAGCTAATGAAACACACCTGGAAGTTTGAGAGAATCCATGGCCCGGAGACATATGATACTCTCCTTGCAGGAAAATGACAGTTGACCTAACCTACAAAAATTCGCTTGTTATACGATTGGCGTTTATATAACAGGAAAAATAGTCCTTTTTTACATATTCCGTAGATAAGTGAGAACAGACTTACCTTCAAATGTTGGTATAAGCTCATCAAGATTCCGTTCGTTCAGTTTCTTCTTCACAAACTCGTTCATTATCAAATTTTGCGTAGCGAGGTCTCGTTTTCGCGCGAGGCAGAGGCATAGACACCACGCGTTAACAGATTACTGTAGGTGTTCCAAAAACGTAGTATAGTTGCGCGAGCCATATTAGTATAGCTATGTGTCACAACGTTATTCTCGCAGCCATACTATATGGTTGAAATAGCTAGGCATGTAAAAATCAGCTACTACAGCTGTTTGAACAATACAGTGTAGTTTCGCGAGCTATGTTAGTATGGCTGATTTACAAAAACGATAAATTTCCAGCTATTTATAATGACTAAGCTAGCCAGACGATTGAGTGTCGTCCACAAAGGCGCAGTATAGGTGCCGTAGACAAAACTGCTTTGCCTTCACCAGCAATATTATTGTTGAATTAGAAATACTTCACTAGTCATATTTGTATGAACTTTACGGCAATCGGGATTTTCTAAAAGGGCTACTGCATTTTCTGTGTGGGCAATATTTTTTCACCAGTATACCTATAACTGGCCAACAATAACAGTATTATTGTAAATCCCGAACCATTTTTTTCAGTGTGCAAATCTTCTATTGACGATGTTATTAAAGTAATTCGTATGCGCGATAAGACAGTCGAGAGAATTAATTACATCTTCATTCGATGAATTTGCATTCTCGTGATTAATCTGACATTAATCATTGAGACAATATTTATTCTCTACCGTTATGCATCCAAAAGTGCATTTTCCCATATCTTCTACCGAGCATACAACGTCAAATAATTCGGAAAATTAAAATTTTCTCTTTATCTTAAATTAAAAAAAAACACACACACACACAATATTTATGACGATACGAATAGAAAAAAAATACTGCAAAAATGATAAAATCGTAATAAAATTCACATCTCTCGTTCAAACGACATGGTTTATTGAATTTTTTTTTTTTAACTTCAAACGATAATCCAAACCGTTGAGGATTTCGCGACGATGAACATTTGCATTTTCAATCAGATGTCACGACGGCTGGACGGGCAATCAGTGCGATCAGAAGCCTTGTGATTTGCGTTGCGCCGAGCACGGACAGTGCAAAAATGGCACTTGCGTTTGTAGCCAAGGCTGGAACGGAAGGCACTGCACATTGCGTGAGTTTTCCAAATTTATATATTTGAATCCACCGAAAAAAAAAAAAAAAAAAAAAAAACAGTCCCACGATTCTTCTTTCTCTCCTCAAAATCATCAAAACTTACCGATATTGAAAAATTTAATAAACATCAATAAACTTCGAAGCGCTTTTGACGATACTGATTTTTCGTTACTTGGTGAAAAAAAAAAAAAAAAAAAAAAAAAAACAAAAATCAGCTGGTTGCGAGAACGGATGCAGCAGACACGGGCTCTGCACCTTGCAGGACGGCGAGTACAGCTGCGAGTGTTCGAACGGTTGGGCCGGCAGAGATTGCAGTATCGGTCTCGAGATGGAATGCGACGACGAGATCGACAATGATCAGGGTGAGATTATCATTATTTTTTTAAATTTTTTTTTTTTTCGTAAAACATCGAAAATTAATTTCAAATTTGAATTAAAATTAAATTAATCGTTCAATTAATTTAATGATAATTTTATTTAAATAAAAAAAAATATATATATTTTCATAGACGGAATGGTCGATTGTTCGGACAGCGAGTGCTGTTCGCATTCAGCGTGTACCGAGCATCTCATGTGTCTAGTGAGCAGCGATCCCGTCGAGGTGCTACTTCGCAAGCAGCCACCGAGCGTAACCGCTTCGTTCTTCCAGAGAGTCAAGTTTCTCATCGAGGAGAAGAGCGTCCAGAGTTACGCCCATACCGACGAGTACAGTGAAAGGTAAGCCATTGCGTATATCGTATCAATATGAGAACCGATGATAAATTCGCGAAAAATTCAAAGAAAAAGTCAGAGAAGCATCAAAGCGATAACCGCGAGATATTTTAAGCCAAAAAGAAAGAAAGAAGGTATTAGGAGAGGATAAAGTAATGTGGAAAAAAAAAAACGGAAGTACGAAAAAAAAGGAATGACAAGGTCGTGGCTCAGGTGGTTCTGGAGTACTTGGAGAACGATAAAAAGAAAAGAGAAGAAAAAAAAAAATTAATACGTTAAGCTCGCGGTAACAATCTCGTACCGAGATTCTCAGTCCGACTGGTGTCCAAGAGACAATTCTCGAGGCACAAATTCGACGATTCGAAACGAAGAGTATCTTTTTGTTGAGAATTAAAAGTTTTTTTTTTCCCCCCCCTACGAAGGTCGTGCCACTTGGCAAAAATAATTTCGCGAATTAATTAAATTTATTCGAATCAAGATTTTTGCAACCCAATTGAAGTTTGCCTGGATTTTTATCTCGAAAGACGAGAAGGGGAATTAATTTTTCCAAAATATCAATAAAGTTGACATTCGTCGCCATACTTGGGTGTGGCGATCGCGATTTTTGGCTGAGAAAACGAATGAGAAAGACGAAGAGAGCGCGAGGCTTATAGACGTTCGGGCGATGGCTTTCACCAGCGAGAAACGCTCGGCGCGGAGCCATCTGGCGGTTCTTTGACCAACTACGCTTTCCTTAAAATCCAAAACTCCGTTCGGCCCGAGTTTCTTCGCAATTACGATACAAAAATCATCAATGACGGACAAAGCATCGCGATAATATTCCATTTCAATTCAGCGAATCAATTAAAAAGTTGAAAAAAAATTCCCAAGTCCTCGATTCACGAGCAAAAAAAAAATGTCTTTTCCTCGATCGTGAATAAAGCGCATGAGCATTCGCGTATGCATAGACACGAGATCTATAGAGCGATAAAAAAAAAGAATTGTAGCTCGCATGCTTCAATTTTTTTTTTTCTATCGGCTTCAGTTTCGATTGAATTAAAAAAATCGGTGAATCGTCGATTATGCGCGGAGAGGGGGAGGGGGGGGGGGAGAGAGAATCTCTCTTTAATCGGAATTCTCGGTCTTTCCGTCGATTCGCCAATAAAACGAAGCTTTGGCCGAGAGTACGAGGAATAAAAAAAGAGAAGCAAACGTCGAGAAACAAAAAAAAAGTTGGCAAGCTACCGGATGTGAGTAGTCGGAAAAGAAGAGAAAGTAAAACGCGGGTGAAATCCAGCTTTGTAGGGAAATCGATTGCAGCGGGGGAAAAAAAAAATCAAATAAAAATAAGAACAAAAGTTAAAGTGAAAAGAAAAAAAAGGAACAGTGAATCGAACTAAAAGCCCTTGGTAAATTTTTCCGTGAGCTAGACCCTTCAAGCGGCCACGACGTGAACGTTTTGTGGTGACTTTTATTTAAGCTTTTGGTACACACGTCTCGTATTTTGCCTGATCAAAATACATATATTAATATATATATATATATATATATCATTGAACGAATCGTTGTCGAATCGTCGAACAGTCTCGAGATTCGTCGAGTGACAAACGGCACTCTACCGTGGGTGACCGCCACCGCCATAACCTAACTCCGAACCCGTCAGCCAAAACCCCTTGAATCAACATCGAATATACATATACGATATGTATCTATATTTGCGTATAATATAGATTTAGATATATGCTGAAATATATTTATCGATATATATATATATATATATATATATACGTATATGTATATATATCTCCTATTCCCAGTGTTTGACCCGCCACTTTCTCCCTCCCCCGAATGTCAGGATGCATCGACGATCGCCTCGGTAACGCGCTGCCGACCGAAGGACTATATCTCCGTCTCGTCGCACTCTTTCCTCGTGTGATTTTTTTTCATTTTTATCTCAATTTTCCATTATTTATTTTTTTTTTTTTTCTCACATCACCATTGATAACGATATAAATATATATATATATATATATTTTTTTAAATATATCGAGGTGAAGGATCCAATCGACGAGCCGATCAAGCCTGATCGATCGGAAAAATTAATTTATCGAGTAAATTAAAGTTTGATTCATCGCAAGATCGAAAAATTCGAAAAATTCAACGTCAAGAGAGATCGGAGCGATTTAATTCCTTTTTTCGCATACTTTTTTCCAATTCCGATCCTCTCCATGTCCTTGCCTGGAGAGTTCGTAGCAAAAGAATTTTTTTTTATCAATTGAATATCGAATTAACTTCATTCTATGAGAAAAATCTTGTTTTTTTTTATGCTCTCACAGGAGCATGATCGGTATTCGGGTCCTTCGCCTCGGGTTTTTTTTTTTTTGTTTTTTGTTTTTTTTCCCCCCGTTACTCTGTGTGAAAAATAAAGAGAGAAAGGCAAGAAAAAAGGATCAAGTGGGCGTGTAAATGTTGCACGATAATTTAGAATGTAAGAAAGAGAGTGAGAGAGACCAAGGAAAAAGTCCGATCGTCGAGTGCAGACGCACTATCGCGGTGCCTATATACATGCAGTGCCAATGAGTCGTGCCTGTTAAAAAAAAAAGTTCATAGATTTTTGGAATCTTCGACAATCCTTTCTTCGGCGATAATTTCAAAAAAAAAAAAAAAAGAACATAAACTTTCGCTGCTTCATTTATCTTTTTTTTTTCTTTTCTTTCGATGATTCGAATCCGTTTGAATTATCAGAGATAAATGAGAAGCGCGAGGAATTGTCGCGGAAAGGCTTGCGTCTCTTTCAAACGTCATTATTACTTTGTTTTTTTTTTTTTTTTTTTTTTTTCAACTTTAACGCGACTTAGATGGTGAGTAAAAAAAAAGTCGTATGCTTATATAAGGACCTCGACGATAGTCGAAAAATTAACGATGAACAGGTGAACGGAGAAAAAAAGAGAGCGGGAGAGAGAGAGAGAGAGAGAGCGAGAGACAAAGAGACCCTGGTAATTAAATGTTCGTTCGGCACTGCTGAGCGAGGTGCATCATCGTGAGATCAAGAGGTCAAAAACAAGATTTGAAAAAAGAAAAAAAAAAAAGAGAAAGATTGAAAAAGAAATGTTTTTTGACCACTTTTTGTGCTACTGCGTTCGGGGGAATACGTGTAATTTGTCTAGTGTTTGACCCTTATGTGTGTACCCTAACCACTACCAAAGACCACCACTCATCCAACAGCCGAGCGAGCCCTCCCAAAAGTGGCTCAGTCACGTCAGTGATATAGATAATAAAAGAATGAATGATAATGAGAGAAAGTTCGTGCGTATCCGAGACAGAGAGAGAGAGAGAGAGAGAGAGAGAGTGAGTGAGAAAGAGAGAACAATAAAAAATATATATATACATTTTTTTTAGAATATATATATGAAATATTTATGTAAACATCGACGATGATCCGTTCTTGCGATCGTGCAAGCTCCAGAGATTCAAATTCGTTGATTCGTCTTATCATTTCGTCTCGTTCTCGCGATCACAAATCGCGAATTTCACATTATCGTTTTGATCATTCAATTAGATATGAGAATTCGTTGTTTTTTTTTCGTGTCATTTTTTAACATCGTATTTGAAGAAAAGAAAAAAAAAATTAATATCGGTAAGAGAAAGAAAAATTGAAAAAGGAAAATAAAATCTTCAATAATTACGCGATCATGAATCGTTTTTAATTAATATCGAGAGCTCATAGCGAGAAGGATCATGGTATATCGATCGGAACAATATTGGCCAAATCGAGACATTCTGCGGAGGCCTCTCGCACATATATTTGCTAATCGTTTAAAAGATATTCAACTGCGGAGAGAAAAAAAAAATTTGTCAAGCTTGCGGGAAATTGAGCCCGGAAGAAACATCTCGATTCGACCATACGATCCGTAAAAAGTACTTCTATCTATGGTAGACACAAGTTTGAAATTCCCCAGACTCCATTTCATCTTACGTTTATCACGTTTCGTGCATTTCTTTTTTTTTTTTTTTTTTTTTTTTATTTCCAAGTTTCTAACATATCCACGTATCGATACATACACATTGTCGATCGGGCATATCCATAGATGTGTTAAAGAAAAATTGATCGAGACGGGAAAACGAAAAATACGTGAATAATTCGAAAAACGATGTGAGAGAGAGAGAGAGAGAGCGAATGAGACTCATCGAATTTCTCGAGATCGAGCGCGGGCCATAAATTCAAAATATGAATCGACAAAATCGGCTTCGAGACGCGAGATCCATGCTGGCTTTTTTTCTTTTTATTCTTCATTTGGTTCAAAAAAATTAATCGAATTCGAAAATTGTCTATTTCGGGAAGTAAAGTAAATCGGGCTGCACCATCGACTCGTATATGGTTTACATATATATCGCCGAGGATATATATAAAAGTCCGAGTGAGAATTACGTTAGTTCGCGATTCCATTTGAAATTTAACGCTTACCGATGCATGAAAAACTTTTCAATAGTCGCGAAAGAGCATATAAATCACCCTGGGTTTTCATCGACGCCCGTACTTTATATTCGCTTCGTCAAGAGTGTCGGGAAATCGAGACGCGTCGAGAAAGTCGATATACGTGTATACTATACCGGGGATTATCGGGAAGCAAAGAAAAAAAAAAAAAAAAAAAAAAAAAAAAAAAGAGAATAGACGTGAACCCCAGCCCAAAGGTGTCAGAGGAGATTACGAGTCAGCGTGAAAAGCGAGCCCGGTCGAAAAAAAAAAAGAAACGAGAAACGAATAAAAAAAAACCCCCTCAATCGGTTGGGCTTGAGGCCAAAGTTACGCGGTTAAGCGCACTTTCGATTGCCCGATAGTTCGCGCTCGATTATATTCAAATGCCGGATGATTCGCGGGTCCAAAAATTTCGATACCAAAAGCTCGAGACCGCAGATCGTTCGAACTTTTCATCGGTAACCCGAGCATACGACGCGACGCGCGCGCCATCTCGTGAGACGCTCTCGTACCCACCGTACGTTTTGTTGGTTAGGTTCGCTCGTATTGAAGTCACGTTTTCTCAAAATAATTTCCCTCGAGTCATTCAATATGTATTCCGACGTGATTTTTACCTTTGATTTTCCGAGCTACGGATTATATAACAAAAATAATAATAATATTCGTGCGGGCGTTTAAATACATCGCTGGTTAACCTTCAAATCCGAAGCGCTTCAAATGGCCATGAGGCCTGTAATAGCAAAAATCGCCATGAGACTTTAATAGGGAAAATAAAATTTCGCTCTCGTCTTTATCGTTTCTTCGTTTTATTGCACCAAAATATGGCATTAATGTTACAATCAACAAATTTATGTTACGTCTTCTTTCTCACTTGGTGAGGTCCATGTTGATTCGTGTGAAATTTTTCTTTCTTATCCCTTATACTTTATCGTTCTAAAATCACGGAGATGAGAAGAAAAAAACTGGGATCCCCGAGATCCGGAAGCGAATGAGCTTCGTCGATGTAAATGTTTAATTTTCATATCGTTGTCATATATCTGTCTTTCACCCGATCCGTTCATTCGTTAAATTTCATTTCATACATAGATATGTATATTCATATACATAAATACGTATATTATGATTATTATTATTATTATTATTTATATTATCACATGTGTGTTGCGTAGTTTCCAACTTGTGTCCGTCATTATTATGTACCACTCTGTGTTGTATGAATCGGTGAGAGAATGAAAGTTTTTTTTTTTTTTCCATGTGAGCGAATGAAAAACGTGGGATCCGCGTGTGTACGATGCGGGTACGCTTGATTAGTGTGTCTATCGTCTATATTGTTTCTGTAATGTCGTACGGAACATTGCAACGTGAGTTGTGATTTTTTTTTTCTTTTTTTTTTTTTTTTAATTATCGTTTTTCTTCTTCTTCGTGTCCCCTAATTGTTCAATATATTCTGAGGATATTGATCGAACGGTAGAGAAAAAAAAAAACCCAATGAGACAGAGAAGATTTTCTTTCGTTTTTCTTTCCGAAAAAAAAAAAAAAAAAGGATAAACTCGCTTTTCATTTTATTTTCGCTTACTCGTTGATTTCATCGATTCGCGCGTGCACATTGTAATATCGTAAATCCTATTCCGTCCTATTGCATTGAGAAAAGGAAAAAAAAACCCAGAGAGAGAGAGCAAGAGGGATCGAAAAAATTAAATTTGAATTTTTCTCGCCATTTTTTTCGTGATACTTTTTTTTAATATTTTTTTTTTCTCTGCTAACTTTCACACCTCGCGTGCAATGTTGCGTACGAGCATTGTGTTGTTTGCCCGCCACATTGAGCGGGTTCTGTGACCGTGGTAACGCCCTTTCTTCTCGTTGGTTTTCCCCACACGTAGTGCGTTCTGGAGTTCCTTTACACAGTGGTAAGTTGCAGCTCAGCTCTCGCTAACAAAAAAAAAAAAAAAATTTTTTTTTTTTTTTTTGAAAAAGAAAAAAAAAACATCGTTCCCAAAAAAAAAAAAAAAAAATCATCCAATGCATCGTCGCTCGTTAACCAAAATCCATCTTTACATGTTTTCGTAATCACTCCGTATATTCTCTCTTGGCCTGCATTTAATTTTTTTCTTATTTTTTTCACGTAATTCTTTCGTTCGTTGCAGAAGAGAATTAAAAAATTTGCTACTCCGACACTGCGTCTTCTCGTCGAATCTCTATATCGGCGTCTTTGCGTTCTTGATTTATTTCGCTCTGTCTGATATATGTATACATATATATATATTTTTTTAAACAAATATATATGTGTATATATGTGTATTTAAAAAATTATTGCGTTGCCCGGTTTGATTATAATATTTTCTGCTTGTTCCTCGTAATTTTCGAGTATTATTATTAATTATCACAAACACCAAATACACTTTACTTTCGCTACTTCGATTCATCATCACGATCTCGCGAGCTCCGACCACGTTAAGGCGCTTCAGTCGAGGACGCCGTTGTTCCCTTACTTTCTTTCGTTGCTTCAGCAAAATTAAATCGACGAAAAAAAAAAAATTATCGCCCTTCGATGTCAATTTTCATTCTCAGAGAGCGAGAGAGAGAGAGAGAGAGAGAGAGAGCGAACGAGCGAGAGAGTCTATTCGATTAAAGGGGTAATGAAACTCGCGCTTATTACGCGCGTATAAATTTGAAGTCATCTCTGTACGCGCGACGTGGCCCGAGTTCACGAGATCAATTTTCGCGTACTTTATGGTACAAAAGCTAAAGAAGAAAAAAAAAAAAAGTGATTCCTGTACGAGCTGTCTCTGTGTCTATCTGTGATTATGTCGTCAGATTGTTGTTACGTTCAAAAAAAATTTTTTTTTTTTTTGTCATTTTTCTGTTATGTCTTGTCTTTTTGTTCCCCATTATAGTGCGTTTATAGTCCCGTTAGTAATTTTTATTAAAAAAAAAAAAAAAAGTACGAGAGGAGAAAAATAATTACGAAGGATGAGGAGAAGAAAAAAAAATAAACCTTTGGTCTTGTGTCGTTTGTGTTGCCAGGCTTGCACTTTGTGGTATACCCTTGTCAAACCTGTCTATAGTGAACGTCCTAGCATTATGATACACCGCTGACTTTATTGAGCGCCAATCACACTCGTTGTACACTTTTTTTTTTCATTTCATTTATCTTCTTTTTTTTACTCATAATTTTATTCAAAAATTTACCATACACACACACACACAGAATTCTACATATATATATATACACCAGGCAGGTTGTACATATTTTTTTTTATTCGTCTAATTACGCTCGACCTACACGTAAAAATATCAAACACACACACACACACACACGCAAACACATTTTCGTACAAATCATCAGAGTCAGGACTCAAAAAAGAAAAAAAACAGAAAAATTTCGATATAAAGATATAATATACGAAAGAAAAAAAATACTACAAACCCAAAGTCTCCTCTCCCCTCGTCCCTTGTCTGCGTCTGTTAAACCGTCTAAAAATATGCCAAAACGAACCCTTTCAACACTCTCCCCCCCCTCTCCTTTGCCAACCCCTCAACAAATTAACAAGAAGAAATCCTTCCCCTACCATCCCCCTCAAAAAAAAAAAAAAAAAAAAGAAAACAACTCGAAACCTTGTGTCTGTCTATCCTGAATTTTCCGAAAAATCCTAAAATGATGACCCAAAGCAAAAAGAGGCTTAAGAAAAAAAAAAAAAAAAACGAAAACCCCCCCATCTTGGTCCCGTTGAATCCGACCAAACGACGTCTTGTCAGTCTACTTGAATAAAAAAAAATTCGAGAATATCAGCAAAACAAGTCATTGCCTCAAAATTTGGTACTAGATGATTATATTTTTTTTTTTTTTTTTCGAAATATAATTTTAAAAAGAGAGAGAGAGAGAGAGAGAGGGAGAGAGAAAGATAAGTTGAATAGAAAGGACATGTTCTTCGCAATAACGAGAAAACGAAGAGAACGATTGGAAGAAAAAAAAATGAAAAAGATCGACAAAGTGCGAGTCAGAGCCGAGATAAAAGGCGAGAGATTAAAGAGGAAGAGAGACACGAGTGATATATGCTATTTTGGCATTGATAAATCAATACTCATGTAATATCAGAGGCACATTATAGAACGGAAGTAACGAGGACAAAGTTTGGACAAATTTGCCTCGAATTTTCGAGTCTCGCGGTTAATTCGTAAAAATCGTTTAAATCAACAACGATGACCCTCGATTCACATACGAACCAAAAAAAAAAAAAACAACCCCGAAAAATCGAAATGCAAATGAGATAAACAAGAAAGAAAAATCGTTATTTACGAGAGACACGGCTCATTCTTTCGTTCGTTTTAGCGTTAATTCGTAAAGTTTTTTTTTTTTTTTCCTTTTTATATCTGTAACAAAACGATCTCAATGTTTTTTTGTTCGAGAAAGTAATATATATATATATCAACTCGATTGATTTGTTCATTTTCGTCAATTCAATAATTATGGGTTTTTTTCTAACGTATCATTATAATAAATATATATATATATGTATATTCAGTAGTTAACGACAGTGCCTGCCACCTTACTGTGCTCGTACTTGGAGGATCGGCAAACCGGCATGTTCGATCCCCAGGTGCATTTTAAACGGGCAGCAGACACGATGCACCCATGCATCGATTGATATTGGCGAAATAATCGAGGAAGATAAAGAAAAATTGATCGAAATCGAATGATACTTCATAAATGTTGTGATTTGAAAAATCTACGCTTATTTATATTTTTTTTCATGAAAATATGTTTGATAAAAAGTGGATGTGAAACAGGAAGGATTGTGATCCTCCAAGAATTACAACTTCGATTCTCGGTTCCTTAGGAACTCATGTGATTTATCTGATTAAACATATGCTAATAATGTTGATCCCTTGTGTTAATGAGATATTCCGCGTGAACTCGAGCCAAGTTTCACCCTCCATATCTTGGATCTTGTCCATGAATATATTAACATTTGTACTACTCTTTAAAATTTTTTTTTTTTTTTTCAAATTGTCTCGCTTACCCGCTAGTCAAGAATCATGGTTTTTAAATTATATTTATGAACGGAAGTAAAAAATAATCGTCCACTCTGTACTGTAATTAAACATTTTTTTCTTTAAATTTATGATACGATATTTTCGTGTAATTGTCTCGATTTTTTTTTTGTCCATGCTAATTATTTGTTTCGTTAAAGCGGTTTTTCGAAAAAAATCTTCACATAATAGCGATCAGAGAAAAATGTCAAATGTGCGATTAAATTTGGAACAATGCGCAAAAAAATCATGGACGATAACCGAGAGGATGAGATAATAACATTGAGATCGAGTTGCCATGGAATTTCTCTTATATATATATACCAAATACCGGTGCATAATACTCGTATAGCTTGTTTATTTTTTTTTTTATACGCGTTGAAATAAAACGCAATATTCGCACGTAATGTAGGGTATATATTAATCGATGGATATTGTGCACGTATGATAAATATATATATATATATATATATACTATATATCTACATACCATATGATATGCATATAACAAACTATACCACATACCCCACCCATATTAATTTATATATATATATATATATATATTTATATATATATATGTGTATATAAAAGGCATACCAAGTGAAATCGAACAACGATTGACTCCGATCCTTTTAGATTTGATTCACATTTTTTTTCACACCGTTGTACCTGCTCTAAATGATGCTCTGAAATGCTCTGAATGATTTTAAAAACAAATTTTCATGCAATTTTAAACATTGGCCACAGTTTAAAGTAGCTAAAAAAAAATATCCTCCGACAATCAGGTTCCAGATAAAATGATGAAGCCCACTAAAAAAAATGGATTGCTTTTTTTTTTGTAAAAAATTTAAACAAAATGTTGAATATCCGTACGTACTCTAACACGAGGAATCGTGAAAAATGCTCGCGGATGAATGTATCCACATATCAGTGACATAATTTAGCTCGTGAGTATCTCAAGATTCGTTGCACTGCGACTCTCGAGTGACTTTATTTTTCGAAAATTCAATAGAACTCGAAATATCGTGTAATTAAAATGCTCTCAGCATTTTCTCATTAAATTGAGTACGAAACTTTGATCAATGTAAATTAAATTATTTCGAGAGTTTTTGCTCGATTTTACGAAGCTCGCTCCTATCAGAGCATTTCTAGATATTATAAAATGTTTAAAACCGCTTTTAAATGAAAAAAAGAGTCTCGGTACACTCTTTAAATAAGCTTGATGATTTTTTCGGCCAGCACCAAATTTTTTGGAAATTTTTTTGCAAATCTTTAAATGAAGGAAAACATTTTGAATCATGAAAATTTGATGAATTCATTTTAAGAAAACATATGTCTCTTAAAAAAAATTAGAATCTTCTTCGGAGCAGGTAAAATGACTTAAAAATCATGGATAAAATAAAAAAGAGTCCGGCAAAAGTTTTTGGATTTCACCTGGAATACCTCTGGAATATATATAAGGGATTTCACGAAAAACCGAGGGGTCATAGACGATGGTATTTGGAATGTGTCTAAAATATTTATTTCTTCCTGAATTTTATATATTAAACACATATCTAGGAAGATTTCGCGATCTTTATCTTCATTCAGTCAGGACAGCCCATCAAAGATTCTCATAAAATTACAGCGAGGGCCAATTTTCGAGCAGAAGGAATGAGAATTCGTAAAAAAAAAACTCAAAGAACAAAAACTGCTGTTTTTTTTATCTACTTTCGAAAAAAAAAAAAATATGGGAATATTGCAGAATCACGTGAGAAGAGAATAATCATTTTTTTTTTTTCACCTACTGAAAATAGGCCACTTTTGATTTTAAAAACTCAAATGTACAACGATTTCTCAAATAATTACGCAACTTTTGAGCCTAATCTGAAGGTGGTCCGAGCCGATCTTCGATTTAATTGCATAATTTTCGTTCAGATTTAGATTTTTTAGATTTAGATCAGATTTTTTCCAGCTAAATGAAAAATTCTTTCTAAATAATATGTCACAAAACTAGGGTAACGTGACAGTTAAAAAAATGTATAATCATTTCATTTTGTTTAAAAAAAAATGTTTAACTGTAGTACATTTGAAACGCTTGAGTGGCCTTGGATAGCTGGCGACAGCACTAGCCAATCAGATGAGACCTTAGGCAGTGGTTCTCAGAGCCTGGCACCCTTGGAGGTACACGCTAGACCACCTGTCAGTGGTCGGATTCGGAAAGTCACTGAATCGAATCGCCATGACAGTTGGTTCTGCAGCACTAGCCAATCAGCGTCACTAGCAATCACTAGTCATTTAGGCGCGAGTAAAAAATTCATAGTTTAAAAAAAATATATTTACATATAATAATTATCATCTCTGTCCTAATGGTAAATTCTAATAGGTTTCAAAGAATGATTTCACGTAATAAAAAAATATATTTTGTATTTGTTACAATCCCATTATACGAAAAAAAAAAAACCAACGAAAAATCAATATTTCATGAGAATCTTTGATGGGCTGTCCTGACTGAATGAATATGAAGATCGAAAAATCCTCCCAGGGATGTGTTTAATACACAAAAATTCGCAAGAAAAAAATTATTATAGAAAAATTCCAATTACCATCGTTAATGAACTTTCTTTTTTTTTCGTGAAATCCCTCATGTGTATAACGTATGTATCAATGACTCTGCGCCTTGATTTCATATTCTATTCGTCGGCACACATTTCCATCGCTTCGATGATGAGCAAGCTTCATAACAATCTCAAGTTTGTCGCAAAAAAAAAATGAAAAAATGAAAAATTCCCATATCCCGAAATTTTATTACTCCAGATCATATATATATATATATATATATCTATACATATATCTTATTATATACATGACATATGCATGCGTTCGAATTCGTAAAACAATACCCTGTCCACGAGACGATATATATATACTTTTTTTTTTTTTACTTTTTAATTACAAAAATTGATTTATTTTCTTCTCAAAACCCTCTCACCTCGCGTATATATACATATATATTCTCATCGGGTTACCTGTACATTGCTGTAAAAATCAATTTTGTCGCATTAGTCGCAAAGCCATTTGCGCGCACCGGCATTTCCCGTTTATTTTCCAAAACGCCAATACGTGGATTTCGGGCCACACGTTCGTACGGACGAGCGCGAAATGTTCGAACTATCCGCATTATTTTGGGAGCAAAGTGAGAATATATATCTATATATATACATGTATATGAAATCGCACGACGGCGTCGACTATTGGAAAAACGCTTATTCGATCTGACATTGTCGTAAAATCCTGATTCTCGAGCCTTCGGATTACGCGCCAAATGATTATTATTATTATTATATTCTTAATAAGTCAACAAGAGTGTTACCTCAATACAATCAAGAATGAGAATTCAAATTGCAAAAAAAAAAAAAATAATCCAACGACCAAACAATGGATTGTCGTTAATTAAATTTCGACTTCATTAAATTCGATCGAATTCATTGAATCTTGTTTCATTCGAACGTTTCTCATCTCTGGTCATAAACTTTTCGGAGAAAAAGCCACGGCGAAGAGAAAACTTGATAAAGTCGATGATCAAAGAACACCGAAGAACTTTTTCTTGTGTCTTTAATCAGGATCGTTGAGAGGCTCGAGGCATGTTCAGGATACTGTATTGATTTTTTTTTTTTTTTTTCGTCGTAAATCACTCGAATAAGAGTTTACCCAGACGCTTTTTCATCATCATCGAACTCACAAAAAAAAAAAAAAAAAAAAATCTCCCTCATAAATTTAATTCTCGTATCCGAGAATCGTCGCCCGTTACATATTTGATTTGTAACAGTCGTGTAGCGGTGATGCGAGGCCAAGTAGTAACGGAACAAGGACTCGGAATAGTAGGGATACGCGTATCGGTCGACAGGGATTCGCGCTTTGGATTCACCCTGACGAGAGCCGGCGGATGGTGAGTGACCATTTTTTTTTTTTCAATTTTTTCATAAGTTATTCGGGAATCATCATTGTCATTTGTTTTGTACATCGAGTTTCAGCTTTTTTTTTTAACAATTACATAATATAATTATATTAGCCACGAGTGATGCAACGGTTTCCAATCATTTTCAATAATAATGATAATAATAATAATAATACCTATATATCCGGATTAGCGCATATGACGAACAATTTCCAATCAAGAGGATCAAACCGCACCAATACACATGCATTTTGCTAGGTGTAATCTCCGAGACAGAGAGAGAGAGAGAGAGAGAGAGAGAGAGAGAGAGAGAGATCTGAGGAAGCCCTATATCCTGAACCATAACCACATCAAAGCCAAAGCTGATGATGTCGAAAGCCAGCTAATTAGCCCATTCGAGCCAAGAGTATTGGAAAACCGGGTATTAGGTCCGAAACGTCTAGATCCATACCGAGAGACGACGAGAACGGATGGCAAATTCTCTCTCTCTCTCTCTCACTCTCTCTCTCTCTCTTGTGGCATTGAGCGTTCCCTTTTCAAACGCGTTTATACCCTTGCGTGTCCTACTGTTACTACAAGCCTCCACTAGACGAGAGAAGCTGTGCACCGACGCAGGCTTTCGACAAATTCACGAATATGAATTGCAATCCGTGACGGAAGAATAAATCATTCATTTTTCAATCAAATTTTCATCAATCCCTTTGCACAGGCAGGCAAAAAAAGAGGCAACTTTGTGCTAAATTTGGAATCTTCAAAAATACATCATATTCGAAATCGGGAACATTGATTGTGACCCTCGAGGCACTTATTGTCATTGAATAACGAATATCTTTGTCCACCATATTGGATTCACGAATTTGAATTTGGTAAATCTGATATTGGATTTGAATTCCCCGATACCTCGAGAATCATTTTTTATGAATTTTTATAGAAATGCATATATCACTTTCGAACTATGATCCCCCCCTGAGTGAATCCGCCATTTTTTTATTTTAATAATAAGCTACCCGAGCACAGTGAAATTGTTGAAATTTAAATCAATCAAATCGATGAGTCATGAAGTAAAATTATCAAGACTTATTTCATGATGCGTAGATACGCATCCGTGAACGTGAACGCATAAAAATCTAGGATTCGTAGTGAAATTTCCATTTAAATTAGCAATTTTTTTGGCTTTGATTGAATTTTAATTGCATACCGATGAATGTCGATCAAAACATTGGGTGGATAATCGATTCTTAAGGATCATCGAATGCAAGCCACACAAACCTCGAGCTAATATGAATTTAACATCATTTTCTCACCGTTCGTTGAATTTGAATTGGACACCGATGCACGTCGAGGACGTTTCGTTTTAATAATCGAAATCTCAAGCTTTCTCACCAGTGAACAGGTGCAAGCTGCGTATTTTCATTCAGCACGATTTTCAGGCAATTGAATCAAAATTAATTGAAATCTTGTCGGATATTTCGTAAAATTTCCAATGTTAGATCATCGATGAATGAACATCGCTAATATTCCTTCGATCTTGTAAAATTTTTAAGTGTCTAAACACGTAACGCGCAACTTGTACTCAGGTTCGACGTACTCGTTAATGGCGGTGGTGCGGTGACACTACAGTTTCAACGGAGCCCTTTCAAGCCCCTAACGAGAACCGTTTTCGTACCATGGAATCAAATAGTCGTTCTGCCACCGGTAATAATGACTCTGAGCGAGGAAGGCGAGTCTTATAAATCGAATCAGCCACCGAGTCCAGCTGTGGGTAAGTGACGAAACGACGGAAGAATTTTCGTTTTTCTTTTTTCTTTAATTTTTTTTCCTCGCTTGTGCGACTTTTTCTTTTCTCTCGTTCGATATTTTACACTCCTCGGGGTCCGAGGAGTATTTATGAGTTTGGTTATATTCGGGAATCGTCAAGACGAAGGATCAATGTGATTATCACTCAAACGTAAAAGATCGTTTTTATATTTTTTTTCCCCTTCTGAGATGGCTTCGGCTTATTCTCGAATCTAAAATCCAAAATTAAAGATTTTTTTTTTTTTTCCTTATCTACCATCCGAAATATCGATTTTTTTTTTTTTTTATAACAAGATTCGCGATTTAACAACGGAAAATTAATTGATTTTAAAATCTAAGATACGATGTCTCCAGGTTGTCCGAGTCACAAAATTGTGCCGTCTTTGTTTCGTCCGTCAGTGTTGAATGTTTTAGTTTCTTATTATTTACCGCATAAAATATAATAGGCTTCCCAGGGATATCAATGGGATTGATCGGCGAGAACGGACCGTGCCTCGAGCACGATCACGAGACCCTGAGGCCCATCATTGTGAGCACTTGGATGCCCGAAAAGGTTGGAGCACTTCCGGGACAGAGTCTGGTATTTGCGGAGAGTCAGGCAAGTTTAAAAAATTATTCTTTCACTCTTAATTCTTCAAATTATCCCCAAACCTCTTCACCGAATCCCAATAAATATGAGTACAAGTTTGCTTGGTAGCTTTAAATTTGAGAAAATGAATTGGATTAATATTTTGAATTATATTCAGGATACGTGGAAACATTGAGTCCAAACAATGATTATATTCAAATGATCTTAATCAATTTAAAAAATACTTGACTCATCAAAGTATTCCTATGAACGAATTCATCCTCGGAATCGAAGAATCCTAAAATTAGCTAGCAACAATTATGTTTGACGAAAAAAAAAAAACCAAACGACGTATCAACAACGAATCGCGTTTTTTTTTTCTACAAAAAAAAAATCAGATTGTCCAAGAGAGCATCGCGATTCCCGGCTCGAATCTTCATCTGATGTATCAGAGCAGCCAAGCTGCGGGTTATCTGTCGACCGTGAGGATGCAGCTGACCGGTCCGTTCATACCGAAATCGCTGACCCACGTGCACGTGCATGTGGAGATCGAGGGTTCGTTGCACACAAAGACATACGAGGCTGATCCGAATCTTACGCACACGTTCGCCTGGAACAAGCGCAACGTTTACAAGCAAAAGGTTTATGGAGTTGCACAGGCACGTATATCGATCGGTTATCAGCATTCGACTTGTCCATCGGTGATATGGGAGACACAAACGGCGATAATGCAGGGTTTCGACGTTGATATATCGGACGTTGGTGGTTGGGGCCTGGATATTCATCATCATTATAATTTTCACGAGGGAATATTGCAAAAGGGTGACGGTTCGACGCTGCACTTCAAGCAATATCCGCGAACGGTTAAGGTCGTTATGGGCACGGGTTTGCAGAGAAATTTGGTATGTGAGAATTGCGATGGACTGGCAAAGGATGCGAGACTTCTGACACCCGTTGCACTTACGAGCGGTCCCGACGGTAGTATCTACGTGGGTGATTTCAATCTCGTACGTCGCATTACACCCGAGGGAAATGTCTATACGGTTCTCATATTGAGCGCGACGCAAGTGGCTTATCAGTATTATCTGTGCGTATCTCCGGCCGATGGACACCTGTACATTAGCGATCCGGAGAAGCATAGAATTTTGAAAGCCCTGACACTGGAACAAGTGGCAGATCCGAGTATAAACATCGAGCCGGTTGTCGGTAGCGGTGAGAGATGCATACCCGGTGATGAGGGTCATTGCGGCGACGAGGGACCAGCTATAACGGCAAAACTGGCACATCCAAAGGGCATAGCAATAGCGGCTGACAAGACGATGTACATAGCGGATGGTACGAATATCCGTGCAGTTGATCCGCGTGGTATAATTCATACTCTCGTTGGTCATCATGGTCATCACAATCATTGGTCACCGGCTCCCTGTATCGGTGCTATATCGGCCCATCAGGCGCAGTTACAATGGCCAACCGGTCTTACTCTCAGTCCCCTCGATGGTACGCTTCATTTTATCGACGACAGACTCGTACTGAAGCTCACCAGTGACCTCAAAGTTCGCGTCGTTGCCGGTACACCGTTGCACTGTACGAGCAACGCGAACAACGGTGAAATGACGAAGAAAAATACAACGGTGACGACCGCCAGTATGAAGAAACCCGATGAGGTATTGGGTTCGGTGCTTGCCGTAAGTTTCAGTCCAACCGGCGAGCTCTACATAGCCGATAGTGACTCGCATCGCGTTAATTCCATCAGGATCGTCGATTCGTCGGGTAAAATGTCACACTTTGCTGGACAACAGAGAGAACGTTTGAGGGGTCTGTGCGAGTGTAACGGTACGACGCCCAGCAGCAAAGAGTCGGATGGTTGTTCTTGTCCCGATGATACCAGCAGTCGCGATACCGAGACACTTCTATCGTCCAATGCTAAATTCACATTGATCTCCGCACTCGCTGTTTCGCCCGATGGTGTGCTTCATGTTGCCGATCAGGGCAGCTTGCACATACTCGCTCTGCAGCCTTATCTACCGGCACTGGACGAGAGCGGTGAATTTCACATACCTTTCTCACCCTCGAACGAGATTTACGTTTTCAATCGTTATGGTCAGCATGTCGCAACGAAGGACCTGACCTCCGGTAAAACGAGATACTCATTTTTGTACAGTAAAAACACGAGTTTTGGCAAGCTATCGACGGTCACGGACAGCGCCGGCAACAAGATACAATTTTTGCGAGATTACAGCAACGTCGTGAGCTCGATCGAGAATACCCAAGATCACAAATCCGAGCTCAAGATATCGGGTGTTGGTTTTCTCGTGAAACTATCGGAACGTGGAAGATCGGAGATTGCACTGGATTACGACAGTTCGACGGGCCTATTGACGAGTCGTTCGGGCGGTGGCGAGACTTATATATACAATTACGATAGTCTGGGACGAGTTTCCGACGTTACACTACCCACGGGCGAGAGAATCAAGCTCAATTCGGGATTATCGAACGACGAGAGCCTTTCGGTAAAGATATCAGCACCGCTCGAGGCATTGTCGCGCGGTGACAAGCAGAGATTCGTCGAATTCAAGATGAAGTCCGAGAGATCAAAGACACTTGAAATAACGGACGGTACGAAGATCAAGAGAGCAACGTCATTTACGAACAGCAGCCTCGAGGTATTTTTGCCGAGTGGCGGTAAAATCGTTAGTGCAGCTACGACGAAACATCCACTTTTGGAAGCTGCACTTCCGGTCGAGGCGGAGATGTTACCCATGTGGAGTTATCAGATGATAACACTGGGCGAATTGACCAATACAATGACAACAACGTACAATCTCGTTGGTGACGTTAGTCATCTTCAACAGACGCTTAATCGCGAGATATGGGTGAACGATACCAGGGTAATAGCGGTAGAATTCGAGCAGGCTTTCAGTCGCGAGACCTTCTACGACAAGACGCGCACGCCATTGCTGACGGTGACGTTTGATCCAGCTGGCTTACCCCTGAATTGGTTGCCCCACGAGCACGGGCACAATCTCACTCTGACCTACGACAAATTCAATCGCATTGAGAGCTGGAAGTGGGGACCCTCCGACGAGTCTTACAGCTACGATATGCGCGGTCAATTGGCCGAAGTTATCAACAGTCAGGATGGCACAAAGAGATACACCTACAACGATTACAACATGGTGTCGATGATAACACTAGCGAGCGATCGTCATTTCTCCCTCGAGTACGACGAGGACGGTGGTCTCAGACACATAATCCTACCTTCCGGCACGAAACATTCGTTCTCGTGTCAGGCATCGTTGGGCTTTTTGCGGGTCACTTATACACCACCGGGTAGCACAAGATCGTATCTCCAGCACTACAGTCACGGGGGTAATCTTCTGCAAACGGTGTTTCCGGGTGACGGTGCGAGGATCGTATATCGTTATCACACGTCCGGTCAACTTGCCGAGATCGTTCATGGCGATGGTAAGAGCGAGATCAAGTACACCGAGAGCGGTCTACCGTCGGAGGTGATACACGTGGAGAAGGACGTCGAGTACAAGTGGGATTATCAGTATAGCGCTGGTCTATTGGTCGAGGAGAGAATTGATTTTGGGGCTAAAACGGGTCTGAGCAATGCCAAATTTACCTTTGATTATGACACGAATTATCGCTTGATCACCGTACAGGGTAGAATCGGTGGACAGACTCTGCCATCGCATACAATGGCGTACAGCACGAGAACCGGTGTCCTCGAGCAAATTGGACAGTTCAAGGTAACGAGACCGCAGTCAAATGGGACGATCGTTTACGACGGTACAGCCATATTTTCACGCACAACGGACAAACGTTTTCTCGAGACCGAAGTTACCGTGACGATACACGGCTTGGAGGTATTTCGTATGGAATTCACTCACGACTCCAAGGGACGTATAAATCAGACGAGAACCGATACGAGAAACGTCGGCGTCAATACATATACCAACGTGAAGAATTACACGTGGGACTGCGACGGTCAATTGACCGGTGTCGAGGCTCAAGAACCATGGAGCTTCAGATACGATGGTAACGGGAACATGCTTTCGTTGACTTATCGCGGCAATACGATACCAATGGAGTACAATTCAATGGATCGAATCGTAAAATGTGGCGATGGTCTTTACAAGTATGACAATCGCGGTCTCGTTGTACAAAATGCTCGCGAGGAAAGATTCAATTACAATGCCAAGGGTTTATTGGTAAGAGCGACGAAGAAAGGACGTTTCGATGTTCGTTATTATTATGATCATTTGGATCGTTTGGCAACGAGAAGGGACAATTATGGCAATGTGACGCAATTTTTTTACAACAATCACGAGAGACCCAACGAGGTCAGCCAGATATATTGTCCCCGGGATGGTAAATTGATATCACTAGTTTACGACGATCGGGGACACCTGATATACGCACAATTTTATCGTTACAAGTATTACATAGCGACGGATCAGTGTGGTACACCGATCATGATATTCAATCAGTACGGCGAGGGTATAAGGGAAATAATGAGATCGCCTTATGGCCATATCGTCTATGACTCGAATCCCTATCTCTATCTACCGGTTGACTTTTGCGGCGGTCTTTTGGATCAGGTACGATGAACTGTCTATCGTTTTTGTTTTTTTCGCAACTTTTTGCCTGTGCAGCACTTTATTTGAAACTCGATTTTCTTTATAAATAAAAAAGGTAACTTCGTTGGTGCACATGCCAAACGGCAAGGTCTACGATCCGCTTATCGGTCAGTGGATGTCACCGCTGTGGGAGAACGTTCTCGACAGAGTCGCTACACCAACGCATCTTCATCTCTACAGATTCAACGGCAATGATCCGATCGACGTTAGGCACACCGACAAGCACAGCCAGCCCAAAGGTTTGTCTATGTTTGCTTTTTGTTTTTTTTTTTTCGTTCGTCTCTAATCATAGTTGGTGCCGTTTTGAGTAAAGACAAATGACGAACAATCGGCACGGATTTAGCTAGATTGAAATAACAATGTATCAGCCAGTTTCATATCAATTGATGCCGGACAACTGATACCACGATAGTTGATCCCTGACAATTGGTCCTCGACTGATTTACAGTGATAATTTGTCCCTATTTACGTACGAAGGCTTCTACTATGAACACCTTTCACAGAGAGTTATATAATTTCTAACGCTTATTGATTAATGTGAACAGTACCGTAATAGTGAACAATAACAGTATTAGTTAAAGTAACGGGAAGAGTATATAATTGCAGTAACGGTAAAGTAATTATAACAGTGTAGTAACAGTAAAGTAACATTGAAGTTTAAATACAATAACAGCAACAGTGCAGCAACGGTACAATTATTAGAAACATAAACAAAAACAATGCATCCCGATATATAAGCCCAAAGTTTGTCCCGGAATCAGTTGTATCGGAGGATCAAATATTATCATGTAAAATGATCACGGAAATCAGCTGCTCTGGAACGAATCGTTGTATCGCTCCAAACTATTTTTCACAATACAACTCACTTAATTGCACCACCACCGTTGCACTGCCACAAACTTAATAAAACTTGTTTCTTCCTTCTTCTTGTTTTTTTTCTCTCCAATCCACGCACAGATCACATATCCTGGCTGTCGCATCTCGGCTACGATCTGAAGAGTCTAGCGCCACAATTGTTCCCTGATGAGCTACCGGACAGTCTCGTCGTTCCAGCGTCATTGGGACGACCCGGTGCCTCGATATTCGGTGAAATGATGAAGAAGAGAACGAACAATCTCGGTGTACAATCGGGTTTTCTGGCGCACATCGATCAGCGTCATTCGGGTGATGCGGTTGGTTTATCGGCACCACCAAGATCAGCCCTTAAGATGGATCCAAGCGAATTGATGCCGTCGCGTCTTGGCGCAGCTTCGGATCCACCATTTGGCAAGGGTATCCTGGTTTCGCGCACTTCGGACGGTCAGGCCGTAGTGTCGAGTGTACCAGCGGCAAATGCCATTTATCGCGATGTCTTCACCACGGTCTTCAATCGTTCGTACTTCCTGCCGTTCACGTTCGTCGTGCACAGCGCACAGCAGGATGCCTTTTATTTTGTCAAGGAAAAAACGTGGGAATCCGTTGACGATAAGAATCAATTGAAACGCCTGAGCGGACAGGTTAATACGACGTTTCACGAGAATGAAAATGGCAGCGCGGGTGGTAGTACAGCGGTCGATGTGAAGATACACGGCGCGAGTTATGTTGTTAATTTGCGTTACGGTACCACAGCGGAAAAGGAGAAGCAAAGATTGTTGCATCATGCTAAAGCAACGGCAGTTAGAAAAGCATGGCATCGCGAGGCCGAGGCACTGAAGGCTAATACACCGACGAGCGTCGAGTGGACGGTCGCCGAGCAGGATGAGATACAAAAAATTGGCTATTCGACGAATTACGAGGGTGAATATATACACGACGCTCAGATATATCCGGAGCTTGCTGAGGATCCTTATAACGTGAGATTCGTGAAAAAATCGACGGGTGAAACATCCAGGAAAAAGAGACGCAGGAGGAGAGGTGCCAATGCTGGATGCAAACTCTTAAGACTCGACGAGATTTGCTAGAGCCGTCCGGATAATATATATATATATATATATATACATTATATGTAACCGTAATTCTCCCATTCCATAGTCCCTCTTATTCCTCGAAACTTGTCAACAGTCGCCTGATTCCAGGAAAGGAAAAAGAAAAAAAAAACAAGACAAACCGTCGAGTTTCACTGAACGAGACTCTCGATCCACCGCGAGAAAAAAAAAATAAAAACGCCAAAAAAAAGAAATGGAAATACTCTGCGCGTGATTTTTTACACAAAGCGACGAGGTCTGAATGTATCAATGAAGCTGCGCGAGCTCGAAAACGAGAGCCCGGACAGCGGAGATAGGGACAGACGAGACCCCTTCGTCGAGGGACAAAGGAAAAATGTGGAAATTGAAGAAAAACATTAACGACTCTCCCTTCTCCGCGCGACCCTGACTGCTCTCCCCCGCGCACACGTAAACAAAGAGTCACGCGTAAAGACCGAAAAAAAAACAAAAAAAACACTATCAAAAAGTTTTATACCAAAGTCTATTTGTGTATTTCAAAGATGCCAAAAAAAAAAAAAAAAATGAACACTAATGTTATATTGAGGCGTTGTAATAGGTATCGTAGTGCATAAGAATCTCTGTGAAGATTGTCGTGTGTGTAAAACACGATTCAACGATACGTCGAGAGAATCGAGGTAATGATGAAAAATTGAAAAAAAAAAAAAAAAGACAATTGAGAAAGAACAAAGCTCGACGAACGAGCCCTTGAAATTTCTCGTAAACGTGATTTTCGTGTATGCGGTGAAATTCGTGATTATATTTTACATGTGAAATTAACAAATCGGACTCACGTAAACGAACGTTGGCGCGTCGCGAATACTGCAATGTTGTCAAGGTCACAGATGTGTGCGCGTGTGGAAAAAAACAAAAACGAGACAAAACAAAAAAATTCTTCAAGATAAATTTTGTGCTGATTCGCACCAAACGATTCTCGTCAGAGTGTCTCAATGTGGTTACAAGGTATAAGGAAGAAAGAAGAAAGAATATAAAAAACGAAATCGACATTGCGCTGGACGCGCCTCGTTTTGTGTTTTTTTTTTTTTTTTTTTTTTCGGCCATTCGTCGTTGAGACATATTTACTCGGTGTCGAGTTACACAATCGTGTGTGTGTGTGAGAGAGAGAGAGAGAGAGAGAGAGAGAGAGAGATAACCTAGTCAATAAATTAGCTTTACATTGACGTTTATAAAAAACAAACAAAAAAAACAAAAAAGAAAAAAAAAACAAGTATAGAGATTGAATGAGATAATCGAAAAATTCGCGAGAAAACGATTATCGATTTTTGAAAGAAGCAAAAAAAAAACGTTCCATCTTCAATGAAATGGAACGTAGGGATTTTTTTTTTTAATTATTTCCTGGAGAGGATCATGCGATGGCAAAAATAACGAAAAAAAAAAAAACTCTCAGCAACGAATGGCCGAACCGAAGCCCTCGAACAAGGTCGCGCACAGTTTGTTATATAAATTCGGGTTAAATAAACTTGGAATTGTATCGATTATGTATATCGTAAGGAAAGGAAGACGAGAATTTTTCGTGAAAAAAAAAAAAACGTGTGAGCCGCGATAGTGATATAATATAATATGATATACCGGAAGAAGCGTGAAAAGAAGAGCGAGGGGGGAGATGGGAACGATTTTCGAGTGTTGAAAAAAAAAAAAAAAAAATGGCCGCTAGAGGACAAAACATCGATCTTGTGCGGGCATCGATTGTATAAATTAAATTTTTGGTGCTTGTTATCCTCCGGTATAGTGAGATCGGTGCAATGTTCTTAATGTGTCGCGATTCGCGGGACACTTCGGAGACCTATCGAGAGAATAACTGATAAAATTTTTTTTATTTCAAACGAACTATTCGGAACGAGAATGGTGTAGGAATTTGGCTGACGGATCGGAGAATTAAATTTTTCTTTCTATTAATCAGCCCGCGCGTTTTATTTCGTCGAAACGAGACAAGAGAACCACGTGACAGACACACACACACACACACACACACACACACACACACACACAGATACACACTAAAAGAAGCAACAGAGTTCGAAGTAAAAAAGAAAAACAAAAAAAAAAGCAAACAATAAGCGAGAGGAGCCCATTGAGTGTATCGTATTCCCTGTAGCGTCCAAGAAGAAGTAAAAAAAAAAAAAAGAAATGAAATGTATGTGGGATGGGATTGTTGTTTTGCGCGCGATATATATCCGCGCGTCCGATGAATTATTAATTATTAAACGTATTAAACGAAAAAGTGAATGAATATTAAAATACAGACTGTGCGAGTGTGAAGATTTATATATATAAGAAAAGCAAAAAAGAAAATGACACAAAAACAAAGAAACAAAAAAAAAAAAAAGGGTGATTCGCGGTCAATCCATTTATCGGTATACGTTTATATGCGTATTGTGTATATTATACAGAAATAAATATATTTGTGCTTGCTGGATACGAAATAACGATAACGGGAAATAAACAGAGAGGGAAAAAAATCCTTAAGAAGTATAAAAAATAAATCGAGAGAAGGGAGAAGAAAAGAAGAAATAGTTTCTTCGCAAAATCACTAAGTGTATAATAAAACTAATGGGGAAAAGAAAAAAAAAATAAACGAAAATATTGATGGACGATTCGGTGAAACCGTTTTTTTTTTTTTCGTACGCTCTTATATACGTTTGATCGCGTTGCAGCAAACAAACAATGGTTGCGTTCAGACATACGATCTTCATAACCGTTTCTCCATCAATTCTTTTTTAAAAAAATTAAAAAACCAGCATTCCCTTCGTCCGTCATACACATCGTTCCTCAATGTCATGTGTCATCCACACCTTTACGTCTATACATTGCCGATCATACACTACTGACTGCACACACTCACGATTTGACATTTTTCGACCGACACCAAAAACACAAGTCAAACTCCACATTGTCCGGCATTTCCGGCAAAAAAAAATCGCCTCAACGAACTTTTGTACGAACTATCCCAGCGCCAACTGTGCCTCGCTAATGTCAATACTCCGCAACATGTTACCAAAATCCTGCACCGCGAACCTTACCTTGGGCCGGTAAAATAGAAAACATCAAAATCGATTTTTGTAGAATCGACTTTACAATCTTCTTCTTTGCCGACGCAAGATAAGTTGGCTGCGTGGTCTCCGGTGACACAAGCGCGCCATAAACCACTGTAGTGTCGGTGCAAGGACAGTTCGTTCAATTTTATTATTGTGACGACTTTTTTTGCCACGTGCACATTCAGGCCAATGTAGAATTTGGCTCGTAACGAATATGTCAAGCCGATGATAGGTAAAAGCCGGGGATGCGTAGATTCTGTGATGCGTAAATTCGGGCTATGTAGAAACAAACGATTGCCGTCTCTGTCGTCGAGAATCATTGACAATTTTTTTTTTTTTTTTTTTTGTTATCTGTACGTCCGTTGAGCAAAAAGACGGGCGGAGAGGAGAAAAGCGTTGCGCCATGTACCGAGAGTAACTATATATATACTATCAACTAACGCGTCTCCCATTTCGTTCAGATAGTTGCACAACGACATTTAAAACTGTCTGAATAGATAATTACCTACTACTAAGTGTATAAAAAAAATTACATATAAATATATATATATATATATGAAATATATATAAATATAGTATAGGCAAGCTTCGTCATGTATTTTTGACTCGAGAATGTTCGGACCACGCGTGTATATCGAGTCGAGACTACGTTTCTCGGGGTGGAAAATAATCAGGGTCGAATATTATACGAAAATACGAGAAATAGAGTGTTTGAGCGCGTGTGAGTGTGTCTCTGTGTGTGCGAGCATGAAAAAGTGAAATAAATAAATGAGAGAGAGAGAGAGAGAGAGGAAATAAAATAAAGTAAATATATATATGGAAATATAAATCCTCCCGGTGTGTGTCTTCTGAGGAGTTTTCAATGCGATATGACTCTCTGGAAGAGACAAAGAGAGTCCCGCCTCGTACAGTTCTCGTACACAAGAAAAAATTTAAAAAAAAGGTAACACGAAGGCCACGGGGGACTCGTCGTGCGTATTCCGTGGCGTTCAAAGAATCAACTATTTTTAAATATCAAGGTGTCAAATTAATACGGGCGACGGTATAATAATTATTGTACGTCACACGTGTGAGACGTATATCGAAGAAAACGAGTGAGAAAAAATTAAGAACGCGCGGATCGATATATATAGGTATTGCATAGTATATATAGTATACACGATTCCCAAAGACGATTCCCTTCTTCTCGAAATAATAAAAATAAAAATAAAAACATCTTCGACATGCATCGCCCCGAAAATATTGGAATAAAAAACAAAATAAATGAATATATTAAAAATTAAACGGAAAAAAAAAAAAAAAAAAAACGATACGCAAAAACGCGAAATGTGAATTCGATCACTTCTTTTCTAACTTCCGTGAAGTTCTTCATCTTGCGTGTAATAAATCTTTGCGAAGCATTTTTTTTTTCCCGTTTGTTACCATTGCATACGTATACGCGTGAACGAGAGCAGAAAGATTCGCGATTATAGAAACTCATATTTCTTCGATTAAACACACGGTAGTTCGGGCGAGAATATATTATATATATATATTTAGGAATTTGGGGATTTTGACGTGAAAATGCGAAAACGTATAATGCGTGTTGCGGGAAAGAATTGGCTTGAGATTCGAAGCGTGTGGCAGAGAGATTGTCGGCCAGGGAGAAAAAAAAATATATAAATATATGCCCGAGGTCACACTGTTTGTTTAATTTTTTTTTTTTTTTTTTTTTTTCAAGCGATAATAACAACTTTGAAATTGTGAAAGAGGATAAAAAAATAAAGGTTCGATTGGTAAAAAAAAAAAGAAGACAAGACAAGAAAAAAAAACGAAAACAAAAAGAAAAAAAGAAGGAAGTGAGAATGTAATTGAAATATGAATGGAAGGGAGCCGAATAAGAGCACAATTCAGCCACGCTATAGCTACGACCACTACCTAGGTAGATTATGCTATTTTGCTGCTGATCTAATTGTTTACTGTCACGTGTTGCTGTAAACCTAAACTATACGATACGATATATATTTTATTTATATATAATCTAATCGACTGTATTTATTGTAAATAGTCACCGATGTTTGCTATGATATAATATATCTGTAATTGGATGGAAAATCGTTGAAAAAAAAACCCCCAAACACTTTCCCGCCCTTCCTCGTTTCCCGCCGTAGCGTCGTGTATGCTGTCTGGTGATTTATTTTTTCGCGAACAAAAATATAGGTTATGCATCGAAACTCATCGACCAGATATAGTTTTTATTTTTAAGGTAAGTATAATATACTATAAGAAGCAATGCAGTGAACACATTTTTATTCGAAGAGTACAAATATCTAGCCAAAAAAACGTGCAACATACAGCATAAAAATTATACAATTATTTTGAATTATATGAAGAATTCCCGCGCGTTTTTCAATTAAGCGAAAGCAGCAATTTTGAAAACCTCTATTAAATTGGCAAAAAGATACTAGCTTTTTTTTGCAAATGGTTTCTCGAATTTTTTATTTTCAGGATATTTATGTAAAACACGTGAGGGGAACTGTGGAGCTGCGCCGAGTGCGTTAGTCTGCATATAGGAGAAGAATTGCATTAAGTTATCACTTGCTGAGTTAATACTCCCGCTGTGTAAATGCATGTGACAAAAATTATGTTAGAAAAAAAAATATATGACGGGTGCGAACCCGAGACAATCGGGCTGTCTGGAAGATATGTCTCAAAGACTTCTTATAGTCGTCAGGCCCAAGACGACTTTCTGACTTTTGTGCTGTCTTCGGGGAGTTCTGAAGGATATATAATAGCGCGTTGAAACTTCATATTTATCGAGCTTGCTTACCGATGTTGACTTTTTCATTTGCAATATTGCTCACAATCAGACTTAACACGCTATCGTTCACTCGAGAGCATTGTATAATTTTGATTACGATTGAAACTTTTTTATAATGAATTTATCAAGAAAAGCGCGCCAGAGTTGACCGGCCGGGCGAGTTCGTCGCCCCGTTGAATTGGAAAGGCAAGAGCGTTTTGTGCGCCATCCGTGACCAAACTCATTAACCCGGTAGCCACGAGCAATGCATTCTGGGGGATATGGAACATGTCCATCGCAAGCAATGCATTCTGGGGGATAGAGGACATGTCCATGTTTATTCCTTTTAATTTCGCAGTGGCGCTCATACCATCCACGGGTCGAACGACAACAGCTGACCGCGTTAACCTCACTTTTTTTTTCTTTCTACGTCTGACAATTCGTAGGATGCTTTCTCTCCGGTTGTTCGTTCATTTATAATTTTTATCGTCGTTCAAGAGCAGAAAAAAAGTGCCGCGTGGAAAAATTTCGATAAATCTATCAACGAGTCCAATATGGGTAATCAGTTGGTCGGTATCGCTCCGAGTCAAATATTTCCAGTGGAGCACTATTTGACAGATCACAGTGACTTACTCTTTGACGTCAAGTATGGTTTTTTTTTTCCAATAGTGTCAAAATATAGTTTTTTTTTTTCATTTCTCTTAAAATTAACGACTGTAGCGAAAATTTCTTTTGTTTTTTTTTTTTTTTTTCCCCGATAAAACTTGGCAGTTTGGGTAGCACGAGATTCTTCAAAGTTGCGAGAGCTCGCAGCCAAGAGGGTCTGATTGTCGTCAAAGTTTTTGCTATTCACGATCCTACCCTCCCGCTATCCACGTACAAGAACAAACTGGAGGAGATCAGATGGAAATTGTCCTCGGCAGTAAACTGCTTACCGTTTCAACGTACTATTGTGAGTTTAGCAGAGATCGGCCGGTCGGCGTGGACTCATTAATTTGTGATTCGAGCTGTGCAGGATATGTTTTTTTTTCTTAAACATTCAAGCTCGCGGAGAAAGCTGGCTTTATCATGAGAGAATATGTCAAATATTCTCTCTACGACAGAATCAGTACGAGGCCTTTTCTATCGGGCATAGAAAAAAAATGGATCACTTTTCAAGTACTTTACGCTCTTCATCAAGCTCACAAGGTGAGCCAATAACTCTCGTCTCAATTTAATTATATATTTGTTTCATCAATGAAATTATTTATATTTATTATATTTATTATAAATATTATATTATATTTATTATAAAAAATATAATATTATATTATAATAATATTATAATATAAATATAATAAATGTAAATATAATATAATAAATATAATATTATATTTATTATAAAAAATCAATGACATTATTGAAACTGCAGTTCGGTGTCTGTCACGGGGATATTAAGCTGGAAAATATTATGATAACAAGCTGGAATTGGGTACTGCTGACCGATTTCGCGAGTTTCAAACCCACATATTTACCCGAGGACAATCCCGCTGATTTTTCATATTTCTTCGATACGTCGAGAAGAAGGTAACAATTATCTCGATACTTTGGCTACGAATATTCCTTCGCGTATCGAAAAAAAAATATATTGCTCGGATAATTGTATCCCAGAACGTGTTACATCGCGCCTGAGAGATTCGTCAAGACGCTCTCGTCCGAGATGAGCAATACAATGTTGCTACCCGAGCAGGAGCTCAAGACCGGAGATTTGCATCCGTCGATGGATATTTTTTCAGCCGGTTGCGCTCTTACGGAACTCTACAACGAGGGTCATCCACCTTTTGACTTTTCGCAATTGTTAGGTCAGCGAACGACCAATATTATTATCCGTCAATCGTAACGAAAGAATATGGGATCTTAAAAAAAATATATATACATTTTTTTTTTCGGCATATTTTGGTTAAAAAAAAAAGTTTTAGATTTTTATCACTTGTTTCAGCCCATGAAATAATTTTCTTTTTTTCCCATAACTTTTGAGTAAAAATAAATTAGGCCCAGGTTTGAAATTCTGAAAATTTTTCCATAAAATCTGGGAACAAAAGAAAAGTATTTTTATCGCAGTTAGAGAGTGGGCCCCAGAAAATGATTTCTATTTTTTTGTTTAATCGAAGGAAAAAAAAATTATTTTCCAAATTTTGAAAAATTAAAAATGTCAATGATAGCTTATTGCAGAAAAAGAAAGAGAAAAATAAAATGTTTCTTGGTAAAAATTTTTTTTTTTTTCCCATATTTTGATGATAAAATGCTGAAAATTCGCCCAATAATTCAATTTTATTTCAATTAATGGCTGAATTTTCTGCTTTTTACTATCAAAACATGTAAAAAAAATTATTTTTACTCAAAAGTTGTGGGAAAAAAATAATTTAATTTACAGGATAAAACAAGTGATAAGAATCCGAAAAAAATAACTTTTTTTAACCGAAATATGCCAAAAAAAAATTCGTCAACTGAATCCGAGGAGGTCAGGCCGATGATCGCGTGATTTGACTTGGAATTCCCCATATATATATATATATATATATATTACTCGTGCGTTCATAATTTTAAACGTATCGATGTTTTTTTTCGTTTTTTTTTCCCCTCCCAGCTTACCGAAACAGCGAGTACTCGGCAAGCAAGCATCTCGACAAAATCGAGGATCCCGGTGTTCGAGAATTATTGGCATCTATGCTCGAAAGAAATCCATCGAGCAGAAAGAGCGCCGAAATTTATCTGTCGCAAGCCCGAGGCAAAGTATTTCCCGAGTACTTTTACTCGTTTCTGCAATCTTACATGCTGATATTTTCAGCCGCGCCGATACTCTCGCCCGACGAGAAGATAAATCGTCTGATGAACGATATCGGAAATATTATTAATATACTTAGAGCCGAGGATAATGTCGGCGGTAAGATTATCAGCGAGGCTGAAAAGAACGTGAATGAAAAAAATTGTCACGATAATACGTCTAACGTCGAGATGAGCAAGGACGATTCGGGTATGAGCGAGGATAACACAATTGTCGAAATTGATAGCGATCAGAGTTCGGAAAAGTGTGATTCGCGCAATCCCGATACGAAGGATAGCGCGAAAAATTCTTTGCGAGATAACGACGAAAAAAGGGAAATCGTTACGAGTTGCGAGGAGCATCGTCCTGAAAGTATTATCATCGGCGATGATCGATCAATCGACAAGGAAAAAATCAACGACGACGAGGACGTTAACGACGATGGAGATTCAGAGTCGTCCGAGAAACTCGATGGTCTTATTATAATAACGCAGCTGGTAACGTCCTGCATCAGAGGACTTCATCATTCGCAATCGAAATTACAGAGTCTTGAGATTTTACTGGAATTGGCGGAAAATACGTCCGACGAAACGATACTCGATAGAATACTACCGTACATCGTGAGTAACCGAAGATCAGGGTCGATTTAAAATTATTGGCAATTTTTTTTTTTTTTCAAATTTTTTTCACCATTGATCCCTTCACTAGCGCGAGAACGCATATATATATATATATATATATATATTAGACTGTTTCAAAATGAATCGATATTTTTTTTTTGCTTTACACAATCTTAAACTATACTTGGACATCAAAAAATAATCCTCGCGAAAGGAAGGGCCGGTCCTTCAAGATTTAGAGGTGTCTCATCGGACTTTTGTCATTTTTATTTCGTTAATACGTGAATAATTAATTTGCATGGATGGAACAAACGTTTTCCTAGTCCTAAAATGATGAATATATTCCAAACTTATGTATAAATACTGAATATACTAGAAAAAACGATCTTGATGATCGCAGCAACAATTATCGGTCGATATATGCGTCGATAAATGCAAAAAAAAAAACAAAAATCAATATTAATAAGCTCCTACTTTCCTTTTAAGGTACTTCCTACTTTGTACTTTCTCCTACAATTAAGTAGGAGATTATTAACTACTGATAAATAACGTTTTTAAGAAAATTTTTATAAAAATCGTAATTAATTGTTTTTTCATTTGCCAACATGTTTTTATTTTGTTCAATTAATCATAAAGTCCTGTTTGCTAATAATAATAATTTGTACTCGATTGACAAAGTAGACTAAGAGTTGAATAATCATTAATGTTATTGAGAAAAACGATGCGGGGTTAGAAAAACAGGCGTGCAAAGATACCCGCGCGCCGATACGACGTGCCGCGCTGGATAAATTAATTTATCTCTACCGGTAAACATAATTTCTCCATTAATAAAAAATACGTTTTTTATGGAAAATTTGACGTAGAATACGATGGTTGTATTAAGAAATCGTTAAAATTTGGGGGCCATGGTTAAAAAATTGATTTAAACATTTCAATTGTTTATAACAATATGAAATTTTTTATAAATTTTTTTGAAAATATTTTTTTCTCAAAATTCACTCTTTTAACTTCAAAATGAAAAAAAAAAAAAGTTTTCTCTAGCTTAAAAATAACCGGAGTTATGAATTTTTGAAAATGAGTCTCCAAGGCACAAATCACGAAAATCTCAAACTTTCAACCCCCTCTATTAAAAAAAAAAAAAAAAAAAAAAAAAAAAAAAAATTCCTCGAACGCGTATCTTTTTTTTCGACATAGAACCCGTAAAAAAAGTTTCAGCCAAATAAAAAATGTGTCAGTCGGAATGGTGTTCGGTTTGTAAAAGAATTAGTCATTAATGAAATAAAAATAGACAAAAGTCCGATGAGATACCTCTAAATCTTGAAGGACCGACCCCTCCTTTCGCGAGGATTATTTTTTTATGTCCAAGTATAGTTTAAGATTGTGTAAAGCAAAAAAAAAATTATCGATTTATTTTGAAACAGTCTAATATATATGCGTAATATATATCCGAAGTGAACATTTCTGGCAAGGACGCGTATATGGGGACCGTCTATAGAGGTTTTTTTTTGGGGTCGCTGAACACGAATCTGATGTGAAATTTTCAAAATTCCAAATGACTGATCCAGTATGGGCGACGGAAAATTTTAGGAAATCTGAAAATTCCATGAATTTCGATGAAATTGATCTTCAGGGGTCCTTTATTTACTCGCTAAACGCGAATTTTGTGTCAAAATTTGAAAATTCAACCGGCTGATCCAACAATGGCGACCATAATTTCGAAAAATCTTAAAATTTATCTTTACAGAACTCTCCAGTCATATCCCAAGAACATATAAGGGTTAATTTTGGTACTTGAGGGTGGTTTTGGTATTCGTGGGTGGTTTTGAGCAAGTATAAAATTACGACAAAACGTCTTGGGAGTACATTATTTGTGAGATCTTTGTTCGACTTTTTTTTTTTCACTGCCAGAAATGTCCACCCAGGTCTCGAAATCGTCCGCCAGTGGAGGAATCAATCAATTATTATCTGGATCTAATGCGAACTTGATAAAAAAAAAAAAGGCAAGGAAGGTGAAAAAATTCCAAGAGTTATCTCACTAAACGTTTATAATCAATCATAATTTTGTGCTTTATAATAAGATACGTAGGGAAAAAAAAACAAAAAAAAAACCGTACATCTACTCTGTTGAGAGGTATCGTTTATCGGAAAAGATATTTCGTGTTAAAATTTGCAGTTTCACTTGGTACACGATCCGGCGCCACGTGTTCGCGTCTCGGCAATTCACACGCTAACGAAATGCCTCTATCTCGTAAAGTCGATACCACCGAGCGACGTTAATATATTTCCCGAGTACGTGTTGACCGGCCTTGCCCATCTCACGCAGGACACGGCGGTGATCGTACGAGCCGCATACGCCGAGAACATTGCCCATCTGGCTCATATCGCGCTGCGTTATCTCGAGAATGCTCATATCTCAAATTTGGGAAACAAAGAAGGCCTCAAGCCGAGTTACGACAGTGAGCTTCAAACTCTGCACGAGATGGTGAGTTATGGGGGAAAAAAAAAAAAAAAAAAAAAAAAAACTCACGGAAACGATCAATGTTGCATTGACCCTCGAGTCGCCCATTGATCGTTCTCCTGTTGGACTGAAATTTTTTAGGTACAACAGTCCGTTTCGATGCTACTGACGGATTCGCAGAATCTCGTCAAGCAAACCCTGATGGAGAATGGAATCAACAAATTGTGCGTATTCTTCGGCAAACAAAAAGCCAACGATGTCCTGCTGAGTCATGTGATTACATTTTTGAATGACAAGGATGACAAGCAACTGAGAGGCTCCTTCTTCGAGTGTATCGTCGGTGTTGCGGCTTACGTAGGCTGGCACAGCAGTCCGATTCTCGTGCCGCTTCTCCAGCAGGGTCTCACCGATCCCGAGGAATTCGTCACGAAAAAAGCGATAAACGCTATGGCGACACTGACGGAGCTTGGATTGTTGCACAAATCGGCGCTCTATCAGCTGCTCTCCGAAACTCTTATTTTTCTCGTAATTTGAAATATAAAGTTACGATATCTCGGATGACACGTGAATCCCGTGACGAATATTTATCTTTTTTTTTTTTTTCTCTCTCTCTCTCTCTCCCAAGGTTCATCCGAATCTGTGGATCAGACACGCCGCGGTAGGATTCGTTTCTGCCTCGGCGAGAACCCTGAAATTCGTCGATGTTCAGTGCAAGGTTCAAACTCTCATTGATCCGTATCTGAAACATTCGTTGATACAGATCGAGAAAGAAGTTTTGCTGCTCGAGGCGCTCGTGGCTCCGATACCGCGGGCCGTTTACGATTCCGTCGTCAAGTACAGCGACATCGATGAATTGTTTCACGCTCTCGAGGAGAGACGAGCCGCCCGAGCCAAAAGAAGCGCGGACATTGTACCGCGATACAACGATACGAGCACTTCACTGAGAAATGTAAGCATCGATTTTTTTGTGACTTTAGCGGTATTTGATTCAAATTTTCAGAGATATTTTTTTATTTTTTTTTTTTTTTTCTTAGCTCTTTCGACGTCTCAGCTCGGACTCGATGACGGAAACGGTCGAGGATCATTTGCTCGTTATGAGGCCGCATTTGATAAAAATCAATCGATACAATCGTTCGTCGGTCGATAGCAAACGGAGCACCGGCGGATCATTGATCGACGGAAAACTCGAATTGAACAGCATGAAGGACAAGATTCGTCATCACATCGTCGTTCTTTATCCCGACGCAAAGGGCGATTTGGGTGTTCCCGGTTACAAGAAAACGGATCGTAGAACTTCCGACTCGGTAGCGATATACGCGACGATGAATCAAGAATGGCGAACAATGTTTGCCGCTCATGACAATGCCCAGGTGAGTCTGAAATTCCGAAATTTTTGTCTTTATTTGGATTTTTCATTTCCTCATAGAAGAAGCTTTATGATTACGATGTCGCGTGTCTGATTCAATAAGATCGTTTAAAATCAGAAGATCGTATATTTCTTTTTTTTTTTTACGCGAATCACGTAAAAATAATGTTCAAAAATTGAAATTTGGCGATTTAAAACCGTAACAACGCGAGTCCTTGCGACCTTTTGGACTTAACTAAAGAAGGAACAATCGGGTAAACTAATTCCGGAAAGTCGTAACGATTTTCTGCCGTTGGTAAAAGTAAAAATGTAGAAACGTTTGGGAAAAATCTCCAAATTGAGTCATTGACAGATACGACCTTGTGGTTCCGATTTGAGATAATAAAAAATGGCAATAATTAATTTTATACGATCGTATCCGCCACATAACCATTTTTTATTATTGTTTATTGTTTCCGTTTGAGAATTTTCAGCAGCGCACGCGATGTTTCCCAATATAATTGATTCAAAAAATCTTTTTTACGAATCATGAATCATTTTTGTATATTATTCTTTATTTATACGCAACAAAAGTTACGTCAGTGACGAACAATGAAAATTTCAAAAACTAAAAAGTAATTTACTCCAAAGCTCCGAAGCTACGCATCTGCATTCGATTTGTCGATACACAACTACACAATTATTATATTGTACCAAAGTGTTTATATTTATTTTTCATTTATTGGCATCGACACAAAAATTTCCGTTTGTAATAAGTAACAGGTTCGGTATTTGCTTTTAATGTATTTATTTTTTTACTTTACAGTGCTTAAATCATTTTTTTGTATTTCAGTTTTTATTTATTTTTTATTTTAATATTTAACATTTTGCTATTTGACCCTAATCTTCCTGGAATATTTGCAAAATCTGTTTGGAAAACCTGGAAAAGTCAGGGAATTTCTGAGTCAATGTGTAAACAACCATGCAATAGAACCCAAAAAAAATTTATTTTCTCCCCAAGTCACTCCAACTGTGTGTATATATAAACTATAAACACACGTGTAATATTAGTCCATCGAGTCCACAGGTATACTATATACATATCGAGCGTCCAATGGAATAAGGTCGTAAGTGCCATTGTACGAATTTTTTTCCATTACTAAAATCGTGTATTTATTTTTTTGTGTATTTACGCGAATCACGTAAAATTATGTTCAAAAGCATTAAAATTGAAATTTGGCCATTCAAAATCAGAACATCGCGAGTCCTCGCGTATATGACTTTTTGAACTTACTTTATACGACTTTCTGGCATTGATAAAAGTAAAAACGTAGAAACGTTTGGAAAAACCTTCAAAATGAGTAATTGGCAGATGCGACCTTGTGGTTCTAATTTGAGATAAGAAAAAATGACAATAATTCATTTTATATGATCGTATGCGCCACATAACCATTTTTTTAATTATTCTTATTGCTTCCGTTTGAAAATTTTCAGCAGCACACGCGATGTTTCCCAATATAATTGATTCAAAAAAATCTTTCATACGAATCATAAAATGGTTCATTTTTTTTCTCACGAACCATCAAATAAGTACACAATTTAAACTATAGAGATATCAAAAAATGAAATTTCTTATCAGCAATCTATTTTTTACTTACCTCAGGTACTGAAAATAGTGAGAGGATGAGACATGTACTTTGGCCGATCTATTAAAGTTTGTTATAATCAACTAACTAATCTGATTGAAACTGAAAATTAATTAAAATAAATGAACTACCCGAATATTATTTACAATTATATAATTATATATAGTTGAATAATATATAAAAATTCCAGTGTTTTATTATAATTATATATGACAATATATGAACGATTTTTACCAGGGAAAACGATAATTAAAAAAAAAACTTAAAACCAGAAGGTCATATACTTTTGTTTTTAGGTTTTAAATTCTTAATTTTGGATTATTTGTGTTAATCATTTTTACAACAAACGAGGGAAAAAAAATTGACCTTGTGTTACTAAAATCGTCTTTTCGGCGCTCACGACCTTATTCCATTACACACGCCAGGTCTAAAAAGTTTTAAAATAACATTAAGAAGAAGAAAAAAAAAAGCTTTCCGTTTGAATATTCGTCTCGGATATTTCAGCCAACGATCGTAAAATTATCGGACATGACGGGAAGCAGCGGAAGTCCAAGTCCGAGTATGCACGGCGGAGATATTCATCTCTCACCGCAGCACAGTCTAGCCGATACGAATAGCACGAACGATCATTCGTTGCACGAACGTTCGTACATTCAGTGTAAGTCGAATATCCTCAAGAATCATTCGTCATCGAGAAGCGATAGAAGTAATTTTTTGTTTTTTTTTTGTTTTTCACTATTTTCCAGACAGATGCGCTCCGTGCAGATTAGAATTGCGCCAATTGACGTACAGAAAACAGGAGCAACATGCCGCAGCGCTGAGAGCTCAGCACTGGGCCGACAATATTGCCTGGTACGGTGGTAAGCATTTACGATAATTAACGCGCGAACAAACGTACGATAATATTTCCCTCGGCTGAATAATGTTTTTTTTTTTTTTTTTTTTTTTTCCCCTATTCCCTTTTCTTCCACGCGCATGCCGCCCAACGGGTACTCGCCTTTTGCCAAACGGATGGAGACCGCGCGGTCTACCAGTGGCTCTGCTTCACGAGCACAGAGCCTCGGTAAATCGTTTGGTATCCATTCCGGATTCCGGATTATTCGCCAGTAGCGCGGCCGACGGTTGCGTGAGAATCTGGGACGCCGGTAAAATGGAGGGAAGAAATATCGCGAATCGTTCCCGTCTTACGTACGTTCACAGAGGAGGTCCCCTCGTCGGTCTTGCCGTTTGCGAACAGGGCCAGTCTCTGGCGAGCTCGGCCAGTCAGTCGGGATCGATTTTTGTTCTTCGAATCGAATCAAATTCCACCAAAATGAGCGTACTCTACTCGAGACAGCTGGATCTTCAGGTTAGCAGCAAAAAAAAAAAAAAAAAAAAAAAAAGAACAATGTCCGCTGCCCTAAACATTACTCAATGTCGAATTAATATTTACAGGAGGAAGGATGCGCCGTGGATATTCAATACTTGGACTCTGGTTCGCAATCCGTTCTTGTTTATGCCTCGCTGTACGGTTCCCTCGTTGGTTGGGATTTTCGATGTCCCGGCACGACCTGGCGTTTGGAAAACGATCTCAAACACGGCGTAATAACTTCATTCTGCGTCAATAATTCTCAGCAATGGCTGACACTCGGCACCAGCTCGGGCGTTCACATCTGCTGGGATTTGAGATTTCAACTGCCTATCAGCAGTATAAAGCATCCGACCGGTATGGGCGAATAAAATTTTCGCGGAAAAACCCATCGATTTGTAAATTTCGACAAATCTTTTTTTTTGTTTTTTTGTTTTTTTTTACGCGCGAATATACAGGTGCTCGAGTACGCAAAGTCATAACGCATCCGACGGAACATTCGTGGATAATTTCGTCGGTACAGGGCAACAATGAGATATCGATGTGGAATCTCGAGACGGGTTTTCGTCAGACGGTACTCTGGGCATCGAGCGCACCGCCTCTCAGCCATTCGCAGGAGGGTCACAGCGTTTGCGCCATGCACTCGGGCTCGATAGATCGTTCGGGTTTCCTGCTTGCCGGTGGTACCGACATGAGATTACGTTTCTGGGACTTGAACGCTCCGACCGAGTCGTACGTTACCCTGCCAGCCGCCAATGACGCGATACTCCCAAATTCACTGGCATACGAGTGAGTATCGAGTTTCGGGGGAGGATAATAAAATTTTCAATTCCCACATTCGAATTCGTCGTTGACAACGAAAAATGGAGTAAAATTTCTCAAAATCAACGATAAGTGCAAAATTAGCATTTTTTTTTTTTTTTTTTGCGATACACGAATAGCATTTGTGCCAATTTTCATCGAAATCTATTAAGGTAGTACTGTCGATACTGCAAGCGTCAAATGTATACACCGTCATGTTTGACTCGCGCGGTATTTAGAATTGGCAACGTCACGTCTATAATGAACCGATGGAAAAGTACATTTTGGATATTTATTTCCTAATTGCTACTCTCGCATGCTCCAAACCTGTACTTGTAAGAATTCAAAATGTTCCTTATAAATATTTTCTCTCATTGTGCCGATTTTTATTGAAATCTGAACGGTACATTTTTAAAAAATACGATGAAAACTGTGATTTCTCACAAGACTCAATGCTGAATGTATGAAATTACAAATGCCGATATCTTTTTTCTGGTTCTCTGTGTAGACTTTTAAAAATTTAACTGAATCTTTTTTTTTTTATCATAATCTACCGCTACAACAAATTTTATCAAATTCTGAACGGTAATTATATAATCGACCTTAACCCTCCGAAGCATCCATTTTTCCTGACATAAGATCTACTTCAAATTTGGGGTCCGGGGGTTTTTTTTTTTTTTTGGGTCGCCGATTACGAATCCGAGCTCAAAATTCAGAAATTCAAAATGGCGGATCCAATGTCGCGGACGAAAATGCTTAAAGTAGCTTGATGAAGATGAAACTCCGTATGCAGAGATTTTTTTTGAGTCGTTGAATACGAATCTCAGTTCAAAATTGAACGATATAAATGACAGTTCCAATATAAGATAATTAAAAAAAAAAAAAAACTGGCTTGGTCACCGATACTAACCTGAGCTTATAATTTGAAAATAACGAATGCCAGATTCAATATGGTGGACTTGAGCATAAAATTATCTCGATGCAGAGGAAAGTAAATCTCCGCTTTTTCGTTTGCCGCATTGGATCCGCCATTTTGAATTCTGAATTTTGTGCTCGAATTCGTAATCAGCGACCCAAAAAAAAAAAACATCCCTGTATTTATTTTTTCTTTATTGTTTACCAGCCGGATTAGCTACAATTACATTTATTATCCAAAAAAACGTGTTATAAACCCTTAATAGTCAGATTGTAGTAACAATTGATCTCCTAAAATCCTAAATATGCATTTACATTCGTCGTTATGCGTTAAAAAAAAAATTTTATCCAAGAACAAAAAATTCAAAGGATCAGTAAAATGTGCAAAACGAAGCTTCTCCAAAATTTTCAGCTCCGATGAGCGTCGTATTTCGACGATTACTATACTCGATTATCGAAAACTCACGCTCGGATTAATTGTTTTTTTTTTTTTTTTTTTTTTTTTTTTTTTTTTTTTTTTTTTTTTTTTTTTTCTAGACAACGACTGATCGACGGTACAAATGTGATTCAGGAGGTGGTCGTCGGTGGTATTGGGATGTCCTCGTCGAGCGGCAGCAGCATGAGAAGTCGCGGATCGGCGGACGAAGGTGGCCAGGGACAGGAAACTCCGTCCACGGGTCATCACGACACAATCTCGGCCGTATCGATGTCAAACACGTGCATTCTCACCGGTAGCACGGACGGCGTTATACAAGTTTGGAAATGAGACTTTCAAGGTAACTTCGCGATCGTCGCAATGTTCCCCGGCGGTGCGCAAAAAAAAAAAAATATTTCTTTGAACGAACTCCATCAACGCCACGACGAAAGGCCCGCTGCGGGTAACTCGATCTCCTTACACTGTGCAAGTATATTCGTTTGCCTGTGCTGCAACAACGACGAGATATATATTCTCTCCCGAATTCCTCGGATTCGTTCTATACGCTGTGATTCTTCATTATTATCGAAAATATTAGATCAGAGGCCATAAACGATAAGTTTGGTAAATTAATTTTGTACATAAGAGCGTAAAATGCGCGAAAGAAAGAAAGAAAGAGATAGAGCCAATAAGTATGTCGAATCGATGTGATTTCTCGATCGTGAACATTCTGCGCATCTTCGTTCAAACTTTTTAAAAGTACGCGTGGCTGTGTATTTATTATAATTATATTATAAGTTATTATTATATTATATTATATTATATTATTATTATATATATTATTAATATATATATAATATATATATATATATATATAATATATATAATATATATATAATTAATATATATTATAATATAATAATAATATATATATATTATTATTATATTATAAATTATATATAATATATATTATAATTATATTATAATTATAAGAAAGAATTTTATTGAATCATTTTATTTGTAGCTGCATATTATTTACATTATATAAATATAAATATATATATATATATATATATTAGGACAGCAGTTTTCGTAGTAGTATGAAATGCTGAAACGAAATATACACAAATGTGCGTCCTCTTCATCCTCGTTTTAGACACGTATAAACCATCTGTCTATATTATAACGTCATAATAAAATCATATTTTTCAAAGAAGCTTCGTGTTTGTGCAAAAAAAAAAAAAAAAAAAAAACGTATTATATTTACTATCGATCAATAGGGACAGGCCGGTGCAGCGGGATAAGGCACTTGACCGGGATAAGCAAAACCATCGGGATTTATCGTTCGACAAATCTCTTTCCATCGTTCTTTTCCACTTTTGCCCCGACGAGGTCCACGATTTTTTCCATTGTAAGACGTACTCGCGCCGAACAGATCGAACCACGGCGCGGCGAATACGTGAACCAGAAGCAACATCAAAACGAGTATCGTCTTCATCGTTCGAAAAAAAACGAATTCGTTGTTTTTTTTTTTTTATCTTTCCACGATATAATAATACTCGTTCGGGGAGCTTACAGTTTCTTCATTCCTGCTGCGCGCGGATAATATCGTAACGAAATTAGATAATATATAATTAATTTAATTTGCGTTGCACGAAAATGAAAACAGATTCGGTTGATCTCTCTCTGTTAAGAGACAACTTACGTTGGAAATGAGCTTGATCCGTTTCAACTCTATTTAAGGATATAATTATATATACTTGTGTGAAAATCACCATCACCATGTAACGAGAAACTTGACTGATTTGTTTTCTTTTTTTTTTTTTTTTCTCTCTTCCTTTCGTCCGCAGATATCGGTTTGAAATGAACTTTCTTGACGTTGCGGCGAGTAAAGACGCTAATCTGCGCGTCAATGGAACGAAATCGAATGCTCGCGGCTGTTTTATACGCGAGATGAGCGTCTTGCCACCCTACCGTGACTCGCGCGAAAAAAAAAAAAAAAAAAAAAAAAAAAAAAAAAACTCGCCAACAACGACGACGAATCTCGCTGGTATCGCGATATAAATCAGTCCAGAGGAGCCACGAGACGACGGGACAACTCGAGCCACAAAAGAAACGCTCCTATTATCAACGTTTTTTTTTTTAATTTAATTTTTTTTTTATACAGAACAAAAATTCCTGTCCGGCCGTTGAATTCATTTGAATTCTCGATGGCTCTTTGTCGCGTACGCGTTTCACGATTTACGTTCGAAACTGACAAATATGCTATCGAAGTTTGTCGTCGCGGGGGAACACCGGGCTCTTCATCGTCTCCCCTCTAGCCCGTAGCGCGAGCATCTTTGCAATCCTCTCACGCAATCCTCTCGCAGACTCCAGAGATACCGTATCCTTTATAACAATGAATAAGATCGACGCGTCATCGAAAAATAAGACGCAGGATATTTTCGTACTTTGTGTTGATGCGGAAAAAAAAAAATATAAATCATGTTGTACGGTTTAATTTTAATTTTTTTTTTTTTTTTCGTAGATTATATATAGGGAATACGAGCGGTGAATTTATAGTTTTTATCAAATCCCCGGGATCTTGATCTCTCGAACTTTTGTGTATTATATTGGCGTTAAAATAATGCAATACGTTTTTTTTTTACTCTTTTTTTTTTTTTTTTTTTTTTTTCGAGACGAGCCACGAATTGTAACGGAGAGATAACCCGGACCTGGATCTCTTGAACTCTCCCGTTCTTCACGAATACTGTTATGAAAAAAAAAAAAAAAAAACACACAATTTTCATTTTATTTTTCGTAGATGAGCAACGAATTTGATTCTTTATCAAAGGGGGAGCCCTTTATCGCTCCGTGAACTGCCCGCGTGGATGACGAAACGATTTTGTGGGCAAAATGACCGACAGAGTGCATTTATTCGGCGACGGGGACGTCAAAATATTCGGAGATACACAAAACTCGTGATTAAATTATCCTCGACCCTCGCCGAGAGACCGGCAAGCACGCCGGGCACTGACCACGGATTATTGCGAAGAGACCGCGCACTGCTCCACATTTTTCAAGGTCGCCCTTGGCGACCTGGTAAGAGCTTTTTTTTCTTCTTCTTCTTCCCTCTTCCATCTTTATATATTTTTTTACTTTATATATACACGTAACGTATCCACATACATACACAATTTACTTTCTTCCGCTTTCGATGTGCCGCGAGACGATTTATTATTAAACTCGATATGTGTATGTATATATGTATGGGGCATTCCGAGTCAAATCACGTGTGCTCATCGGCCTGACCTCCTCGGATTCGGTTGACGAATTTTTTTTTTTTTGGCATATTTTTGTAAAAAAAAAAAGTTTCAGATTTTTATCGCTTGTTTTAACCCATGAAATAATTTTTTTTTTTTTTTCCCCCGTAACTTTTGAGTAAAAATAAATTACGACTAGCTTCAAAATTTTTTCATAGAATCTGGAAATAAAAAACCGTATTTTTTTATCGCAGTTGGAGAGTGAGCCGACGATAATTTATATATATATTTTTTTTTTAATTAAAGAAAAAAATTATTTTTCAAATATTGAAAAATTAAAAACGTCAATTATAGTTTATTGTAGGGAAAAAAAAATTTTTACCAAGAAATATTTTATTTTTCTTTTTCTTTTTCTGCAATAAACTATCATTGACATTTTTAATTTTTCAAAATTTGGAAAATAATTATGTTTCTTTAATTTAAAAAAAAAATATATAAAAATTATTGTCGGCCCACTCTCCAATAGCGATAAAAATACGGTTTTTTATTCCCAGATTTTATGGAAAAAGTTTCAAAATTTTAAACCCGGGCCTAATTTATTTTTACTCAAAATTTATGGAAAAAAAAAATTATTATTAATATTAAATTAATTAATGTTAAATCAATTAATTCGTCAATTAAATCGGAGGAGGTCAGGCCGATGAGCACACGTGATCTGACTCGGAATGCCCCATATATATATATATAATATAGAGAGCGAAAATATCGAGAAATTGGTACAAGGTTGAGCATTGATTTTTTTTTTTTGTTTGCTCTTATTATTTTCATTACGTTAAAACAGAGAAATATTGCACTGACATTGCAGCAACGGGGATCAAGGAGATATCGATCGTCGATCATCATTATTGCTGGTCTACGAATAATACCGGATCGAGGAAAAGAAATATATCGAGCAGTCGCGAGTTTTCCCCGCCTTTTCGGTGAACGATGAAAAGAAGTGGGAGCGGATCACCGACAGGGAATGTCCAGTTTGTAACGAGCGTGGCACTCGATATGTTTCACCAAATCGTCGTAACAGGTCGCCGATCTATTAATAGCTCCTCAAACATGGACAGTATATGCGGAAAGAGAATTTCTCGAAATTGGGTAGATCGTTGAAACCTCGTTTTATTTATTTTTTTTTTTTTCAATGAATATATATATATTTTTTTTTAATGAATTTATTGAGAATAAGCAATGAAAACGCGTAGGAGAAAATGCACGCGTTAATTTGATCCGTAGGTCTCTTCTGTAACGTCTTTCCGCGGTCTTTGCTCGTCGGGGAAATTCACTCTCAGAGAGACACAAAAAGATAGAGCGGAGGATAGAAATCAAGTTCCGGGCACGACATTAGGTTCGGAAATATTTTAATCTGTAAATTAAAAATGCTGAAAGTCGTTTTTCTTTCTTCTTCTTCTTTCGAATGCTCTGGTTGAGCATTTTTTTTCGAAAATTTACTCGACCTCGTTGAGGACAGCTCTGTTTGGGTAAAATAAGCTTCGACAGCCTTGGAGGATCGGGACAAGGAGAGAGAGAGCCGGGACGTTCGCTGGAGATATCCGAATTAGCGCTATGCAATCGGGGCGATCAATCGATCGAATAAATTTATTGATGCGATTCGACCATCGGATACATCGAATTATTCATCTCAATCGATTAACCAATTAATCGATAATTCGCGATTAATCATTTTTTCTCAAATTAAGCAATTGATTGCGTGATTAAGTTCATTGATTCAGAATTGAATTCGAGGAAAAAAAAAAAGATGCACGATTTACCGGTTTTTTCTCTGATTGCATTTTTCGGTTAAATTTCAGCCGAGAGAACATTGAATTCTCTTGCGTTTCGAGTATTCGTATTGAATTCGCGATCTCATCGTCGTATTCTGTTGTGGAAATTTTTTTTTCCAAAAATTCGGAATACACGCGATGTCAAAAGCATTCTCTCTCGATCCACCGTCACTCGTGCTCTCGCGCCTATATCCGTTTCGCATAATTACACAGGGTGCTTAAAAATCGAAAGAAAGCATATTTTTTGTTTTTATAATCTGCCAAAAAAAAAAAAAAGCATATCAAAAATCCGACATGAGACGTTAAGAATACTTTTCGGATCGTGTATGAGAAAATATTCAGAACCTTCCCCCATGAAAAAAAAAAAATATACTTCAGATATATAAAAAATATATCTCTATATATAGCGGCAATAAGTTCTATATCTCTTATATATCTTGGATATATCTTGTAATATACTTATTTTCCATATGGGTCGTATTGGACATATTTTGTCATCGTATACAGTCGTTGAAGCGTTTTATCATCAATTGCTCGGTTGAAATTTGGGATATAATTTCGTTTTGACAATGTAAAACAAACGACCAAAAAAAAAAAAAATAGATCAACTCTCCAATGTTGAGCGTTTACCCGGATCAAAGGGGCTGCGATCTTCCAAACTTCAGAAATATAAAAAAATAAAAGTAAATTCTAGGCACCAGCATCAAAATCACTGATCTCTTGGCCAAAAACTGTTTCAATTGAAATGTCCAATATATATATTATATATATATATGTAGATTGCCTATCTAAGATGTGAATTTATCGCTTCGAGAGTACTCTCGCTGTCGAATCAATTCCAGTAATATCTCGGAAATGTCCTCGGTCCAGAAAATCTCTTCGCACATGGCTTCGAGGAGAGAGCAAGATATATATATTTAAATGAAATATTCCGTTAACTCTATATAGTAAGCATAATAATAATAATAATAATAATAATAATAAATGAGTGATGAGAAAATGATAACAGGGATTATTTAATACATGGTTGATACGCATATGGAAAACAGGGAAAACCGAGAAAACTCAGGTCATTTCTTTCCTCCTGGAATAATCAGGGAAAAGTCAGGGAATTTAGAAAATTGTCTGGAATTGTTTCAGAATTTACTTTTCGCCAGAATTACGAAAAATGAAACCAACTTGAAAAAAAAAAAACTGAAAAGTATAAAAATAAATATTTTTGTATATTATTATTTATTTATATACAACAAAAGTTACGTCAGTGCCGAACAATTAAAATTTCAAAAACTAAAAAGTAATTTACTCCAAAGCTCTAAAGCTACACTTCTGCATTCGATTTGTCGATACACAACTACACAATTATTATATTGTACACAAGTGTTTATATTTATTTTTAATTTATTGGCACCGACACAAAAATTTCCGTTTGTAATAAGTTACAGGTTCGGTATTTGCTTTTAATGTATTTATTTTTTTACTTTACAGTGCTTAAATCATTTTTTGTATTTCAGTTTTTATTCATTTTTTATTTTGATATTTAACGTTTTGCTATTTGACCCTAATCTTCCTGGAATATTTGCAAAATCTGTTTGGAAAACCTGGAAAAGTCAGGGAATTTCTGAGTCAATGTGTAAACAACCATGCAATAGAACCCAAAAAAATTTATTTTCTCCCCAAGTCACTCCAACTGTGTGTATATATAAACTATAAACACACGTGTAATATTAGTCTATCGAGTCCATAGGTATACTATATACATATCGCGCGTCCAATGGAATAAGGTCGTAAGTGCCATTGTACGAATTTTTTCCCATTACTAAAATCGTATATTTATTTATTTTTTTGTGTATTTACGCGAATCACGTAAAATTATGTTAAAAAACGTTAAAATTGAAATTTGGCCATTCAAAATCAGAACATCGCGAGTCCTCGCGTATATGACTTTTTGGACTTACGTTATACGACTTTCTGGCATTGATAAAAGTAAAAACGTAGAAACGTTTGGAAAAACCTTCAAAATGAGTAATTGGCAGATGCGACCTTGTGATTCTAATTTGAGATAAGAAAAAATGACAATAATTCTCTTTATATGATCGTATGCGCCACATAACCATTTTTTTTATTATTCTTATTGCTTCCGTTTGAAAATTTTCAGCAGCACACGCGATGTTTCCCAATATAATCGGTTCAAAAAATCTTTCATACGAATCATAAAATAGTTAATTTTTTTTCTCACGAACCATCAAATAAATACACAATTTAAACTATAAAGATATCAAAAAATGAAATTTCTTATCAGCAATCAATTTTTTACTTACCCCAGGTACTGAACATAGTGGGAGGATGAGACTTATACTTTGGCCCATCTGTTACAGTTTGTTATAATAATCAACTAACTCATCTGATTGAAACTGAAAATTAATTAAAATAAATGGACAAGCAAACTAGCCGAATATTATTTACAATTATATGATTATATATAGTTGAATAATATATAAAAATTCTAGTGTTTTATTATAATTATATATGATAAGTATAATGAACGATTTTTGACAGGGAAAACGAGAATTAAGAAGAAAAAACTTAAAACCAGAAGGTCGTATCTTGGGCGGATCCTTTGAGTATTTATTCTTCTTTAATAAGAACCTAAAACCAGAAAATCATATCCGCCAACGTACGACCTTCTGCTTTTAGTTTTTAAAATTCCTAATTTTCGATTATTCGTGCGTTTTAATAATTTTTACAACAAATGACGGAAAACAAAATTATGGCACTAAATTCGCTTTTTTTTTTTACCTTACTCCATTACACACGCGACATGAGAAAGGGTCCTTGCAATCGATTTCGATTCATCATATCTCACAGAATGGTGAGCTCGTAGTTATGGGGCACATTGGATTATGTGAGAATAAGGAAAACTATAAAAGAATTAAAACGTCGCGTAGCTTGAATAAATATCGTAGGTTGATGCGGTGGGAGAAAATTCCAAGTTCAATCCAGCGAGGAAATATCTCATTCTGGGGAAAAAAAAAATTCTTCTTCGACTTTATATTGACAGTATATTTGTTCGCGTCACTCAACACACCGGATGTTCTTGTCGCGTGCCCGTGAAAAATTAATAATTTTCTTTACAATAATTTTGTAAAATTAATGTTCAACGTGAAAGAGTGTAAAATCAATTTTCTGCCGCTTTACAGAATAATTCCTTTATCATTTTTGGCAAAAATATAAAACTTGTCGAGAAATTATCAACTGTTCTACGTTTTTTTTTTCTCTTTTTTTTTCTTGAAATTCTTCAAGTCTCTAAAAACCAATTCGTTTTTCATTGTCCTTTAAATTTCTCTCCTATTTTTCGTTCTGATTTTTTTTTACTCCAATTTTTCTTTTCTCGTGTGACACATAATTTATTGCCGGTCAGGGTGTGGAAATTAACGAAAAAAAAAAACAAAAAAAAATCACCACCATAGATTCGCGAACTCGCAATGAAATACGGTATTTTGATTTTCGTGTGCTTCACGATCCTTGTTCCATGGGACGCTGCGTGCTTCGGGTTCATCATGGATTATTTTTTTCCTCGTATGCCCATGGTGACCAGGGTCAGGAATTCCAAAGATGCCCGGGCTCTCGGCGACGAGTTTTCTGTTCTCGATACTGCAAGTCACTTATATTCACGTATAATATATAATTAGTAAACATACGATCGCATTCTCATAAAAGGAGCTTCGCGTTGGTGGAAAAAAAATCAATTTTTTTTCCGAAATTTTCATGCCAGTGTGCTTGAAATGTTCGAAAATCTTGAAAAAAAAAAAAAAAATCACAAGGAATACCTTCGGGATGGATGTGCATGCATGTGTGATTGAGATGGCAAAAAATCGATACTTTCATAATTTATAAATGGGTTTATTGACCGGGCTGAAAATTTTCATACGAGCCCGCAGATTTTCCCTTTATTGTGACTGTGCAACTTTTTTTTTCCAATTTTTATATTAAGTTCCAAAATACTTATCGAAGCTTCAAACATTTCAGGGACATAATAAAAAATTTCAATAAAACTCCATCGTGTACCATGGAGCGTAAGACCGAAGGTTTTAATAAAATTTATTATCCAATTCCCATAGTCGAGCTGATAAAATTGAATATTTTCGTAATATCAATGATTCCTCTGCTTTTACGGTAATATATTCTGAATAACAATTCGTACGGCCACCTTGGCGATGAAATAAACTCGAGAGAGAGAGAGAGAGAGAGAGAGAGAAACGATATGAGACAACATGTTATGATACTAGCGATTACTTTTTTTTTTTCATTCATCATCATTAATTAAACATCATCATCCGATGATATTTAATTATAAAAAAATACTTTCCCGTTTTGTTGTCAGGTGGGCCTCGTCGAGCAGTATGGATATCCGATTGAGGAGCACAATGTCACGACCGTGGACGGTTACAATATAATTTTCTTCCGGATTCATGGTAGCCCCGTTTCACCCAAGAGAGAAGGAAAGCCCGTGATATTTTTGCAGCATGGAATTCTCGCTTCTTCGGACGTTTGGGTCCTCTTTGGACCCGAAAAAGATTTGGGTACCTGCAATAAAAATATTACGTACTAAATCATTATTTCCAGGAGTCTGAATCATCTGACAGGAAAATCCATTTTGATTCTTTGGAAAAAAAAAAAACAGAACTATTGGGACTGTAAAAATGAGCTTTTTGTATAATTTTTGCGGTCCCAATATCAGTGCATTTTATTTTTCCATAAGAGATATTCTTTATATCCAACTTGCATTCGTGTTTACATCGCGTGTATTTTATCATCTATAAATTGATCATTACGGTATATACCAACAATATTCGTGCACAATTTTCGATTCTTCCCGATGTAAGCGAACTTTGTGTCAAAGTAAAAAAACATGCATGAGTAAATTTTTCAAAGATATTCTGCCGGAATCATTTGTGATGTTCGGTCAATTGATTCAAATGACTCGATTACACGAAAAAAAAAAAAAAAATCAACCGGTCGTCGAGTCAATGTTTTATTAATTTTGACCATTGAAGTATTTTGCAAAGAAAACGAAATTCCTTTGACTTTTGTTTCCTCAATGGATAAAAGTTTGGTTTTGTAAAAAAAAAAAGAGATGTTCATGCACAGAACGTCCGACTTAGAAGAAAAATGAAGTGTAAAATATCAAGATTTGGTTGTTTTTTTTTTTTCGCGAATAGATTATCGTTAATCTGAATATCATTAACCGCGCTCATTCACCGAAATACAGATTTGATGGAAATTTAATTTTTTAGAAAAGTCATTGATCCGCTCGATGTCCACAAATTTTGTAATTAAGACTAGAATTTTTTTTTTTCACACGAATAGAATGTGAGAAATTTAATTTGGTGCGAATCGGTGAGACCGAAATTTTAATTAAGAACAAAATATCACCATTTATTTTATGAATTTTTGAAAATTCAGAATGATATTAAAATAGTGCAAAATGAAATCTTGCCTGTTCATGCCTGTTCGGGATATGCCAAAAATTGAGAATTTCGTGAATCCGCACAGGATGATGAGTAATAAAAAAATGCAAATTTCCATTCTTTTTTATTTTTTTAATCACTCGAAATATCCAGCAAGCTGCTGGAAATACCGCGAACGATATCATCTCATGTATTTTGCGCGTGTATACATTTCGAGTTTTGCATTCTCGATCCGGTCTGTCGAGGCGAATAAAACAAAGAAATAAAAGTGAATACACGCGCTGCTTATTTACGAGTACTGCGAGTAAATGTATATGAAAAATATACATAAAAAAAATTATTTAACTTGCAAAATCCATTAGATTTAATAATACACGATCTCGCGTTCAAGTAATATACAGCAGAGGAAATTATTACTTCGAGGTCGTTGCTTACATTAATCTCGCTTGACTCATTTACGCATAAAGATCCAGTACCATTGAGATGTTTTTTTTTTTTAACGATCATACAATTTTCATTGATATTTTTTTGGTTTTTGTTTTGCGTCGAGATAGCTTTCCTGCTCGCCGACGAGGGATATGACGTCTGGATCGGCAACTTTCGTGGCAACAGTTACGGCAGATCGCACATTCATCTGTCATCCCAGGATCCAGAGTTTTGGAAATTTAGGTAATATATACACGATAGCAATTTAAAAAAAAAAAATAATAATGGTGTAAATTATGATTCTTGTGAAAAAAAAAAACTTGATTGGTCATTTCACAGCTTCCATGAGATTGCCACGCGCGATATTCCAAGAATGATCGATTATGTTCTCCAATATACGGGCCAGAAGACTCTCTCTTACGTAGGACACTCGATGGGAACGACGATCGCTTTTGTATTGCTGTCGGAGATGCCAGAGTACAATGATATAATGCGCTTGGTCGTGTGCCTGGCTCCTATCGCTCTTTGGAAACGAGCACCCAGTCTCGTTTATCGATTGGCAGCTGACAATAGTCATATTTTTAAGGTGAGTTAATTATTAGAAAAAAATATATATACACATATATAAATATAAAATAAATAAATATAAATATAATATAAATTTAAAAAAAATAAATATAAATAAAAATAAATATAAATAAATATAAAATAATAATAAATATAAAATAAATATAAAATATAAATATAAAAATATATACACATATATTAGGGCGGTCCTTGAGTAAGCTTTTTTTTTAATTCCAATGGTCTCACCCGCCCCAAATCGGCTCCAAATAAATAAATAAAAACCCCTGAATTTTCGCAGCCTTTTATTTTGATGATCGACCCTGGCCAGCGAGATCAAAGTTTCCCATAAGAATAACACGGGGTTTTTGGGATTTATCGTAGAAAATTCGAAAGCACGAATATTTTTTAACCGAAAAATCTAAAATTTACTGAAATTGCGATTTTTTTATTTAAAAAAAAATATATTTTTTTTCAGCCCAGTGGTTCAAAGTTCTCCGAAACTAGTCTGCAATGATGTCAGTTTATGGAAAAAAAAATTAAAAACACTATTTTTACAAATTATTATTCAGGTATAAGTTGGTTTTTTATGCAATGAAGTTCATGAATTATCGAATTACAATGGAATAACCTATTCAACGCTCATCTGTTAGAGATAAAAAAAGAGGACTGATGTGGATGTTAATTTAAAATTTTTTTAAATGTCATAATTAGAGAAGAATTTAAAAAACAAAATCGTATCTGATCTCAACTACCGTAAATAAAAGTTTCGATACAATGAGTTAAATTTTTAATTTTTTTCCATATGGCAAGACCATTAAAGACTAATTCTCAAGACTTTCAAATTATTGAGTTGAGAAACATTTTTTTTTTTTTATCAATTATTATAAATATAAATATCGTTGAAAACCGTATTTTCGAGGAAAAAAATCTATTCGACGTGAAATAATTCATTTAAAACTCAAAAAAAAATGTTATAAATTTTTGTTTTTCACGTAGCTGCGCATCAATGCACATAAAGTTGCGAAAATTTTAGATTTTTCGACTGAAAAATATTCGTGCCATCGAATTTTATACAGTAAATCCTAAAAGTTATTCTTATGGGAAACTTTGACCTAGCTGGCCAGGGTCAATAATCAAAATAAAAATTTGAAAAAATTCAGGATTTTTTAAAATTTATTTGGAACCGATCTGGAGGGGTGAGACCATTATTGAAAATAAGGATCACCTTAATAAATTGACTCAAGAAATAAATTGAGCTGAAATTTACGGATACCTCTTTGCCGGATTACGATTTCCTTTTGTTCCATCAGGAAATATTGGACAGGAATGGGATCCACGAGATCGTGCCACAGACGAGGAACAGCGTTAGGCTTGCACGAACTTTGTGCAGCGATCATTCGTTGACTCAGCCCGCTTGCACGATAGCGTACTTTATAATGGCCGGTGACGATTCCGAGCAGCTGAATTCCGTAAGTTTTCCCGTTGCATCATCCACTCTGGGACAAATTGGAGAATTATTTTCATAGAAAACGATAATTTAACTATATCCCACTTGCAGGCATAAATTATTTTTACCTTTCGATATTTCCAAGCACGAAAAAAAAAAAAAATTTCTCTTTCAACTACGACCGAATAAAATGGCTTTGTCAAAACTTTCTAATTGAGAAAATTTCGTAAATATGGGAAAAAGTACGAGAGGATTTGCAATGAGAAAGGGGGGAAAAAAAAAAAAAACAAGAAAAATGTTTCTATTCGATCGACAAATTCTTTGATCTGATGAATTTATCGTTTCGAGATTGTATCGATTAAAAAAAAAATTGTATTTTTTTCCCCCTCCCATCGATATATGAACTATATTCATCCAGTTTAGACCGGAAGTCATCTTTTTGCTACAAAAAAAAAAAAAAAAAAAAAAAAAAAAAAAAGTCTTTATATTCGCAGACGATGCTACCTCATATTTTTTCGTATTTTCCGGCTGGTGGATCAACCATGACGCTCTATCATTATCAGCAGAACATTGTTTCGGGTAAAGTATCGTGAAAATTGAATCAATCGGTACGTAAGATTGATTCTTGATTCAAATGAAAATTCGAAATTTTAATCAAGAACAAAATATCACCATTGATTTTATGAAATTTTGAAAATTCAGAACGATATTAAAATAGTGCAAAATGCTTAAATTATTATCCTGTTCGTGCGCTGATTAAAAAAAAAAAAAAATGTGCCGATCAAGCTCGCGTATTCGTGCCCGGAGGAGCATCGAGTTTGATAATGAGACAAAATTTGTTTTTATATTACGTCAGGCACGTTTCAGCAATTTGATTTCGGTTACATCGAGAACTTCCGGCTGTACGGAAAGAAAAAACCGCCGTTCTACGACGTGAAGAAAATATCAGCCCCGATTGCCTTGATTTATGGAAAAAACGATGCCATCTCGATGAAACCGGTAAATAATGACACGTCATCGGCAAAGAATTTAGTCAATCTAGAACCAATTTCTTTTTTTTTTTTTTTTTTTTTTTTTACGATCCCATCGCGCAATGTTTCGTCAACATAAATTTCATTTCCGATTTCAGAATACCGTCGAGCTGTCGGCAAAACTACAAAATGTCGTTACGTTCGAGCCAGTTTCTTTCGATAATTTCAATCATTTTGATTTTTTATGGGCAAAAGATGCGAAAAAATTTTTGTACGATAGGCTCATCGACCTCGTCACGATGCATTCGAGATAATTAATCCGCAAAAGTATTTAAAAAAAAAAAATGTATATAATTTATGGTAATTATTTGGAATCTTTTCTTAGGAATTGAAATTTTTTTTTTTTTTAAATTATATCGATGAAAATTTTTCTATTTTCCATAAAGTCTCGTGAAAAATTTTATGCCAGTAAAGGTGCCAAAAAAAAAAAAACGTACGTTTTCGTTTTTGGTCTTTTCGAATTTCGCGAGTACACATTTTTTTTTTTCTACATAATTTCGATAATCGATTTTTTTCAATCGAATTTAGCTCGATACAAAAATTATTCGATATGAATTTTACATAATTTGTGTTACATCGATTCGCGTGAAAAAAAAAAAATATATATCAATCATTCGCACATTCCTAATTTATAGACACACGCGATCGTAAACTTTTCAATAGTACGCGTAATAGCATTTTTTTTTTTTTTTTCGAATTCTGATTTTTTTTTTTCAAAGTTTCGAGGACACGGGCATGGTGAATCAAATTTTTTTTTTTTACGAGAACAAAGATTTTACAAAATGCAAAATTTATTGCTTCATCCGTGAGAAAAGCAATAAATAAATTGTATATTATAAAATATGAGTCTCGCGCGATTACGTGATGTGCGTGTTCGTCCGAGCGCGACCGGACACATCGACGTTTGTCTTCTTTTTTCCTTCTTTCTTCATTTTTTTTTCGCAAGTCGACACATTCGCTCTGATCCATAATGTAATCGTAACGGCCGCGACAATGAAGAGCCAGCATGTTTTATTATTAACGATGTGCTCGTTAATTTTCATTGCAACGGGACTGGTCGGTGGATTCGATGGAACTTTGGGTGAAACGTTTATGCGAGAGCTACGATTACGGCTGACGGGGGTAAGAAACGCTAAACGTGTGGCCGAGAGAGATTACGTCGTGTTCGATACCGTGAGTAATGTTTTACGTGAATCAAAAAATTTTTTTTTTTCCAATTTCAATGCATCGAAGTTTGTGCCAATAATCCAAAATGCAACATCATCGAATCACCGCAGCAGGGTACTTGAATCATAATTTTTTGGGAACAATTTTTTGGGAATATGCTCGTCAAAATTTGGGAAGCAACTTTTAAAAAAAAAAATTTCTTCACCGATGGAGAATCAATTTTTTGCATTCTATGCATTGAATCGATATTTTCAAATATACAAACACGATTGAAGGAAAAATTTGATTTTTTTTTCCTTTCTTATTACAGCAGTGGAATTATTTGGATTATAAAAGTTGACTTTTTTTTTTTTTAATATCGAGACAAAAATAAATTCGGAAAAAGTGACAGTAGAAAACCAGTTGGGAGAGTAAGTTTTTCGTGATTTATTCAACAGACATAAATGTGAGAGCGATTGGTGGATGCTCCTGTAATTTTTCAAGTGTAACATCGAGTCTAATGGAAATTCAAAATTCATGTCTCTACGACACGTGTATGTTTTGATTTTCTTCATCGTCCGGTCTCATATGGACCACTCAAAAACATCATAAATGGTGTTAAAAAAAAACTTGAGACAGGTACATTTTTTTGCGTCGTTTTGTCTACCCTTGCGAAAAGATGTCAAAACACAAAAAGTTGTCGAATAAATTCGAATTATCCAACTCACAGTTGGCCAAGTACATCTAGCATTGTATTGTTTAAAAAATTTTATTGAAATTTTTTTTTTAAATAATAACAATGCTACATGTACTTGGCAACTGTGAGTGGGATAATTTGAATTTATTCGACAACTTTTTGTGTTTGACATCTTTTTCGTAAGAGACAAAACGATGCAAAGAAATGTAATTGTCTCAAGTTTTTGTACACCATTTATGGTTTTTTTGAGGGGAATTTGGCTTCTTTTTTGCATAGCATATATGTACATAGATTTTTACCATTTTACCATGTAACTTCTATGTGAAAGCTTCGAATGGTGACCGTTATGCTCAGGCTAGAATTAAACCATTTTTTGACGGGATAAATTGTCTTTTGCCAAAACATATTTCGTACAATTTTCTTCATCATCGGTTATCATAGATAGGTCTTATCGAACGTCATGGGTATCCTGCCGAAGAGCACAAATTAATAACCGCCGATGGATACGATTTGCGAATATTTCGAATACCCGGAAGTCCCTTGTCGGAAAAATCCAATGAGAATAAGCCAGTTGTCTTTCTGCAGCATGGAGTTTTATGGTCCTCGGATGCATTTGTACTCATGGGACCGAATCATGATCTATGTGAATACAAACAAATTACCAATTTATCCAAATTTTAGTTAAAAATATTTCAAACTTTGACATAATTACTCTGCAGTTTTAATTTTTTAATAATCACATATTTACAATAATTATATATCAAAAGATCTTTCATAAATTTATTTTCTTTTTTTTTCAATATTCTTATCTTTAGCTTTCATGCTCGCGGATGCCGGTTACGACGTGTGGATTGGCAACGTGAGAGGCAACACCTACGGACGGAGCCATCGAACGAAAATCCGGAATAGCTCCGAATTTTGGGACTTCAGGTAAAATTTGGAGTAATTATAGAGCGAAAGTTTACGTTTAAACGACAAACAAACAAAATTGCATCAATTATTTCACAAATTTGAGTAAAAAAAAAACAAAATAGCACCAAGAAATTTAACCCGTACACAAAATGGCCATGAAAAGTGCAAGAATATTTTTATTTGTTCGTAAATTATATCTTACGATCGTATATATATATATATATACACATCCAAGCTATCACGAAATGGGAACTCAAGATCTTCCCGCTATGATCGATCATGTGCTCAAGCATACGGAAGAAAAGTCGATTTATTTTGTTGGACACTCGATGGGAGCGACCATAGCCTACGTGATGCTCTCCCTGAGACCCGAGTACAACGAGAAAATCAAATTACTCGTTAGCTTGGCTCCCGTTACACTCTGGAGGCACAAACCCAATTCGATGCAAGTATTTTTCAAGAGGGCTGGCTTTCCATTGCAGGTAACGCACACCCATCATCTCTGATTTTACAAAATTCGTTATATCGAAGCGATGAAACGAATTTTGTCAAAAAAAAAAAAAAACTAACGAACGTTATCGTTAAAATTATACGTTGTATTTTTTTTTTTTTTTTAAGGAAACATTCAAACGAAATGAGATTTACGAGATTTTACCTCAGACCACTGTATTGGCGAAACAAGCGAATCTGTGGTGCAACGAGGATGCGGTCTCGTATGGTACTTGTTTGAAAATGATTTTCGGAGTGGTTGGCGAAGATCGACAACAATTGAACGCTGTGAGTTAAGTTTGAGATGCATTGACTCGTCGTGCTAAGAATTTCTCATTATTGGAAACGAACGTTATTCGAATAATTATGTGCGTGAATTTATAATTACATTGAAATTATTCTTGTAATGATTTTTCATGTCTCTTGGCACGTATCATTCTTTTTTCTTTTCTTGTTAATCGCACGGATGTTTAAAAAAAAAAAATGTATAAATAATTTATTGGCTACCGACTATTCGTACTAATCGCTCTGTTTTTCGTCATGGGGTGAGCTTTTTTTTTACAACGACCAAAAAAAAAAGAATTTCCCCTGACAGTTTTGAATGGAAAATTGACGATTCACTGTTTTTATTCAGACTCTCCTGCCTTATCTTTTCTCATATTTTCCGGCCGGTACGTCCCTACGTACGATCATACACTTTCATCAGAACATGCTATCAGGTATAGTGCGGAAAAGAGTTATTGCTCTCAACGAATTTCCCGGTTGGACATGGCGAAACGAATGTCATTGCTGAATTTTAATTTTTCCAAATGCAGTTTTTCTTCTTAATTGCGAAATTTTATTTAGTCCCATTCCGCCAAATTGAATCTTATTTATTTTTGGCTCAACTACATTTTTGCTTCGATTCTGACCAAACATTAATTTTCTCATGTCCAACTTCAATATATATATAAATATATATAATAAATATTTATTTCGTAAATTATATATATATAATAAAATTATATATATATATAATATATATAAAAAAATATGTATATATATATAATAAAATTATATATATATATAATATATATAAAAAAATATGTATATATATATATATATATACATATTTTTTTTTTTTATGCGATTTGCAAGAAAATTTTCGTGCGACCGAGATGACTCCTGAAAATCGAAAATTGCTTGTGATCAAACGTAAAAAGTTCTCGTCTACAGGTGAATTTCAAGAATACGATTTCAAGCCGGACGGTAATATTGCGAGATACGGAAAAATGCGACCACCGTTTTATCAATTATGGAGAGTCACGGCACCCGTTGCATTGATTTACGGTAGAAACGATGCAATCGTAACCGCCGAGGTAATATTTTACTCCTATAACGATGATATATTCGAAACGGTTTTTTTTTTTTTAATATCATATTTTTTTCGCAGGAGATGTACGAATTGCAAACATATTTGGGAAACGTTACAATTTTGGAAGCAGTTCCGTTTCGTAAATTTAATCACATGGATTTTATATGGGCCCGAAATGTCAGAGATCTTCTCTACAAAAGAATACTCCGGATGATCGAACAGTACTGAATTTGTACACGTGAATTTGCCATCACGGTGAATGCAGCGAATATTGAATATCCAAGCGCATAATTGCAAAAATTAGATGAAATTTTTGTGAAACAAAATGAAGATCATGAAATTGATTTTTTTTTCGACTGACAATCGCCTGGAACAGTTACATTATTTCGTTTATTGTATTATTATTGGAATAATAATATTGTACTGTTAGATTCGAAATAAACGCGAGATACATAAAAATATCGACATAATAATAATGATTTTGATTATTAACTAATAATAATTAACAAAAATATTCTTAGTTATTTCATACTTTTTGAATCCAATATTTGTACTAATCTTGATGACGTGTCTTTCAATCAGGGAGTTTTATTTTTCCTTTCTCCAAAATTTGAAAATCAAAAGTTTGACGTTTAACGGGAAAAACCCTCGTGGTGCCATCTAGCCATCAACGGAATTGATCTTATTAGTAATAATATTCTCGTGAACATTTTAGCACGTGATGTTAGTAGTACGCAACTTCATGGAAAGTTTATTTTTCAAACTCCCGCGCGACTGCAACGCCACTGCAGCACACAGCGGCCATCGTCATTAACTACAAACTGTTGAATACAATTGACCTCTCGGATTTATTTTACGATATTTTTTACAAAAGTTGAATAGAAAAAAAATGAGTCTGAAGGCTCTGTTGACCGGTGAATTAACGCAGAGTCTCCGATTACGCGGTGCAATTTCACTGAAAAGTTATGCCACAGCTGCGGATTCTCAGAAGGAAGAAATCATTGACATAACCTCCGTGGATGCGCATCCAAAATTTCAAGATGAATTGCCCGTGAACGAGGAGATCGGTATACAATTGCAGAGAAACAAATCTCGTCTCAGCCAGCCGGATTATAGAAGATTGAAGGGACTGCGTCCTTACGAGAATGACGTTGTCGCGTATCATCATCACGATATCGAATGGAAGAGGAAGATGCTCGGACGTTATGGAATCGAGGGCTCCGGCGTTCCTCCGGGTATCGCCTGGCCAACCAAAGAGGATATTGCGGATTCGAAGGAGTACGAAAGGGTCGCGTATCCTCTGAGTTTGCGGGAGAGCTGGGCCAAGATCGCCGCCGAGAACGCTGCAAAAGCAGCCAAGATACATGCCAGGTAAAGCTCGACGAATATCCATCGAATTTGTTACGCCGCGTGATCGAGCGATCGATTGAGATTCAGGATTGACAGAATTTTCAATATTTTCGTTAAGAAAGTTGTCATCTAACGCATAATATTTATTTTTATTTATTTATTTATAAAAATTCGTTCAAATTTATTGAGGATACTCGCGAATAGGTATAACGACTCTGCGCAATATTTCAAGTCATTCCTCCGCATAGTTTTCCTGTAATTAATTTTTCAAGTTGTACTCTTATACATGGGCGACTATATCTAAATCGTACATATCTCATGAAATATTTCATAACTACGTTAAAAAATGATGAGAATTTAATGAAAATGGATCCAGATAATTCATCGCATCTTTGGGAAGAAGTTTGCAAAGATCGAAATGCTTCGTGCGCATAGTTATTGAGAAATTCTAAAAATAAAACAGCTCTCGTCGTATAAAAATATTCGCTCGTGAACTTGCGACGCGAACCTTTCTCTCGCACGATTTTTCCCTCCTCAACGATTATTCGACAATTTTTGTTAAAAAAAATTCATATCTTGTGAAATTTGTCGAATAATCTTGTTACGTACCGTTGTCCGATGAAATATGGAACGAAATTTTTTTCCAGAGAGAATGATATAGCGAAGAAATTGTCAAAGACGGATCAATGGGAGAAAGAATTGTTGGCAAAGATAGCGAAGAAAGAGGCGGAGGTTAGAGCGGCCAGGGAGCGCAAGGAGAGAATAGTGGAAGAGGTTCGTCGGCACTTTGGCTTCAAGGTCGATCCGCGCGACGAAAGATTCAAGGAGATGCTCGAGCAGAAGGAGAAGGAGGACAAGAAACGGCGAAAGGAGGCGAAGAAGAAGGAGAGAAACGAGAGAATCATGGCGAGACTTTTGTCCGGCGTCGACGAAGCAAAGACGGATGAAAAAAATAAGGAAAAGACGGAAACCACGAAACCAAAGGATTTGTCATAGATTTGTCATAGATGTGAAAAATATTTAAATTTGAATAAATTCTTATCGATCGTCTGAAGAAAAGATTGTCTCGAAGAATCGTTGATCGAAGCATCAAAACTGGGGTGTGTCGAAAATAGACTTTTTTTTTTTCGTAATTAACGTAAAAAATATTGTTTTTCGTTCAAAATGACATCAGGAAAGCAAAAAATTGGCGATTTCTGTGTTTCTTGGCTTATTTGGTCGTTTTTCGACTTGCCTCGTTCCAATTTTTTTTTTTTTCCGTCACTTTTCGACCAAGTTACTTTTTCAAGCTTAAAAAGTCTCCAAGGTCAATCAATGAGTCCAAAATGAATTGCTACAAGTATCGATTGTTGATTCGTATATAAATAGGTAAAACATAAAAAATTTCTCAAAATGAACATGATTTTTTGAATAAAATTGAATTCCGTATTTCCGTATCTTCAATTTTATTCGAAAAAACCATCCTCATTTTGATAAATTCCGTATGGTTTACCAATTTTTTGAATTACGAGTATGAATGAAATTGTTTTTTTTTTTTTTTTCAATCATTGGGGCGCACAATGTGGAGTAAGTAAAAATAATGAGGAAGTATTTGTTTATTTTTCGTTAAAAATCGACAGATGCACCTGTTATAGGCAATTTAATTTCACGGATTTTGATATATGTCGCATTCCACGTCAACTCAGCCACCCCGTTTTTTTTATTGTCTCGAAAAAATTATTCAGTATGGGAATTTCAAAGGACAATATATCCATGAAATTTTACCAAAATTTCATCCCCCCACTATTGTTGGTTCTCGAGATAATGATTAATGAAGTCTCAATTTTGTAAAAATCATAACTTCGTAACTACTGATCGGATTTAAACGATTAAAAAAAGAATCTTTTTTATTTTTTTTGCCCTTTTCGAAAAAAAATATGTCATCATCGGATAAAAGCTCATTAGACATTTTTCGGAGTAGAATAACAAAAAACAATTTTTCCCTCTTCACTGATGCCTTGTTCCATTTTGAAAAAATCCTGCGGAGTTGTGTATTGCCTCCCTCTATCAGAAAAAAAAATACCGAGTAGAATTCCGATTGGCCCTTTCGTGGAAAAAAAAAAAAAATCGAAAAATTTCCCCGAAAACTGTCTAATGAACTTTTCTCCAATGACGGCATATTTTTTTTTTCAAAAAGGGTAAAAAAAATAAAAAAGATTCGTTTTTTAATCGTGAAAATCCGATCAGCCGTTACGAAGTTATGATTTTTACAAAATTGAGAATTTATTAATCATTATCTCGAGAACCAACAATAGTGGGGGGACGAAATTTTGGTAAAATTTCATGGATATATTGTACTTTGAAATGCCCATACTGAATAATTTTTTCGAGACCAAAAAAAAAATGGGGTGGCTGAGTTGACGTGGAATGTCCCATATATATAGATACAGCGTAACACGTGTGACGTCATAATGTTATATTTTTTCAATTTGTTATATTAACGGCAATTTTGATTCAAATAAAAAAAAATAAAAAATACGTACTAAATATTTTTTCCCAAACTACCGGATTTTGAAATAAAAAAATTTCATTCATACTCCCAATTGCTCGTTTATATTCGAATCAACAATCAATACTTGTAGCATTTCATTTTGGGCTCATCGATACCTCGGAGACTTTGTAAACTTGAAAAAGTGACTATTGTGGTCGAAAAGTGGCGTAAAAAAAAAAATTGAAACAAGCCAAGTCGAGAAACGACCTGCCATTGTTCAGGGGGATGAGTCATTCTTTAAAATAAGCCAAGAAACTCAGAAATCGCCAATTTTTTGCTTTCCTGACATAATTTCGAACGAAAAAACAATATTTTTTGCGTGTTACATAATTAGATGGGAAAACTAAATCCTCTAAACCTCTTTAATGTCAAAACCGAAATTTTTGAGTGGTAGGAGCGAAGAAAAAAAAAAAAAAAAGTCCATTTTCGACACAACCTGATAAAAACATTTGCCATATTGTAAATATTATATTATATTTCATTTGCTAATACAAAAACATTACATTCGGATCCCTAAATAAGACTGGGAGAAATTAATATTAATAATTATTCGATAATAATGCTCCTTAAGAGATACTTCAAGCACTGTTCCCTCGTTGCATCCGTAGTTTTTTTTTTCTTTCTTCTTGCGTTTAAAAAAAAAAAATTTTTTTTCTACGGTGCACGAGATAGGATGGATTGCGGAAAGAATTTTTTTTTTTTGCCGTTTCTTTCGATCCCCCGTATAACTAACAGCGAATCAACTGTCGACCATAGTTACGGAATCCTGTACATGCTCGATCGTTTGTTCGCCAATGGAATATTTGTAAATCCCGAAATTCGTATCGATCGCATTTTCCGGGATATTTCTCGCCTCGCCGTACGAAATTAGCGATGGTGCTGCCGGCTCGTTGCTCGCATTGCCCTCGACGATTCGTATATTCTGTAGCTTCGATTCGTCCACGATTATAACGCGTATTTTGCCTCTCTCCGTGTGTCAGGCGGATTGCAACTGAGACGGTGATGTTAATTCGTAAAATTGAAAGGACAGCTCTTCGCCGAAGAGATTATCCGGCGTTATCATTTCCGGCTCCGCCATGTTAAGGCCCAGAGCGCTCGGATTCAGATCGGTCACGAGATAACCCTCGCCGATCAGGCCGCATTCCTCCGCTACTTCCTCCTTCGATACGGGATTCAAAAAGTCTGCAAGCACGTTCCAACAGTCACGCTCTGTACGGATTGAATCGGTGAGTTTGAATTAATTGTACGAATAAAATTCATATTATTTTTTTTTTTTTTTTACGATACGATACTTCCGAGGGGGAAATGACTCGTTGAATTGATCAATAGTGATTAATAGTTGAATTAATTAATAATTTACTTGAATCAACGAGAATTGCCTGAATTAACGGAGAATAAACCTGAATAAATGAGAATTAACCGAATTACCGCGGAAAATTAATTTGAAATCATTTTAATTCGTGCCGGAATTATCTATTTTTAGGGCGCAATAATTGTGGCCCTTTTATTCGCGCGCTCCTATTTCGAAACGTCGAAAAATGTCAAACCAGAATATCGAGATGCGTCTTGAGATCTTGGTCGATTTTTTTGCATGTTATACGCGCTAGTTGCGTGTCGCCTTTTTGTGAATCTTAAAATAAACTCGAACAATAGCGTGGAGGGATAACGGAAAATTAGATTGAAGAGACGAAAAATAGTCGAAAATGAAAAAATTAAGTTGAAAAGACGAAAAATAGTCGAAAATGAAAAAATTAAGCTGAAAAGACGAAAAATAGTCGAAAATGAAAAAATTAAGTTCAATTGAATTCGTTAATTTGAATTTACAGAAAATTAAGAAAAAAAATCGATGGAATTTTCAGGTATTAGCGCGAATTGGGGATAATTTATCGAGAATTGCTGGGGTAAAAAAAATAATTGAATTGAATTTTTCAAAATACGCTGAATTAAATGAATTAATTTGAATTAACGGGAAAAAAAAAAGAAACAAAACGAAATTAATTAAAATATTCAGATATTTACTTGAATTAAAGTGAATTATCGAGAATTGATGGCAAAATTATTGAATTAATTGAATTTAAAGAATTATGTTAAATTAATCCGAATTGAAAGAATAAATCTGAATTAAAAGAATTATGTTGAATCAAATAAATTGTTTCAACCTTCGAAATTAATGTGTCACTCAAATCTTGAGTTATTTCACCCCTCGGATACTTCGTGCGACGACTTTTCTGTTTTTTTTTTTTATGGTTTGCATCGAGTCGCGAAAATTCGTTGAATCCTTACCGGTTTCCTTGACGGGACACGGCTGCTCGCTGGATTCCGTCTGCTCTATCTGTACGGATTTCTGCTGCTCGGTCGTCTCGTTAACCGGTACGACCATAGGCACGAGATACTGTACCTCGACTTCTCGTTTGATGCCGCTCAAAATTTGCTCCGCGCAATGTTCCAGCGTGACGGAACTCGCGACGACATTCATATCCTCGGGTTGACTTATGCTCGCCGTAGCCGCTGCCACCTCGTCCATCGTAACTATTTGACTGTGATTCCATTTTCATTACAGCCCGAAAAAAAAAAACGCATGACGGTCGTTAAAATCGTATTTAGGAGTACAAATGAAATTTTTTTTTTTCAATCATTAGGGCGCATAATGTAGAGTAAGTAAAAATAATGAGGACGTATTGTTTATTTTTCGTTAAAAATGACACATGCGCCTGTTATAGGTAATCTAAGTTCACGGATTTTGATATATATATAGATTATATTATATATTATATATATACTAAATATATATATAGATTATATTATATTATATATATATATATATTATATATTATATATTATATATTATATATATATATATATATATATATATATATTATATATATATATTATATATATATATTATATATATTATATATACTATATTATATATAGATATAGCGTAACATGTGTGACGTCATAATGTTACATTTTTCAATTTGTTATATCAACGGCAATTTTGATTCAAATAAAAAAATACGTACTAAATATTTTTTCCTAAACTACCAGATTTTGAAATAAACAAAATTTCATTTATACTCCCAATTACAAAAAATCGAAGGACACCGTGAATCCATTTTTTGTTTTTTTTGTTTGTTTTTTTTTTTTTTTACCTATCAACGTTGTTCTGCTTTCGCGCGATATTACAATCGACCAAATTCTTCATGGATGTCCGCTGCGCGGGTAGAACCGTTCCATTCGAAATTGTCAATTGACGCGGTCGTGTATCGCCCCGATTGGCGATTGCCCAGAGATGACCGGCGCCGTGTGGCGCCTTTGAGCCTTTGCGAAAATGAGGATTTATCGAGAGATTGTGCCGAACGGAATTCTTCCATCGATCGTCGTTGCTCTTGTAGTAAGGAAAGTGTTCCCTGGTGAGAATTAAAAGAAATCCATTCATTTTAACGTCTTCGATCTTCGACACAATTTACGATTAATTATATTTTGTAAAATTTCCACGCGAGTACCGAGCACGGAAGATCTCTGAAAGAAAAAAAATATTTACGAAATCGTGACTCAATGTTCCAAAAAAAAAAAGAATCGAAAAAATTCGTTCGTCATACATAAATCTTATTCGCTTCGAATAAAATTGCTCAATTATAACTAAAAATTAATTACCGCATATCCAATTTGTAACAGTAACAATTACTTCTCATGGACTTTCCTTCGACTTTGCAAAAAAAAAAAAAAGAGAAGATAAAAATTTCCGGATAATTTAATTCTTTGGCTCTCCGTTAATTAAAAAAAAAAAAAAGTATTTCTCGATTAGCATTGCGCGTGCAATGAGTTTTTAGCGGAATAGTTGTGCGCAAAAATTTCGTAATATAAATTCCCAGAGAATGCTGAAGGGTCAAAAAAAAAAGATCAGAATTCATGAAAATTGATGGTCGTTTGTCACAAATTGGGACTCGGATCGAGTATGAAATGTTTTGCATTGTGCACAGAGCAGTAGGTGAGAATATTTTTTTTTTTTTTTGCGACAGGCACGCGCCAGTACCGCCCTGCATGTCCACGCGTTGAACAGTCTTTCTCTCTTTCTTTCTCTTTGTTTCAGGCTCATGCACAATTTTAATCGTTGCCTCGTACAGCAGGCACCCTCGTGGCCAACGCGCGCGCCCTCTTCTTTTTCGTAGAGCGGCAAATCGTTCGAGGCGCTCACCAGCCGGTCGTTTCGCTCCCTCGAGGAACAATTTACCTTCACCTGCTCGTACTATGTAACTGCACGACGTCACAGGGCGTTGCACACAGAGCACAATTCCTCGGGAATTACTAAAACTCCGCTGACTACCCTCGGAATATCGAGGGGGCAGGTTTGCGATGATAATTTTCGTTTTCTGGCGATCCTAAACGTTCCGCTTACACGCTCGAGCGAATATTCAGCGTCGCGCATTATGGAATATCGATTACAATGCCGCGCACTCCGGTCAAAGAATCAACGATACGGGGGAAATGAAAAAAAGTAATGACCGCTGTTTTGTTTTCTTTTTTTTTTTTCTCAAATTTTCTGATGGCATGGCAGAATACAATGATATTGGAAATTTTTTCTCCTATAAAGGCCTAGGAGGGAAAAAAATGCAAATTTCTTCACATTGATATATCAATGTACAAAAATTTGTATCTTTTTTCTCAAACTTCCTTATGGCATGACAGAATTTAATGTCATTGAGAATTTTTTCTCCTATAAAGGCCTAAAAGGGGAAAAAAATACAAATTTCTTCACATTGATGTATCAATGTACAAAAATTTGTATCTTTTTGCTCAAATTTCCTTATGGCATGACAGAATTTAATGTCATTGGGAATTTTTTTCTGCTATAAAGGCCTAGGAGGGAAAAAAATACAAATTTCTTCACATTGATGTATCAATGGACAAAAATTTGTATCTTTTTTCTCAAACTTCCTTATGGCATGACAGAATTTAATTTCATTGGAAATTTTTTCTCCTATAAAGGCCTAAAAGGGAAAAAAATACAAATTTCTTCACACTGTCGTATCAATGGACAAAAATTTGTATTTTTTTTTTGCTCAAATTTTCTTATGGCATGACAGAATTTAATGTCATTCAGAATTTTTTCTCCTATAAAGGCCTATTCGGAAAAAAAATACAAATTTGTATCATTGATGACGAATTGCTTACGATATTTCGTTGTTTATCAACAAAATATTCCATCAGTGAATAAACATGATGTAAAATATTGTTAATCAACAATTCACAGGGGGGCTTATTGTCAAGTGTCTGCATACATAAAAAAAAAAAAAGAAAAAATGATTTCAAATATTTTGTGTTTGAAAATGGTGTATATCCAATAATGGGATTCAAATTTTGCAGAATTCATATTATCTCATTGATCGGAAAGTGAACGAAAAATTTTATCTCGCAACGGGTTTTGTTTGAAAAATCTCAAATACTTGACATAATTATTTTTTTTTTAATTCAAATTGTCAAATTCGTCTCGAAATTCAGTCGACCAGTCGCGTTCTCCGCGACGTACTTCATACTCGAGTAAATATTTTCAAAAGAAAAGTACACGAGTCTTTCTTCAAACTTAAAACTTGATTTTTTAAAAATATGAAAATCGAATTTTCAGCTTTTTTTTTCATTCCGCTTACAATGCGCAGTCGGGAAAAGGACCGCAGTAAAATTTAACGTTAGCTCATGCGAAGAACGTATATAATTTACGTTGAAGCTTGATAATGTCGGATGTTTTTTTTTTTTTTCTCTTCTTTCGCAGAGGCAACAATCGAGAATCGTCGTGCCCGAGTTCAAGCTCGGTGGTGCATACGCGTCGTCTTGGAAGAAGAGGGGAAAAGAAAAAGTAACATTTCGATCGAAAGCGCGAGAGGGTTGAAAAGTATTTTTGCTGGTTGGCGCGAGAGCACACATACGAGAGAGAGAGAGAGAGAGAGGGCGGAAGTGTATGCATGCGGAGAGCTAGCGCAGCGAAGAGTCTCGAAGGAGGGGTCGTGTGCCGGTGAAAGATGACGAGGAGGGTTGAAACGCGGTACCAGGCGGTACCGGGCTCATCGAGGGCAGCGGTACCGACGAGTACCATCCCCGCGGACCACCCGCGAACACCAATTCTCGTTCACCCACCCCTCGTGACCCTCCGTCGACCCCGACAGACACTGACACCGGAGACTCACGATTTCGCTTCATAAACAGCTCATTTGGATGCAATAAGATATATATATATATATATATATATATATATATATATATATATATATATATATATATCTATTTATATGACTATATATATTTATATGACTATATATATATATATTTATATGACTATATATATATATATTTATATGACTGCAGAGAGATTGATATCACATTGATTGTCCACGAAACAACGATCAATGTCAAGTTTGCCAATAATCAACAGTTTTTTTTAGAAAAAAAGAAAACCACAACACCAATTTCTTATCCAAGTTATTATAACTCGGATTAAAGTTTAAGGAGAAAAAAAAATGGAATGAAATGCCAGACTAGTCGTGGTGTCGAATAAATTTGATAAATTTGTCAAGTTTGCCAATAATTGCCAATAATCGAAGTTTGCCAATAATTCAAGTTATCCTAACTTGGATTAAAGTTTGAAAAGAAAAAAAATGGAATAAAATGCCAGACTAGTCGCGGAGTCGAATAAGTTTGATAAATTTGTCAAGTTTGCCAATAATTGCCAATAATCAAAGTTTGCCAATAATCCAAGTTATCCTAACTTGGATTAAAGTTTGAGGAGAAAAAAAATGGAACGAAATGCCAGACTGGTCGTTGTGTCGGATAAATTTGACAAATTTGTCAAGTTTGCCAATAATTGCCAATAATCGAAGTTTGCCAATAATCCAAGTTATCCTAACTTGAATTAAAGTTTGAGGAGAAAAAAAATGGAACGAAATGCCAGACTGGTCGTTGTGTCGGATAAATTTGACAAATTTGTCAAGTTTGCCAATAATTGCCAATAATCGAAGTTTGCCAATAATTGCCAATAATCGAAGTTTGCCAATAACTCAAGTTATCCTAACTTGGATTAAAGTTTGAAGAGAAAAAAGATGGAATAAAATGCCAGACTAGTCGTGGGGTCGAATAAATTTGATAAATTTGTCAAGTTTGCCAATAATTGCCAATAATCGAAGTTTGCCAATAATCCAAATTATCCTAACTTGGATTAAAGTTTGAAGAGAAAAAAAAATGGAACGAAATGCCAGACTGGTCGTTGTGTCGGATAAATTTGATAAATTTGTCAAGTTTGCCAATAATTGCCAATAATCAAAGTTTGCCAATAATCCAAGTTATCCTAACTTGGATTAAAGTTTGAAGAGAAAAAAAAATGGAACGAAATGCCAGACTGGTCGTTGTGTCGGATAAATTTGATAAATTTGTCAAGTTTGCCAATAATTGCCAATAATCGAAGTTTGCCAATAATCCAAGTTATCCTAACTTGGATTAAAGTTTGAAGAGAAAAAAAAATGGAATGAAATGCTAAACTGGTCGTTGTGTCGAATAAATTTGATAGAATTACAAATAAATTGAGATGATAATTGTTCGAGGAATATACTCACGAGATCCATTGATAAATAGCCGAGACGGTGAGCTCGCCTCTCTCCTGAAGTGCCTGCTCGATCAATTCCGTATACGTGAATGGTGGCTTTTTCGGACCACCGTAACGCGATGCGGCGTAACTTCGAGCCTCAGCGCCGTAGTTCGCCGAGACGATCGTCGGATGACGCGTTATCTCGTTCTCGGACGAGCCGATGCTCGGGACAATTGTCCCGTTTACCTGATGAACGATGCTATTTTTTCGCGTTTCATTGGCGCACGATGTCGCGACATTTCCCCGAGAAGCATTCGTCCCGTATTTGTTTCGATGACCTGACCCGGGGGAGCAAATAACGATTTTTTCGTTGCAAGTCGATTATTTAAAAATTTCGTTTCGCGATTTCGTAGCTTGAGATTTTTTTCGGGAATTTGCAACAATTTTTTTGCCGGACTGTCGTTGGAAATTTCGTTGAAAATATAATATGTCGATGGATAATCTTTGAGTAAAATTTAAAAAGTTTAAAAAGCAATTTTTATAATTTTTTTTTTCGCGGTATCCATTGATTTTCGCAAGCCTTTTCATTGTTCCTCGATGACCTTCGGAATGACCCTTATCGCCACGATAATCGGTATTCAGGAATTTTTCATACAAAAATACATTCCCAAAGATCAATAATAAAAAAAAAAACAACAACAACAACAAATATTACCATTATTGTGATTTTCTTTGGTTGAAGGAAGAATCGTTCGTTCCTCGGGTGCCTCGATGAACGAATCGAGCTTAAAGTCGAGGAGCCACGAGAGATTGCCATTTTCCGGATCATCGATCGGCACGGAAGTCGACGCTGTCGTCGCTGACAATGGCATCTGTGCTTCCGGTCTGACGGATATTATCGCGTCATTAATGGTATTTTGTTGCGAATTTTCGGGTATTTCGGTCGGTTCCCAGTACGAGAGTATAGTTCCGTAACCATTGCCGATGTTACTGACATCGTCGAGGGTGGCGCGTATATCCGAATCATTATCGATCGAGCTCGTTATATCGGTAAATTCGGTATTTTCTATATTCGCAGGATCCCATGTACCGTCGACGACGAGTACCTCGAGTCTCGTCACCGAATCGACGGAATTCGTTAATTCCGGCATCGATGATGCCGAAGACGACGACAATGACGAGGACGAGGATGATGAAAATTTCATATTATGAGCAAGATTCTGAATTATCGTCGTATCATCATCATCGTCCGTTTCTCGTAATTCGCGTAATTCGGTGATAAAACGTTTCTTATCGCTCTGACAGACCTCATCGCAGAGACTCTCGATATCGAGATCATCGAAAATCTTTCTCTTCATTCTGACAGGATCATCGATGACCTGGCGACTCGTCGTACCGCTTGAACCCGACGACGGACCGATCATCGTATCCACCGAGCCGAACAATCGTTCGTTCACACACACACACACACGAAATAACGCGAAATGATTTATCGAGCAACGTTTTTTTTTTCGTTTTTTCGTTTTTTTTTTCTTCGTCTCAAAAGATTTTTTCGTCAGACACTGCGAATTATGGGTTATAATTCAGAAATCCAAAGACCCACGGAGCTTTCTTTTGCTTTTTTTTTTTTTTTTAATTTTTCTTTCTCATCCAAAGTCAATGAAATCGCACACGACAGCACTTTTGTCTACATTTTTTTTTTTATTTTTTTAAATTTCTATATTAACTACAACTCATGAACGATTACCAAAAGACACTGCGGGTTGGTTAGTTTTTTTTTCTTTTCTTTTACTTTCCTCTTTTGTTTTATGCTCGCACTTATGAGTATTGTAAAAATGATGGAGAAGAGGAGGAAGAAGAAGAAAAAATGTTGAAGTGACGGAAAAAAGGGGAAAAAAAATAAAAAAATAATTGATGGATCGTTCCGAGACGATGTATGAAGAATTGAAGATCGCGTTCATCGACGATGAGGGAACGGTTTATTCGGATTTCACGATATAATCGATGCTGATATTTTTTCCGAGCATTTATATGTGCGGTACGATCGAGTTCGTGGACGAGACTCGTTTGTTTCGTATTTCGACTATTCCGCTCTGGCGATGCCTGCGCCCGCATCGCGTAGCGGTGGCACCGTGCGCATTCACGCTCACCTATATATATATATATATATATATATATATATATATATATATATATATATATATGTGTGTGTGTGTGTGTGATCAATTGACCAAAACGAATTGTACTAGCAAAACAAGCCCTCGACTTTTAAATCATCGTGGGGTAACTCGATCGTTTGACATTTCTTTACATATATTTTTCGAAATATTTAATCCAAATGAAATGTGTGAATAATATGAAGAGATGCCATGAGGATGTAAAAAATAAAAATTTACAAGCATTTTGATAATACGTCGATACAACGGACTTGTAAAAATTTTTTATTAAAGGACAATGTAGAATAAAAAAAAAAAGAAAAATTTAACTTGTTTGAGAAAACAGCTCGTGTATATACATGTTGGACTTGTTATAATAATGTTACAAGCGTATCGGTAATCTTTATTTTTCCCAATTTTTTGTTTTTCCAAAAACGCACCATTGAAAAGTAACGTATAATCCGTCAAAACGGTATTTTCTGAGATTTATACTCGTATACAATGTAAATCGGAAATAAAAAAAAAAAGCTATTCGTTATAGTATAAAATCGGTTATAGGCGGGGATGTTAGTTGGCTTTTGTCTTTGTCGAGTCGTTGCACAACTATAAACGTCCTAGTCGCAGGATGTTTTGTGTTTGAAGGGTAGCGGAAATAAATTTATCGTCAGGACTAAGAAAAATCATTGCATGATTCAGAGTAAAAAATATATCATAGAAAAGGGGGGGGGGGTCAATTTTTTTAATGTAAATTTATAGTTGCTCATTTGACTTGTACTTTTTTCCCCGACACGAACTGTTGAGCATGACTTTTTTTCCCGGAATGATCGCACTAACATGTAGAGCAATAATTTCATCGCATCGAGTACGAAATAAATATGTTTAGGATGATTGAAAATAGTAACGATCAAAGTTAATGTAGATATTTAAAAAATATATATATATTCCTAATCTGAAAAAGCACAAAAATTGGTAAAACTGCATATGGCGTATACCCCGGATATGCAGACATGTATATGAATATATATATATATATGTGTAGATTTTCAAATCTCTTGAAGTAATAACTCTTGAAATATGTGGACCCAATTGTTGATAAAAAATTTCTATACAAGTATCCAATCTTTCGAATTTACCCGCGACGGCAAAGTCGGTTACCTATCCAGCCGAGAGATGTCGCTGGTATAAAATTCTCTTACCATTTCCGCGCGCGCGAGATTGCGCGACCTCATCGGCTGTATGGCGGGCGGGCGAACTAAAAATGCCCTCTCGTATTCCAGTCTTGACGACGAAATGGCCTGGATCAATGAACCCACATAGCGCCGGGCGGTGGGGAAAGATTAGAAAATTTTCAAACGCTGAGAGCGAAAGAGGGTAGGGCGACTCCGGGTCGTTCGTTGAGAGGAGTCGTTGCCGGTTCTCTGTGGCATGCGGAGATCGCCGGAGAGAGAGAGAGAGAGAGATTCTCGCCAAACGTTTTTGGATTTTCGTATAAACGTTCATATCTTACGAGCGAGAGACGGAGGAGTGTAAATCCGCGTGTGGGCTGCAACACGATACGAGAGAAAGAGAGAGAGAATACCCGTGTGCATGTGCGAGAGAGAGAGCGTCGGTCCTGCGTGTCCGCCATCGGCCATTGTCTCTGACATGGAAGCCTATCAAAATGGCAGAAGTCTTGCAGATGTTTTTGTTCATATATAAATCAAAGTATCGTCGAAAAAATCACAAACGAATATTTTATGATAGACAGGACAGTGATATTGGTCCCGGTTTTATATGGTCAGTGTTAATATGGGCGGTGGTTATGCGTTGTGCAGCGACCGCAGCTTCAACGACGTCGATGAGCACGAGCACCGTGGTACCCTGCGATCTCGAAAATTGTGTAAACGGTGATTGTGTCAATGGCAGTTGCGTATGTCAGGATGGCTGGCAAGGTACAGCCTGCCAGTACTGCGGTGGAAAAGTCAGGTACGTTTGAGATTATATACGCACGTTTAAGTGTTAACATTACGGATAAGTTCGGTCGAAGGGCGAGGGGAGTTGAGTAAAGAGTAGTGTACTACACGCGACCGGTCGGTGCGGGGCGAGATAATGCCATGGCACGACGTTGTTCAGCCGTATGCGCTATACTTTCTTTTTTTTTAATTTCTTTTATTCCACATTGCTGTTTCGGCGCTACTAATCGTCAACCGGTAAAAAATACATTTTTCTTTTTCGCTTTTTTTTCGTCCGTTGCCAATTTTTGGCTCGAACAGCGGCCGTTTAGTGAACTGTCGGGGAAGAGACGATTTGTTTTCTTCTAATTTTTACCGGCATATACTTTTTTTTTTTTTAATATTAAACGAGACTTTGGAGTAATATGAGGTTCCTTCTTTCGATCGGCACTATCGCACGTTTTATAAGATGTTTGCGAGCTTTTTTTTCTCTCTGTACGCAGAGACGAGAAATCATTATCGACAAGTCGTAAATAAACAAGGCAGCCCCCCGTGTGACAGCTCGTAATCTCTCTCTCTCTCTTTTTATTTCTTTGTGTACGCTATTCTCGTATAACGCTCATGCTTGAACGAGCCAGCACACACGCGTCAGCTTGATAGGGGAATATTGTGTTTATACACCACACAATGCGCCTCGATCACGGGAGAAAGAAGCACAAAAACACATTTTGTTATTTTTCTTTCTTATTTACTTATTTATTTTTTCGACTTTTTTCGTTAAATTCATACAATCGGGTTCGAGCGTTTTCTCTCAATTTTTACGAGACCTGCGTGAATCAAAAAGTTCACTGTGTTGTTCGCGTGCATTGTAAAATCGAACGGAAATTATAGTCACACACGCGTGACGAGAATTCTTCAGCGCGCGAAGGAACGAATGGGAGTCATAGCGGAGTTACCAAAATTCTTCGAGTTTTATTTCGTTGAAAAAAACATTTATTGAATTCATTGACGAAAAAAAAAAAAAAACAACAACTTGGTAAATAAGAAACTTCCCGTTTGTTTCCTCACTTAAATTCTCAATTTGGCCGGGCCAAATTTTTTCCTCTTTTTAAAGAATATTAAAATTAAAATAATTACGATGAATTATGCTTGCAAGTTTATAATTCGGAGGGTTTCAAATGAATTTCTTTAATTTCTGAGAAATTTAAAAAAAAAAAAAAAACTGATATTTCCGTAGGAAGTCCTGGCTCTCGATATTTGTAAATTTACGTAAGTTACGAGTTAACGCATAAAATTTATCACGAAGATAGGGAATTTGAAAAAAAAAATTATAAATTTAATGGCAATTATCGTTTTATGATACTCTATCGTACTATATATAGCACAATTTTAGGTAACATATTTCGAGTAAAGAGAAAATATTGCTTCTCTATACTTGTGTGCCAAATATTTGTACCCGATAGCTCGCGGGCTGCTCTCCAAATATAAACGCGTCATTTTAATGCAGATCCACCGCGCACGCATGCACTCATACCCAACGCACAGATCCATTGGGAAGTTTTTTTTTGTGAAAATAATTTTTTTATTTGTGGGACATTTTTTAAAAATCTGGGATTTTTTTTTTTTTTCAATTTCTACATCACAAATCTTAATTATAGAAAAAAGTATCAAGTATTCGATGATTGTTCTAATTTTAATTTCTATTTTACTTCATACTTGGGATAAAAAATAAATACATTTCGCCAAGTATCAATTTCTCTCTCTCTTCCTTCTTCTCTTATATATCCTTCGTTTCATTTCTTTTGTACGATGCTGAATGTTTTTTTTTTTTTCCTCGTGGTATACTCGGCGTTTATCGACTCTCGCCTTGCAACCGCGTCGACCAAGATCGACGAGACGATGCGAATAACGGGAAATATATAGGAGCGACAGTAGTATTACTATTTATGTGTATATAACGGTCTAGTTATTGGGGCAAGAGTTTTTCATCATAGCACCTTTTCCTCGTTGCACTATGTATACCGGTTTGCAATATATATGTATGTTCATATATATAGTACCGTATTATTTATATCGGACACCTCGGATCATCTGTGAGATCGGTTTACGAAAAATTGGCTGGATCTCCTCTACTGTAAAACTGCTGTCTAATTTGAAGTTTGCATGAAATTTTTTTTAAATTTCATAATCTAGTAGATTAGGACGTATTTTTTATTTTATTTTTTTATTTCAATCAAAATTGCCGTTAATATAACAAATTGAAAACTACAACGATATGACGTCACGCATGTTACGCTATATCTATATATATATTTGTCCAAATCCGTGAAATTAAATTGCCTATAACATGTGCATCTATCATTTTTAATGAAAAATTAAAAATATGTCCTTATTATGTAAAGTGGTTTTCCCTGCTAGAGCAGGGCAATAAACCACGGTTTATTTCCCTGAGGTGTATAAAAAAAATTTCATGCCAACTCCCAATTGTAAAACTGCTGTTTTTTTTTTTTTTTTTTTTTTTTATATATTACAAATCGAAAAAACGATCGGATATCAAAAGCAAAGAGAAATCCGGAATTTTTAACCTGCCAATCGTCGGATTGAATTATAACGCGATAAAATATTCATACGATCCAACAAATTAAAAATATTCTCACATCTTTGTATATTTTTTTTTGTCTTTCATCGAGCCCAATTATTCGAAAATTGATGGTACAGCTTGTTGATTTATCAATGTGAAAAGATTGAGTTGCATCGATGTTTTTTTTTGCTTATATTATATATATATATATATATATATATATATATATATTTTTTTTTAAGTCGCATACTCACTCTCGAAATGATGAAAATTTTTTCATAAAACTGTGACTCCTTTGTCGAGTCTTCTCGGAAAGATGTAAAGGCTCGATCGCCTCGTGCAGATAATTTTTTCTCGATAGCCTGAAATTAACAATGGAATTATTTACGGAAAAATTAAATAATAACAATAATAATGTCCAAGGGAAATAAAATTATTCAAACGTATTATATAATTTAGATGATTTGCGGTGAATTAATTTCACGAAAAAAAAAATTATTATAATTATCTCGAGATGCACTGGATTTTTTTTTTTCAAGCCACAGTATAAGGATTGTACGATACAAAATAGTCCCCTTCGAATAACTCTCGGCTTATATCGTATAAACTCCAGAGGCGTTAATGAACTTTCTGTTATTTTCCTGCTTGAAAATTTATGCACGTCCAAGAACGTATTATATATATATATCCAGCGAGTGAGAGATAAAGAGCACTCGCCATACTGACGAGTGTCGCGGTCGCGGTCAAGGGGCCGGGTCGTCCTTTGTTATATGTGCTTATTCCCGTGAACGTTATACGCTTATCGTCGTGTTGTCGATTCGAAAACGTGCAAATTAATCATTTCCATATTTAAAAAAAAAAAACAAAAACGAACTAATTTGACACAATTCCTGTTTTGACTAATTTTATCACAGAATTATTTTCAAAATAAAATCTCGAAAGATTTTTTTCCCTTGCAAGAAGGAGAGAACAAAAGGGCGAAAAATTTTATTCAATTTTTATTTTCCAAATTGAAATCAACATGTATTGTTATAAAATTTCTCTGTAAAAAGTGAGGAAAAAAAATTTAGCATACCGTTTGAGTTGGTCTACAAAAAAAAAACAAGATTTGAAAAAAAAAATAGAATATTCTTTCGAAAAAAAATATGCCAAGTCAACCAAGCGATTGTTGAATTTTTTTTTTTTCGAGATTCAGTGAAGAGTCAAGAATTTTTGTGAATTGCTTCAGGTTTTTCAAACTCGTATTTTAACCACGAAAAAAAAAAAATGCTGCAGATTTAAGTAAAGTATACTTTTCAAGGAAACTGGTTTTGATCTTTGTGAAATGGATCGTTTTACAAAAATGCAATGTAGAAAGATGAACATCACATTTCTTTGGTATCTTCGAATGAATTTTTTTTTTTTTAATGACCTTCGTTATGCACGTGTGAAAATTTACAAACTTTTCGAGGCCCCCCTTTATCTCTTTCTCGGTGCTCCCGAGGTCTATAACTACGTGCATCCTTTGCGTGACGATAATATTCTCCCAACAGTCCTCTTCGCGATCTTAACGCACGAGCATATATATATATAATATATATGTTGTATATATATGTCTCTCATCGTAACAAAGAGATAAAACGTATAGTGTATACGTTTAGCGAAAATACACAGGCACGGGCATGAACGTGAGTGGATCGTAAAGTGAGCTGCCGCATCGCTGATGATTTTTTGCCACAATTTACATATACTACATATACTATATATATATAATATGACACAGACAGACCAGGCATCGGGGCGCATCGTGACACAAGAATGGCTAAGAAATTTTGCAAACTAGACATTTCCACATTGCCTCTGAATTTTTTTTTTACCCATAGAAAATCGTAGGTTGAAATTAGAAAAAAAAAAAAATCAAAATTACATAAAGCTTCGTTGCCACGGATAATCTTGAAGCTTCAATTAAATTATAAATTAATTATGAATTTAAAATTAATAAAAAAATTAATTTTAAAGTCATTGATTCAAATTAATTTAAAGTTCATTTTAAATTAATACGAGCGAGAGCCTGATCAGATAAAAAAAAAAAGATCAATTTTTTTATAAAATCGCAACGAGCAATATTATCAATTGAACAAAGAATTTCATAGTCAATGAGGGCGCAAGTTGAAGAGGTTTAAATTTTCTTCATGCCACGACGCACGCACAGATCCGTCCAGATTTTTTTTAGAACGTCATCATCCATTTATTTGAAACATTTTATGCATTAATGATTTAAAAAAAAAAACAATTTAATGGAAATCAAGGTCCCTTTGCGTGGAAAACAAAAATTTAATCCCTATTAACTTTTTCATTTGATTGAGGCCTCGTTTTATTTACCCCGTTATGTCTCATTTCGTCTCTCTCTCTCTCTCTCTCTCTCTCTCTCTTTCTCTGATATCTGCAAGGATGCTGAAATAAAATCGTCTATCCGCGAGAAAGAGTTAAAAAAATGTAACCAAGTATTCCTCATCCTCGTATAGGACTCTCAAAACGGTGAAATATAAACTCACCGCGCGAATGAGCACACCAACACGATATTGAATAATTTAACGTAACCTTTTGCGCGCCTTCGTGTGTGTGTGGGTGTGTGTGTGTTATTTTAGTCCGTCTGTCGTAACGAGATATGTGGTGGGCTTTTGGTGCTCCAAAGCGCCAAATAACGTGCATCATAATATTAATAACTTCGGAATTTAAAAAAATATATTTGAAATAAAAAAAAAAAGAACTCTTACATCGCGGATATTCGCTTAATATGCAGAGCGGTCACGTTTCAACGATTTTGAATTTGTCATTGTTTTATTTTTACTCATTGGTATTGTCGAAAAGTATACGAAGATATCGCTTCGGTTTGATTTTTCACGTCATTGTTGATACTGATGTCTGGCTTGAACTTTTCGATTCTTTATTTATGTTTTTGCATCGTTCCAGCCGCGTGATAATGAATTTTTATCGGTTATCAATCTCTGGCATTAAAACCGAACGAATTTTATTCCTGAAAATTTTGTGTCTCAACGGTGATTTGATTGAAACATTATTTCGTCGATTATTTCTGAAAAAAATTTAAAGAGCGAATAATAATGATAAAAAAAGAAAAAGTAATTCGGAATAATTAACGTATTCATTTCAAGTAACCAAAAAAAAAATTGTTTACTTTGACGGCTTTTCCGAATTTTGCAAATTCTTGGGCACAAGTAAAGCATACTTAAATTCTGATTAAATCAACTTTTCGTTGCGAGTGTGTGCGCAAAAAAATTCATCATTGATACGCGATGATGTTTGTCTCTGGACGTCTCATCATTCGTGGAATGTATTGAATGACTTGCTGTTAATGTTTTATGCACCGTTTTACGAGGATGAAGGAGGAAAAAGGAGTAACGTGTGGTGTTGACCGTTATTGGAAACGAGATTATAGTCTCGGATGGGAACGCGTGAAGTCATCGCCTATACTTACAGTGTGTAAAACGACTCTAGTCCGGTTCCTCTACCTTTGCTTGTATATGCGGGGGATTTCACAAAAAACCGAGAGGTCATAGACAATGATATTTGGAATTTGTCTAAAATATTTTTTTTTCTTGCGGATTTTTATACTCATAAAATGACAATTTTCGAGCGGAAGGAATGAGAATTCGTAAAAAAAATTCAAAGACCAAAAACTGCTAGTTTATTTACCTACTTTTTGAGAAAAGAAAAAAAACGGTAATATCGCAGAATCACGCGGAAAGAAAATAACCATTTTAATTTCCCTCACTGAAAATACGCAATTTTTTATTTTAAAAACTCAAATATCTAACGATTTGTTTTTATTGCATGATTTTTTTTTTTTCGTATAATTTAGCTGAAAACAAATAAAAATAATACTTCGATGGTCGTACTTTTCCAAACACCTTTCCTCATTACTATACTGACTGTGAACAAAACAAAAAGTCTCTTTTTTTATTTGTTTCCAGCTAAATTATTAAACCCGAATGAAAACCATGCAATAAAATCAAAGATTGGCTCGGACCACACTCAGATTAGGCTCAAAAGTTGCATAATTATTTGCCAAATCGTTTTATATTTGAGTTTTTAAAATAAATTAAAAAATGGCGTATTTTCAGTAGGCGAAAATAAAGTGAGCTATATTGTCGTATTTTTTTTTTTCAAAAGCAGATAAAAAACAAGCAGTTTTTATTCTTCGAGTTTTTTTAATGAATTCTCATTTCTTCTGCTCGAAAATTAGCCCTGAATGTAATTTTATGAGAAACTTTGGTGGACTGTCCTTACTGAATGAATACAAAGATAAAAAAATCCTCATAGGGAAGTGTTTAAAATACATAAAAATCCGCAAGAAAAAAAAAAATATTTTAGACAAATTCCAAATATCATCGTCTATGAACTCTCGGTTTTTTGTGAAATCTCCCATACATGTATACTTATATGTTGACAAGATCATTTAATCGGCGAGATGTCTTCTCGAACGTTGTTTCAACTCGATATACGATTGGTGATTGGATTTCCCGCAAAAACATACGCTTGCTTCATTGACGATCTCATTCTCGAAGTCTCGAGGTCTCCGATCATTCGAAAAATCGCGTGAATTAGTCTCGAGAAACGACAATGAAAGATCAACGATGATCAAAAGTCCAGTAAAATTATGGAAATGTCGATTTTTTTTTTTCGTCAAATTTTTGCGCAACGATACTGAAGTACCTCAAAATAATGCCCTATTTATGCCTTTTTTTTTTATTTAGGAAAGACACGAAGTAAAATTATTTCGCAGAAAAAAATTAATTGAAGAAAATTTCTCATTATAAAATTAACGACACGATGTTTTTTTTTTTTTAATCGATCGATAAAATATTGCAAGGGGCAAAGTGATTCAGTCGTTTTTGAATCTTCAAGCGGTACTGCGGGTCAAAAGAATCTTGTAAAATAACATTTCAAGACGAGTTTTTTTTTTTTTATCTATTACATGATTGAACAAATTTAATTGGAGCACGTGACATTTTTCTGTTTTTTGTTTTGTTCTATCGAGTCATCAATCGTCGATTTCCGCAAAAGAAATGAAATTATCTCACCAATAATGCAATTTTTTATTGAAATTTTTTTTTACCAAGCTCCACAATAATTCAGATCGTATTTTTTTTTTTCTCGATATCGTGGAACTGCATAAACCCATTTTGATATATAGTATATATGTGTACTTGAATCGCAACAACGATTAAGCTTATTACGTCAATGTCGATGTCAGATTACCCGGTCGGATTCGCGCAAACTCGAGATTGTGTCCTCGAAAAATATCGGTTTTAAAATACCCCAACCGTATAAAAAGTACACGTGTGTACGAAATATATCACTCGCCGAATCAATAACTCGATATATACTCTTTTATGCTCCATATCGGTTTGCGGGAGAACAAACGGGAAGGGAAGAAGAAGAAAAAAAAATGTCAACTTCCGATCCAAGTTCCGGCATTGGAAAAGAAGTTTTCTATTATCTTATATATATCTGGTTACGTGTTTGCGAATCGTGTTTCAACCTTGATACAATTATTCTTATTCGTTGATCATCATTCAGGGATGTGTGTGTGTGTGTCGTATATTACAGATAACGGAGTGCAAATAGAAAATTATCGCTCCGGATGTCAATTTTTCTTGCTAAATTCGAACGCTTCGTTCTTATTTGTTTTATCGTAAATGCTAAATATTTTATTTCGCGATATTACAATTATTTGGCTGCATTAAATTAAATTATCCCTCAATATCTAAAAAAAAAAAAAAGAAACCATCGTCTCAATTTTGCTCAAACTTTGGACAAAGCTCTGTCTTTCTGCAAATTGCAATTAAAATTCAAGTCCAAGAGAGTTAAATTTTCTTCCATTCTTCGTACTTTCTTAATTTCATTTGCAAATTCATAAGAGATGACATTTCGTGAAATAAATTTTCGTTTTTTTCGTTCTCGTGTAATTAAAAAAAAGAAAAGAAAAGTGGAGCTTGTCGATCTCGAGGAACAACTTGACATTCGATGGCAGGACAAACGAATAGAGATAGCATTTTTTTTAAATAACTAAAGGGCTGACCATCTCTGGCGGTTCGAGTCACATGAGAGTCCAGGCCAAGATCTGTATAATCGCGCGAGCAGACGTGAGAGATTGCTGCCGAGGGAAGGCCACAACTTCCGAAGCTTCAAGGGTTAGCGATGGGCCCGATAAATTCTTTATTTTCGGAAGTTGCGGAATCATTTCTCTTTTTTTTTTTTAAACATTAATTTCTACAATAATTTACATGGTATACATGTATATACATACATACCACGTAAATTATTACATCCAACACATGTTTCTCAGTTTCCTTCCGGTGAATTATACATTCGAAGTTATGGCCAACCTCCATTACCACTGACAGCAGTGGTAAATGAGCAATTTCTCGAGATTTTTTTGTCCAGATTTATCAGGACGATGACTTGCCCCGAAAATTCGGGAGGGTCAAGTAAAATGGTTAAAGAACCGATCCAAAAATAATAATAATAATCAGTCCCTAAAGTTGGAATTCGCGTTCACGAGACGATTAGCACAAATATTAATTGGTATGTATCCCCATTATGCTCAACGTGCAAAAAAAAAAGTGAAGAGAAGAAGTAGAACACGGAAGACGGTTGATAAAATTTTCAGATTAATCAACACTCAGCAATTTTAATTATTGCCACACGAGAGAGAGAGAGAGAGAGAGAGAGATGAATTTATAATAGATTTTTCCAGTATAATCAATTGTAATTGAATTCTTAATAATAATAACAAATAATGATGAGTAATGACGAGATTTATTAATTAAAATTTTCCCATGAAGAATAATAAATTCATAATATTCGCAGACTCACAGCACCGTACGGTAGTATACACGACGGTACGGGAAATTACACCACGGACGTGAAATGTTCGTGGCTTATCGAGAGCAATACGAATTCCTCGATACGTATGCACATCGAGGAATTCGCAACGGAATGCGGCTGGGATCATCTTTACATCTATGACGGTGACAGCGTCGAGGCGCCGTTGCTCGGTGTCTTCAACGGTCTCATGCACAAGGACGGCTATCACATACGTCGCGTACCGGAAGTCATAGCCCGTTCCGGTAGCGTACTCCTTCACTTTTACTCCGACGTTGCGTACAACATGAGCGGTTTTAACATCACTTACAAGATCAACGCTTGTCCCAGCAGGTACATCATTATTCGCGACTCGTATTTTGGTTGAACGAGAAAAAATCGTTAAACTTTCGGATTTTTTTTTTTTTTTTCTATCAAATCGGTCGAATAGAGACTCGAAGCGAAAAGACGAAAATAATTATTTTCAGCTTACCGAGTAAATTTTCATAAATCTGCAGAAAAAAAAAAAAAAAAATCGAAACGAGCCACGAGTAGATTTGGAAAACGTTATTTTATTTATTCCCATATCTCTCTGCTATTTTGGTGCCACTTTTTGAAATCTACAAAAAAAAATTCGTAGCCGAATTAACTTGAGCGATACTTCGAGACTTGAGGAATTATGAAAATAATAACAAAACTGTCGAATTCTATTAAATTTTTATTTAAGAAAAATTTAGGCTGGATTCTATTGAATTATTTTTTCTCGTTGTTATCGATGAATGCAAAAATAAAATGACGACAAAGATAAATGAGATTTGCAGAATTGAAAAATTTATGATTTTGAGCCTCATGGGCAAAAGGCTCTTGCGAGAGAACCGACAAACATCGTAATTTGTACATTTCCTGCATTCATTCACTGCGCGAGCTTCATGGCAATATCGGCTGTATATTTTGACTCAATCTTGAGGATATTATATATAATATTTTGACTTAATCTTAATCTACATCAAAATAATGAGAACGAGCTGAAATTTTTTGCACTATATACGTCCATAGGAATCGCGTACCTGTGAAAATTTTCAATCGTCCTGAAATTAATTATCAAAGTTGTACTCTCATACATGGGCGATCACAGCAAAATCGTATCTCAAGAAATACTTAATAACACGGTCGAAAAATGATGAAAATTTAATGAAAATGAATTCAGATAACTAATCTATTTTGCAAATAGCGAAATGCTTCATGCGCATAGTTATTGAGAAATTCTAAAAATAAAATGGCTCTCGTTGCATAAAAATATTTGCTCGGGAACATGTGTCGCGGACCTCTCTCTCTCTCGAACGCTGCCCGCCCGGCAATTCGCGCATATATATATATATATATATATATATATATATATATATATATGAGAAATTCTATGCCAAAACGACCCAAGTTTGGTGAATAATTTTTTTTTTTTTACATGAATATTCAAACTCCAAAAAAGCACAGAGTATTTATTACATTTTTATCTTTCGTCGATCGTTATTTAATTTTCAAGCCACGTTAAAAAAAAAAAAAAGCGAACTCCGAAAAATATTCAAAAGAGCATTTTTGAGTATTTTTTTTTTCAGGTTTAAAAATTTTTGCAAAACTATTCTAGCGTCGTGTAAAATACGTTTTTATAGAGACACAATCAACTGTTGGGATTAAAAAAAAAAAAAAAACTAAATGCCTTTTACACGTGGAACGGTGATGTAGAAAAATAATATATTTATATGCTTTTGATATATAATCGAGCTCTGTGAGAGTTAACTTTGTCGTAACTTGCCGCCGCGCGTGTGTGCAATTGTTATGTGATAGGTTTTTTTTTTTTTTTTTTTTTTTTTCTCCAGATACTCGCACACGGATTGCTCGGGACACGGTGTCTGTATAGAAGGAGTATGCACCTGCGACGCCACGTGGACGGGTGACGCTTGCGACGCTCAAGTATGCCCGAACAATTGTTCGCAACATCACGAGCAGGGAGAATGCAATCGGGAGAGACATCATTGCGACTGTGCTCCGGGTTTCAAAGGCGAGTTTTACTTTTGTTTCTCCCTTTCTCCATTCATCTCTCTCTCTCTCTCTCTCTCTCTCTCTCTCTCTCTCTCTCTCTCTCTCTCTCTTCTCTCTCTCTCTCTCTTGCTGGCCAATTCATTTCATTTCAGAACTAGACAAAATCTTCATTTCCAATTGCACGAAACACCTGCAGTTTCTAGCTGGGAGATATATATATATATATATTTTTACTCAGAATCTCGTATCGATATGAAAATTGAAATATTTTTTTCAATTCATTACTAAGAACCCTCCGTTACGATTTTGAAGTGAAACTTCTGTAGGCGCATGAAAAATCGCTTTTTTCCCCATCAAAAACGTTGATCTCGAGGAGCCAATGAGAAACAAAAAATTGATTCAAAAAGCTGAGAGTTTTTTTTTTTACTCAATAAATGTATTTTTTCAATTTTTTAACGCGACACGAACGATACGATAAAAGTTGGCATTTAAATTGTTCCCTTAAAATTGGATATCCGCATTCCGCAAAGTGGACGAAAAAATTTGAGGCAATTGAAATTTTTTAGGGCCCAAAAATCGGTTGATACAGCATAATATATTTATTTTCGCAAGATTTATCGTATTATCGAAGCTTGAAACATTGCCGCGTGAGAGTGAACGTGGATCTTTGACATTATGCAGGAACGGACTGCAGTCAGAAGAGCGAGCGAGGCTACTGGGAGCCGGTGCCTTACGATTTATCACCCGAGGGCTCGGCGAGTCATTGCTCGGTCGTTTGGAACGATTCCCTGTACGTCGTCGGTGGCGAGAGCTTTCACAAGACAAAAATGATCTACGTTTACGATTACAATGACAATTTATGGAGAACACCGCGTATAATTGGCCAAAGACCCGCTTCCCGTTACGCTCATACGTGCGTACTTTTCGGCGACAAGATATACATGTATGGCGGTGTTGTGCAAAATTCTACGGTCACTAATGAACTCTGGGCTTTCGATATATCGGCCGAGGTATGGGAGAACGTCACGGTACGCGACAATTGCAGCAACAAAACAATGTGCGGTCCGTTAAAGGTAACTATATATATATATATAACTATATAACTATATATATATATAGCTATATAACTATATATAACTATATATATATTTTTTTAAACCCTAATATATATTAGGGTTTAAAAAAAAATCGATTTTCCAACGGGTCACACCTGAAATAATTAGTTTAGGTAGAAAAAAACGTTTATGTCAAAAGATGCGAATTTTAGGTTGAGTGGAAGATTTGCCGCATTTGAATTTGATTTTTTTTTCTTTTTATCGAATTTATAATGAAAATTTTTTGTTTTTCTGATAAAAATGAGCTTTTATCCGCTGATTACATATTTTTTTTCGAAAAGGGCAAAAAAAAATAAAAAAGATTCTTTTTTTAATCGTTTAAATCCGATCAGTAGTTACGAAGTTATGATTTTTACAAAATTGAGACTTCATTAATCATTATCTCGAGAACCAACAATAGTGGGGGGATGAAATTTTGGTAAAATTTCATGGATATATATGTCCTTTGAAATTCCCATACTGAATAATTTTTTCGAGACAATAAAAAAAACGGGGTGGCTGAGTTGACGTGGAATGCGACATATATAGATTTATATACAGATACAATTATAACGTAGAATGAGATCCCGTGTGAAATTTCGCGATAATCGTCCCCCCCCCCCCCCCCCAGACAATTTCTATTTTTTTTTTCCCCCAAAATCAACGATTTCGTTTCACTCAGGTAGCCGGTCACACGGCGAATCTCGTTCGTACGGACGGCAGGGACGATAAAATGATCGTTATATTCGGTCATTCGCCTCAGTACGGTTATCTCAATACCGTACAAGAATATTCGTTTGTTTTGAAAAAATGGCGAATAGCCGAGACCGTGGGATTTCCGGTAAAAGGTGGCTACGGTCATAGCTCAGCTTACGATCGTCGCACCGAACTCCTGTACATTTACGGCGGTTACGTCTTCGAGACACAGAGCACTCAGATGCTCACGAATCGCGTGTACTCGTACGAGCCGAATTCCCGCGAATGGAGATTGCTAACGGCAGCGCCGTCGGCGCGTTTTTTTCACACAGCTATATTCGTAACTGACGGTATAATGCTCGTTTTTGGGGGTAATACGCACAACGATACGCTGCATTCGCACGGAGCGCAGTGTTACTCGGCCGATACGATAACGTACGACGCGACATGCGATTCTTGGAATCAATTTCCAATGCCGCGTGAAATATCCGATCTGCCGAGATACGGTCATAGCGCGACGTTTTTTCACGAATCAATGTACATTTACGGGGGTTTTGACGGACAAATGTTGGCCGATATGCTGCGCTATACGCCCGGCAATTGCGAACACCTGACGAGAGAAAATTCGTGTCTCGTGGCGCGTAACGGCGTCAAATGCGTATGGAACAGAAGAAACGAGATTTGCATGAAAATAACGAGTATATCGCTTAACGAGCTAGCGAACGATGATACGAACGATGGTATTTATATGAGATGCATCGACGAGACAACGCCGCGTGGTATGACGTCGCACGAGGAACTTTGCAAAATTTTTACGGATTGCGCCGCTTGCGTGCAAACATCGTACAATTGTATCTGGTGCGGCGACGGCTGCTCGCACGAGATATGCCCGAGAAATGTAAATTTTACGCTGACAGCGCGAAAGCTCGCCGGCTGCGAGACAAAAACGGCCGACGAGTGTCAGCAGTTGCACACCTGTCACGCTTGCACGAGCAATCCTCGCTGCGTTTGGTCGTGGTCGAGCGGACCCGATCGCTGTCGCAAGCTCGCGAAGCAACGAGACACGAAAATTGCCAACGGGACGATAATCGCTCAGCGTTTGACAATGGAGAGCCCGTGTCGAGGTCCGTGCGTCGAATTTACGTCCTGTCGTAATTGCACCGAGTCGGATTGCATTTGGTGTCAGAACGAGGCGAGATGCGTCGACAAGAATGCATATCCGGCGAGCTTTCCGTACGGTCAGTGTCGCGCATGGACGACGAACGAGGCTCGCTGCCGTGCAACGGAATTGGGCAAGGAATGGTGCAGCTTTTATACGTCGTGCTCGAGCTGTCGTTCGGATCCGAGCTGCGGCTGGTGCGACGATGGCTCGGTCACTGGCAGGGGAAAATGCATGCTCGGCGGTGCTCGCGAACCGAGCAAACGAAGCCCCGAGACTTGTCCAACCGAACGATGGTACTTTACCAAATGTCCGAGTAAGTATATTTAGGGTTTTTTTTTTTTTTCGTTTTTTGACATTTCTTCGATGATGGTCTTTGATAAATTGTGGGTTTTTCGCAGTTTGCCAGTGCAACGGTCACAGTCAGTGTCTTCCGAACAGCAGCGTGTGCATTCAGCCGTGCGCCGATCTGACCAACGGTACGCACTGCGAGAAATGCATCGCCGGTTACTACGGTAGTCCGCTGAACGGTGCAACCTGTCAGCGTGAGTTTTTAATATTGAAAAATATTTTTATTCCATGGTTACTCGTTTGTTTTACACGTGCGACACTCGAACTATTTTACCGATAATTTGGGTAAAAAATTTCAACGAATTAAAAAATTCAAAATAAATTTACAAGTATAACTTAATAAATTATAACATTATTTTCAATAATAAAAATTTTCAATTTTATATTATTGTATATATATATATATATGTTATAATCAATTTATAAAATTAACTTAAAGTTTACCCCTTAAATTATTAATAAATTAAAATGATTAAATAAATTAAACATAAAATAATTTAAATTAATTTATTTGAATTAAATTCAAATATTAAAAAACTAGATATATTCATAAACGACTAAAATTTCACTTCCAATTAAATATTTTTAATAATTATTTTATATTAAATAAATTATTTTATTAAATCTTATAAATTCGAGAAAAATTTGTGAAAAATGACGTAGTCCCTTCCTCGGTGAGCTTTCATCGAAAGCTCGTGATCCTAATTTCAAGGATGTTTCTCTGTTTGTTTGTGGGACGAGTTGTCATCTCGGCCAATCAACTTATGTTCTCGAAATTAGAATTAGAAATGTGAGGTTTCGTTTCAACGCTATTCGATAATAAATGGCACCGATAACAGCGTATAAAAATTACAGTAATATACTTTTGTGAGTTTAAAAAAATTTTAACGTCAATGTTGCAAAAAAAAATTCAAAATTCACGTTTTCCGAGCTTCGACTCCGAATATCCGAGCTATTCGCGATCGAGAAAATTGCACATGAAAAATATTGTGGAAAATTAAATATAAAAAAGTCTTTGACAGCGTATATGAAAAGTCAATAGCGGATGAGCGGGAGGTGTCGAAAGTGGCATGCCGAAGAAGTATGATTTTTGTTAAACCGCAGAATAGCAGACCCATTAATTGTTAAATTACATATAAACGCTTAAAAATGCATAAAAATTCATACATCAACCGGACACAACGAGAAAGCCATTACCGCCTAAAACTAATTTATAACTTTATTTATAACTAAATTCAAATGAAGCCATCTACTTGAAATGGGTTTTTTTAAATTACTTTTTACAACTTTGGACGCCTCCAGCGCCTAAATTATCAACTTGATATGTCGTCTCAGACTTTTTTGTAGAAAATTTAGTTATCAAGAAAATGATTTATGAGCGATTTATATATTTGATTTTTATATATATTATATATATATATAATATATATAATAGCAATTTATATAGTTTGATTAGCGTTTCGAGCTGAAGCACAAAAAGTGCCAAATTTTCATTATTTCGATTTTTCCCTTGCCAAAATGTAGAGAGGCAATAATAATGCGCATTTTATAAGTTATAATTTGTGCCATTTTCTATGAAAAGACGCAAAAAAAAACTCCAGGATTTTATTCTGAATTGAAAATTCATTGAATTACAAACATTTGATATCTCGACAACGAGGCTCCTAATCTCATTGAATCTCTGCACGCACGTTTCGGGGGGGATTGACACTGATCGAGGCTGTAAAATTTTCAAGTCGATGACACTATATCGATAAACAACATGGAAAAATCCTTGAGATAATTTTTCTCACGATTATTATAGTATTTCTTCTTTCATTTTCCTTCGTTTCGATGTTCAGCTTGTTCCTGCAACGATCAGGGAACCGAGTGCAACAGCGAGACCGGCAAGTGTTTTTGCACGACAAAGGGAATCACCGGTGATCATTGCGAGCGATGCGACGTTGCCAATCTTTATCACGGAGATCCAACGAAAGGATCGTGTTTTTGTAAGTTTCTCGAGTCCATTCATCGCTGTTGTCATTTTCAACGATATTTTCCCGAACGAATCGACAAATTAGCGCCATTAGCACGATTGCCAAAACTTTCGGGGAATCAAATTTTTGCCTGCTCGCCTGGTTAATACTTTTTGGGCCAGAAAAAATTTCCCCTCGCGCTGCTCCAATAATTGTAAAAAGTAAAAAAAAAAAAAAATCAATCCCTACGTAGAGTCGGAAAATAAAAATCGTACCTATTTTTTTTTTATTCCGGTATTGGTCGAATTTATATTGTCGAATATTTATTATTTATTAATTTATATTTACAATATAATTTATATTTATTAATTATTATTATGGTCGAATATTTATATCCGGTATTGGTCGAAAGAAAAAAAAAAAAAAAAAAAAAAATGTCCGCTGCTCGCTCGAAAAAGGCAATTCATTTTTCGAACCGAGCGACTGAAACTTGAACGAGACGGTTTCTTAATTTTTTCAGACGACCTCGTAATCGACTATCAATTCACGTTCAATCTCAGCAAGAAAGACGACAGCCATTATACGGCGATAAATTTTAAAAATTCACCCTCAAAGCCGGACGTCGATGCGGAATTCTCGATCGCCTGTTCCGTGCTCGCGCGAATGAACATAACGATCAAGAAGGCGAACAGTCCGGAAAAACCGCTGTTGCTCGGCGCAAATTGCACCACGTACAAGCATCGCTTCAACAAAGCCGATTATAATTTCGGCAGCGAGGACAACAATACTTTAACGACATTTTACGTTTACGTGTACGATTTTCGTACGCCATTGTGGATACAAATCTCGTTCTCCCAGTACTCCAAGCTCAATCTACAGCAATTCTTCATCACATTTTCCACGTAAGTATATCCGCGAGATGGTTTTTGACGACGGCGATAGTAAAAAAAAAAAAAGAAAAAAAAGACAGCTATTTTATTCGAGATAGTTGAATATCGAAACATGTCGAAGAATCAAAAATTTTCTTGCACTTTTGTTTTTTTCGTTTTTTTTTCCCGTTCTTATGGTTATTTCCTTCCTGTGACCCGTTCGTCGAGTTTTTATTATAAAAGAGAGTTATTATAAAAAAAAAATTTTAAAAAAAGACAGCTATTTTATTCGAGGTAGTTGAATATCGAAACATGTCGAAAAATCAAAAATTTTCTTGCACTTTTGTTTTTTTTCGTTTTTTTTCCCCCGTTCTTATCGTTATTTCCTTCCTGTGAGCCGATCGTCGAGTTTTTATTATAAAAGAGAGTTATTATAAAAAAAAAATTAAAAAAAAGACAGCTATTCTATTCGAGGTAGTTGAATATCGAAACATGTCGAAAAATCAAAAATTTTCGTGCACTTTTGTTTTTTTTCGTTTTTTTTCCCCCGTTCTTATCGTTATTTCCTTCCTGTGAGCCAATCGTCGAGTTTTTATTATAAAAAAGAGTTATTATAAAAAAAAAGACAGCTATTTTATTCGAGATAGTTGAATATCGAGACATGTCGAAGAATCAAAAATTTTCTTGCACTTTTGTTTGTTTTTTCGTTTTTTTCCCCCGTTCTTATCTTTTATTTCCTTCCTGTGACCCGATTGTCGATTTTTTATTATAAAAGAGAGTTATTATAAAAAAAAAACGAAAAAAAAGACAGTTATTTTATTCGAGGTAGTTGAATATCGAAACATGTCGAAAAATCAAAAATTTTCTTGCACTTTTGTTTTTTTCGTTTTTTTTTTCCCTCGTTCTTATCGTTATTTACTTCCTGTGAGCCAATCGTCGAGTTTTTATTATAAAAAAGAGTTATTATAAAAAAAAAGACAGCTATTTTATTCGAGACAGTTGAATATCGAGACATGTCGAAGAATCAAAAATTTTCGTGCACTTTTGTTTTTTTTTCGTTTTTTTCCCCGTTCTTATCGTTATTTACTTCCTGTGAGCCGTTCGTCGAGTTTTTATCGTTGTCCTAAACCTCAGGCAGTACTAACTTGTAAACCAGAGATTACATGACACCGCACAGGTGCTTCCTCGCTCTGCTGCTGGTAGCCGCGGTATTGTGGAAGATCAAGCAAAAGTACGACATGTATCGGCGACGTCAGCGTCTTTTCGTCGAGATGGAGCAAATGGCGAGTCGGGCATTCAGTCAGGTATTGGTGGAAATTGAGAAACGCGACGCTGCCACGACGGATGCGGAACGCACCGAGCCGGACTCGAACGGCTGTCGCAAGAAGAAGAAGGTTCGTTTGATATTCGATTCATAATTTTTGAGCGTTTGAAAAAACGAATGTAGGAAGCAAAAAGGCTCGTGCTGTTCGAGTCGTTGCTGAAGAGAGAAAAAAAAAAAAAAAATTTCACCGATTCATTGACGACAATGGAGAAATGCCTGTGTGCGCTCTTAACGGGGGGGACTTTGGTGAAATTTCGGTCAAAAATGATGAAAAAGAATTTCACCGAAACTTTTGTTTTCTGCGAACAAATTTCGCTCATATGTTTTGACAATGTATGCGAAAGCTTCGAACAAGATTTTGAGCAAAAGTTGGGCTCCGGCGGTCGAATACTCTCCAAGTTATAGCGTTTTTTCTGATTTTGAAACAACATTCTTCTAAATGCTCCTTGCGCTGCAACTTGTGTCGCGGCGAGCTGAAATTTATTTTCAGTACAGATACGAGCATGGACTAACTTTTGTAGGAAGCGATTTTCAATCCGACCTTTCTAAGATAAAAAAAACATTCCCCTTACCCCTTTAAGGAGGGTTTTTTTTATCTTAGAAAGGTCGGATTGAAAATCGCTTCCTACAAAAGTTAGTCCATACTCGTATCTGTACTGAAAATAAATTTCAGCTCGCTGCGATAGAAGTTGTAGCGCAAGGAGCATTTCGAAGAATGTTGTTTCAAAATCAGAAAAAACGCTATAACTTGGAAAGTATTCGACCGCCAGAGCCCAAATTTTGCTCAAAATCTTGTTTAAAGCTTCCGCGTACATTGTCAAAACATGAGTGATATTTGTTCGCAGAAAACAAAAGTTTCTGTTTTCACTGAAGTCCCCCCTTAATCCTGGTCACTTATACCACCGAAAACTTGTATTGAAATTTGCATCGTTGGAATGCAACGAAAATAGGTTTTAAAAATAATAATAATAATTTTCAATATTTTCTCAAAGTCGAAAATCGTTTAAAACGTTTTTTTTTTTTTTTTTTTTTTTCGGCCTAAATATGCCGGAAAAGCGTAAGCAATAATGGAAATTATTTTAAAAAATCGACTTTCCTTGCATTTCAACGATGCAAATTTCAATAGCCAACTTTGGAACGTTGTCACACAAATTCCGTTCGAATTCCCGGCATGAAAAAAATTCTTGGATGAACTTTGACATCTTAATAACAGGTTCTCATTCGTTTATTCGAGACGAAATTGAATTCAAGCCATGTGAAAAATTTTCAAATCGTTGAACCGAGAAAAAATCCGTTGCTTCACTTGGAAGAGGTAACTTTTGTAATTTTTGACACTTTTTTTTTTACTGAAATTTTATTTGGATATTATTGAGGTACCGTGTACTTTAAGGAAAAAAATGTGGATATTCTTCAGATACTGTAATTTGAGAGAAAACAGTACAGTTGATACTTTGAACTGCTAACAAACGGCGCCAAAGGTTCAGATTCGAGAATCTTTCCTTTGAAATTTTGAACCAAAGTTGGCTGCTGGGGTCGTTGAGACCCCATCGGAGTATACGGAAAAAAAAAAAAAAAAGAAAACGAATCCGAATGCGCATAATTGTCTTATTTTATAATAAATTGTCTTATTTTATAATTATGATTGGCAATTATCTTATTGTTCATCGAAAGATTATTTTATTTATCGAAATCAAAAGTCACCGTCAAGATTTTTCTTATTCGTCCGTTATTGCTTAAATATTACGATTTTAATGAAAAAAATGTCTATAATATTAAAACGATAAGTGTCATGGAAAAAAAAAAACTTGGATATCGAAATGAAAAATCATCTTTCAATGAAAATAAAAAAACAAACTGTACCGCGTCACCCGCTGTGTGAAATAACATTGACGCGGTGAATTCGAATTAAAATACGTCGATGGGCCGATGATTGAGCGAGCTCGTTGGGCAAATTTTCGCAGGATGTACCGAGTCCCATTGCACTGGAGCCTTGTTGCGGCAATCGCGCTGCCGTTCTGTCGCTGCTCGTAAGACTACCGACCGGTGGCGAGTGTTATACACCAACGGGCCAGGGAGCCGGTCTCGCGGTAGCCTCGGCCCTGGTCACATTGGGCAGTCCGAGAAGGCCTTCGCAGGAACTGATCACGAAGGATCCGAAAAAATCGCGCAAGTCCGCCAGTCAGCATCCAGACTCGACATGCATTTAGTGAATGCAAAAAAAAAACACACAAACAAAATCATATTCGAAAGGTCAACATTCTATTTTAGATATTATCTCGTAATATATATATATATATATATTTTTTTTTCATTTTTTTTACAGTTACGGCTCTCTATGAAACTGTAGAGAATTTTTTTTTTTTTTTTTTAGTAATTTACGAAAACGCGAACAAAATCGTCGTCAAGACGGGTGATACGATATTTGTTCGTTTCTCAATTATTTCGGGGTTACAAGACGAGGTCTTTGCGTTTAATTTTCTTTTTTCACCCCAAGAGAGCAATGATAAGGGCCAACCGTTTAAACATTTTCGTCGTTAATTAATTAATTTTTTTTTTTTTAAATCCACGCGTCTCGATCGTATGATAATATTTACGAAGAGTGAATATTTTTCCAGTGAATTTTTAAGATTATAAAATAACACGTGTCTCCCGAATAACATCGATGTCTACCATTCATCGATTTTTTTTTTTTTGTTTTTTTTTTTCAAACAATCTCGTGATATAGGTTCGCGAGTGACTGATCGAGAATCCAATTTTTCTTTATCTCGGGCCTCCGAATCGTGACCTGTTATTGCAGATTTCATAGTCTCGAAATGAAAAAAAAAAAAAAAGTAAAAAAAAAAGTAAAAAAAAAAGTAAAAAAAAAAAAATAAATAAATAAATCGTCTTGTCGACACCAAAAAGTATTAAACGAAAAAGAAAATTCATATTCGCTAATTCTCTCATTTATCGTTTGTCATTTTAAACGTTTTCATTATTCACGGTTAGAAATTTGAATTTCATCCGAATTTCGCCGATAAATGAGACTCTTATAAATTCACTTTTCGTTATTTTTGTAGAAATTTCGATGAGAAAAGAAAAAAAAAAGAAACAAAAAAAAACGAGAAGTTCTCGTATAATTCGTTGTTGAAAATTTCACGTTGAGCGCGCACGATCCTATCGTTGTTTGGGCTAAACTTATTTCGATTCTATCGATATCAGGAAATGTACAATTTTGTATATATATTAGAAGTTTTTTAGAAAAAGAAGACGTAGAGAGAGAGAGAGAGAGAGAGAGAAAATGTACCGTATGGATGTGTTAAATTCGTTAACGACGTGGACAATATCTAGATGCAAGTAGCAAATGACAAATCTCGCGTAACGATCGATTAAACGATAGTGAGAGAAACAAACTGCCCGAGGAAAATTTTTACAACGAACCTGCCTGGCAATAATATTTCGAAAATTGGAAAAATCTCGTTGCTCAAGCGACTCTGCACACTTGAGCCATTTTTGTCGGTACGATTGGTTTTTTTTTTTTAATTTTTGATTTTTTTTTTTTACAATCTTTGTTTTACATTGAAACGAATCTCCGAAAGTATGCAAGATGTCAAAGGCTCGCCGAGCAAAGAGATTTCACCGTGTGTCGTCATAGAAGACTTTTGTATACAATTTTTTCCGTTTTATCGCAAAAACCCGACGAGTCTCTCGGTCAATATTTGAAAAACGGCCTCAAGTTCAGTTTATTCGTTCAAACAGGAGGAATACTTTTTTGATTTTTTTTTTAATTTAAAATTTGGTATAATTCTTTTGTTATACTTCTATTTGACCAATTTCAGGAAGAAAAAAATGCTCCGAAAAGTCAATAAGATATTGTGATCGGATTCAAGACTAATCCAACGAGAGAGACGAAAAAATTGCCTCTAGCCACGAAAAAAAAAGATTTATGGGAATTTAGATAACCGTTCTTGTATCTTTAAAATTCAAAGTCTCATAACTTTTTTTTTTCAGTGCAATTGCCTTTTTTTCTCTGCGTTGACTTTATCCGGCTACAATTTTATGCCCAAAGAACCCGACAATGATCGGTCTTCATGAAAAATCGAGCAATATAATTAAAGAACGATACAATTGTAAATATAAATTTTTTCCACATGATTTTTCGATTGCACGAATAGTTTTCGTGATACTTTACTCAAAATTCGTCATACCGTCGGGAGATTTTTCGAAATCCTCCGAGCTCTGAAACTTGGAAATTTTAACCTAAAAAAAATAACATTCCGAGATTAATGAGAAAAAGAAGGAAAAAAAAAACGATTAAACAAGTATTCTCTGACGACTGGACTGGATCGCGTGAAAAAAACGATCTGCCTTAGAAATTTAGCTACTTGCCGCGCGTTTTTTTCGAATGCCACGAATAAATTGTAAATAAGTGTGTGTGTCGTTCGATCGGGGGAATTTCGGTTGTGCGTCGATCAATCCGAGAGCAAAAGGCTCTCTCACGTTGAAACGGCAATTAGTGAACTCGATGGTGATAATCAAAACTGAAAACGAAGAGTTGGAAAGGAAAAAAAAAAAAAAAATGAGCGATGTAAAGTAGCAATGAGCGGAAGTTGTGGCGAGATATTGAACGAAAGAATGAATGAACGTGTGAAAAGTTCAATTATGAGATTTTGGAGCAACAGAGGTAGAAGAAGAAGAAAGAAGAAAGAAGAAATAATGTCGATAAGAGCAGCATTAGTTTTTTTTTTTTTTTTTTTTTTTTTTTTCAGATCTTAGGATAAGCGAGGATTCAATTCTAAAAAATCAAGTTACTTGAAATTCAAAAGGGCCTTGGGGCATTTAATGTTTCGTACCCGAACGATCTTTCTCGTGAAATTTAGAAATGGACGTGAAACAGAGACGCTTGAAAGTTCGAGTCAGAGACAAAACGAACGATTTATTTTCTCTCAGCTGTTTTTTTCGCACGAAAGTATTGCCGGTCTTCCGTATATATCGGACGATGAAGAGAGAAAATTTGAAAAAAAATTTTTTAACCCACGAAAGTTCGCGAAAGTAAGGAAATTTTTTTTCTCAAGGATGTATCGGACGTAACTTCCCAACCAAAGATGACTTTCGTCAAAAATATCGCATACTTTATGATGAGATAAAAATCGGAAAAAATTAATTATGAATAATAATAATTCCAAAAAGTTATCGATAAATTGTTTAACAAATTTTTAGGGAAATTTTTTTTTTTTTTCGACACGTCAAATGAATTCGTTGATTTTTCTGACTACACGTGAATTTTTTAAAAATTTTCTTATTTTCGAAAATTTTTTAATTTTCGAAAAATAAACGAAAAATCGTGAATTTTGGATATTTTTTCGTAAAAACGTTGTACATTAAAATTAAGAAGTTTCCAGGACATTGAACGAATAGTTTCGTAAATACCTTTAGAAATTTCCGAAAACCGAAATTTCAAAATGACAAGAAAATTTAAAAAAAATTCATTTGTAGTCAGAAAAATCAACGAATTCATTTCACATGACAAAAAAAAAAACATTTTCTAAAAATTTGTTAAACAATGTTTCGTTTAAACAATTTCTCGATAATTTTTGGGCATTATTATTATTATTAAAAAGTAATCTTGCCGTCTTTATTGTGGTTGAATTTTTTCCGATTTTTATCTTATCACGAAGTATGCAATATTATCGACGAAAGTCACTTTTGGTTGGGAAGTTACGTCCGATGCATCCTTAAGGAGTTTCGGTACAGATCGGCGACGGGGAATAAGCGGAAACGCGGGCTTACGTTTTGGCTAAATAAAAAATAATTTTCGAAAATTTGGCTTATGCACGAGAGTAAATGGGAGCAAAATTTGTTTGAGCTGTCGATTCCATTAAAATACTAACCAGCCGCATAAAATTTATGTCAGATCTTTGTTAGATCATTAATATGACTGTCAACAAATTTGAATAGATTCGTCCATCTGGTTTATTGTAACTAATAAACTATTACAACTATAGATAATTATAAATAATAAACCAGATGGACGAACCTATTCAAATTTTTTGACAGTCATAATAAAGATCTGACATAAATTTTATCCGGGTGGTTAGTATTTCAATGGAATTGACAGCTCAAACAAATATTTCTCCCATTTACTCTCGCGGTGTGTAAGCCAAATTTTCGAAAATTATTTTTTACAAAAACGACACGGAGACGATCGACTCGAAATTTGAGCAGTTCACGTTTTACATATTTGTCACTTATTTAAAAAAAAAAAAAAAATTGAATCGATGGCATAATTTTCAATTGGCACCGAAAGTCCTTGAAAAGTCCGCCAATCACAAAGACACTCGCTCAACAGCAACTTTGTTTCAGTCCGAAGCTTCTTTATCTATCCGAGTGTGTCCGATCAATGACAGTTCGACGAATGTGAATAATATTTATAATCGCTCGATGTAGGTTAACAAAAAAAAAAAAAAAAAAAAACAAAAAAAAAGTCCAATTCTTTGGAGAACAAAAAAAAAATTTAATACTCGTACTTTTTTATAACGCGTTATATTGTATCGCCGGTAATGTGAACGGGAGTTAGCGTTAGCCTTGTATACATGCGAGAATCTTGAGAGGAATCATTGCCCATCTTATTATTCCCCGATTTTGTCAAATACCTATTTTCATTTTTTTTTTTTAAATCTTTCATTCGATTTTTTCTTTTTTTTTTTTTTTTTCTTTTTTCTATACACACAAGTATCATTATTATTACCGTCATCCCCCTGCCAGATTTGTGAGACACCGTGTCCTTCTCATAAAATGACAAATAGAGCGAAATTAATGAGAAATTAATGAGTCTGCGATCGAACTTGCAGTTCGATTTATTAATCGGTAATGTAAAATAATCGCTAGATCGAATCGGACCGATGATCGGGGATAGGTGGATATCGCAAGTTGTTAATCATTGATAAAAAAAAAAAAAAAAAGTAAAAAAAAATTTAGTATCGATTATCGTATAAAAAAAAAAAAAAGTTGTCTCAAACAACGTTTGCGAAGCGTTTCAGAAAGATAGAGAAGGTGTTCTATTTCGTCCAACCCGAATAGACTTATTTTGCAAAAAAAACAAAAAAACAAAAAAAAAATACCAGTAAAAACGAAAATTTCGTTTTGTGTTTAATTTTTTTTTTTTTTTCAATCGACAGACGAGCTCGATCATTCCACGTCGAATTTATTTTGTAAAAAAAAAAAAAAAGAATAAAACGATAAATTGTATTCGAAATTTCTAAAGATTTAACTTTGGAAGGTTTGACGTTTAGAATTTTCGAGATTTTCCCGCCAGAACGATATTATAATGTAATCGCATGATTGAACTTTTGCCCCCTCTCGCGTCAAGATTTTTCAATAATCGACCAAAGTATATCTTTTTTGAATAAAAAAAAAAAAAAAATTATCGTCATGTCAATTCAGTACTGAGAAACTTTTTTTTTTTTTTTTAGAATGATTGAGAATTATCGAGACAGGTGGGGTCCGGACGACCTCGAATGTCATAATTTCATCGAATCTTAAAAAGATGGCAAAGCCACAGAAGTGTTGACGCGATAAACACGTAAATTTAACGATAAGAATAGCGACTCGAAGAAGAAAAAAAAATCCCATAAGAAAAAAAAAAACAAACATTTGGCACATATTTTCATGCAATCGTGTTTATTCAGCTCGATCTAGTCTATATTTAAAAAAAAGATGAACAAGGCGGCGAGTTAGATGTAAATCTGCGAGGGGAAAGAAAAGACAGTTGACGCGATAATAATCGATCGAGATACACGAATATAATTTATAATTGGCCAATATAGAAAAAAAAAAAGTCATTGCACCTCGTGGATCGAATATCTCCGATCGTTATTCCCGCAATTCATCGTATCGTACGAGTGAAAATGAATTCGCTCGACCATCGTGTGTCATTTCTTTCTACATTGAAAAATCTCGAAGCCAATTTAACGAGCTCGCGAGAATGTGACTCGATCCTTTTCTTTTTTATTCTCAAAGACTGGCGAACGGCATTGTTTTTTTTTTTTAATTTTTTAATTTTTTAATTATTTACTTCCGTGACGCAATTTCATAAAAGAAGAAAAGAACGAGTTACGCTCGGTCGTATTTTTGTCGGAAAAAAAAAAAAATTGCATAAACCCAGTGTGAATGTCGAAGCGCCGGATGAATGATAAAACATTGTATTATAAAAATAAAAAAAAATGAAGCGAATATTGTTTAAATAAAATTGATATATATATAATAACGATATTATTTTATATGTACACACTGTGATCCAACTTTTATATAGCGATATATTTGCCTAGTCTGACGAGGACTACGGTAAAGCGCAGGTGGCATGCATGTCGTTTGAAATTCGCGGTCATTCAGTTGCGAAGAATTCCCGCGCGGTGGCGCGGCCCTGCCCTGGGAGAAATCGTTTGAAAACCGCTCGTGGGTTCAACGGTCAGCGTCGAGAGAGCGCACACGATGGGAACCATGCAGCTTTGTTGTTGTCGTCGCGTCGCGGAGTCGAATGAGTATAAACAACGTAAAACGTGAGCATGATCCCAAGTAATAATCCCACGATTATAAAAAAAATCAAGCAAGTATAAGATCTCGTGTCATAGTTTCTCGTATATATGACGTTGATTTTATCCTGACACGCGTGTATCGTTGATGCGGTTAACCTCAATCCAAAATACGATCAACTCCATCGGCAATTATTTTTATCGCGGAAAAAACCATCCACTTATCGCGAAGACGGTCGAATTTGAAAAAAAAAAAAACCAACTTAAGCATTGAAAAAATACTAAAAAATAAATAGCCCAAATGCGTTTCCATGCGACGAGATCAAAATTGAAAAAAAAAATAAAAACCAGAACATTTGTTCGTCGTAATTGCGTATTTTATATGTAAACAAAAAAAAAATTAACGAATGAAAAAAAATGGCGGATATTTGTATGATCGACGCGAAAAAATTAACAATTGAAAAAATGACAAGGTTAACAAAATGGCGGAGGTGCGATATTCGATTATTTATATCTGGGAAATATCGAGGGAGTTCATAAAGATTTTTTCGTTCCGTTATTTCGTGCAACATCCCCCCCCCTTTCCCCGCCTAGTCGACTTTTTGTTTCTGTGTTACCGGGGTTGCGCCAGGTCGCGCTAGTAGCCATATTCCCACCCTCAAACTCAACGCATTATAATTTCTCTCTCACTTACGTTTCATCGAACACTCTCTCGTGCGTGCGCTCCCCCACTTATCTCGCCGGGGATGCACTGTACTAGCGTC